>PVKB01002091.1:0-321080 GCA_004027205.1 Ctenodactylus gundi
GTAAGTTTTGTATGAAAACACATTTGCTTTACCACAGGTCCTGTAGTAAGCAACCTTTATGTCCACCTTCTGCTAAATTGCCCAGTGGCTCACTGCAGGGTGACAAAGATAAATGCCATGGTTGCTAGGCAGCAAATTGGCAAGAAGCTATTTTAAATCCATCCAGCTAATGAAATGTTGAGTTTCCTCTCATGTCGCTCTACATTGACAAATCTCTGCCTCTTGTGAGATGCAGTGGACATTCTCTTCTTTTAAATCTTGAATAACTTTTATAGTTTTATGGAATTTAAATAAATTGAACTGTGTCTCCTTTTTCTGCTTTGGCCTGTTATTAATTCTCCTCCCTATCTGCTAAATGGAAGCTTAAGTGTTTCTCTCACCAAAGCATTGACTTATTTTACATTCACAGAAACACTTCCATTGCATTGGCATGAACTCATAACTGAGCCACCGTGTGCACATAGGAATTGTTTGTGAGCAATCTGGGATATATGCATTACTTATACAGCATGAACAATTTGGGCTTAGAAAAAAGACTCTAAATAATTATGTAACCTGTACAAGTTAGCAGATAACCAGAATGAAAGCTCTTCCCTGTCTCACACAGTACTCCATAATCTTACCTACTTTATTGTCTCTGATACCTTAATAAATTTTTTAAGTCATTGGATTAATAACCTTACTTGGTGAGGATATGTCCAGATCTTACAAAGGATTGTGTCATTTATTTTGACAAATTGTTAAACTTCAGCCTCAATTTCTACACCCTTTTTAGGACTGCAATTACTTCTAATCCAATGATTATAAAAATAGCAATATTATGAAAGCACTTGGAAAATAGTAACATGGAAGTAATGTTTTTAACCTGATCCTCAAAAGTGGCTTAACATCAACAGCTATAACCATTTTTTTAAAAAATCAGACACTTCCGGCATAAATCAAGCACACTCCCACTGGGGAAAGAACTATTAAAAAGATCTATAAATAGGAAGCAGACTTGTTGAGCAAAATTTCTATGGCAAATTTTCAACTTCGATATACACAGATGGGTAATATAAAGCAGGAGGCACGGCCCACTAATTAAAATCAAGCTCTTCGTTTAATGTTTCTTAACAAAAGAGGAGGAAGCAGAAAATAGAGCGATACAGGAAGAGAAGGCCTGGAGACCACTGCAGTTGAATGGCTTAGAAATGCTGACAAAGTACGGCAGTAGGGAGTTGCTCTGACAGCAAAACCTTTCCAACTAATGGAAACTATCTCTGCTATAGGAAGGGCATAGCCATGCGGTGGGGAGAAAATAATGAACTCAAGAACTTGTCTCACTTTGGTTGTGGCAGAAGACACTCGGGAGCTAAAGCGTTATGGAAGCATCGTTATAAAATGAAAGCAAATAACTGCCATACATACAAGCACACACACACACACACACACACACACACACACACACACACACACACACAGAGTGATATGTTCTATCTTTGTCCAGATAGGGTTAAGTTACTGTGGCAAAAAAAAAAAAAAATAGTTCAGAACTTAGGCAAAGAATCAACCCAGAAATAATGAGATTTTCCAGGAAAAATAAAAACAGGATCTAAACTAGATAGAAAATACAAATCAGATTTGAAGAAGGGTAGTGTTATTGAAATTTTAAGCTTCTACAGAAGTCATAATAAAAGTTGGAAGACCTTATGATGTGAGTCAGGGCAGAAACTAGTTTCAGCTGGGCAAAAATATCCTGCAAAGAGCCAGGTCTGGAGATAGCTGTAGATTTCTATACCCATACACACACACACACAGACGCACAAACATAATTGTATTCTTCCTCAGAGTCTTTAATTATCAAATGTCTATTAAGACTATTTTCATATGAAACAATTCTCAAATTTAACCATGGAGATATACTCTTTTCCCTCAAGTATCCTGGAAAGAAAATCTCTTTGAGAAATGCTGATATAAATCTAATCTAATGAAACCATCAGGAACTAACAACACAATATAGTTCAAGTCTTAGGGGCAGATTTTAATGAAGAAAAAAAAAGAATATTGAATCCCCCATCAAATAAATTCATTTCTTTTTATAGTCAAACCTCTACTCTTAATTCTGCTTGTTAGTATCAAAAATGCCATTGTCAAAGGAGTTTCTGTGTACTTTTACCCTCAAACATCACGTTACCAGAACAAATAAGGTCAATTTCAAAGATTGAAGTACATAATAGTGATTATAAAGGTCAGATTAGGGACTGGAGGAGTGTCACAGTAGTTAAAGCACTTGCCTTGCAAGCTCAGGGCCCTGGTTTCCATTCCCCAGCACCACATAAAACCAGGTGGGGTGGTGCATGACTGTAATCCCACCATTCAGGAGGCTGGTGTAGGAGAATTACTGTGAGTCCAAGGCCACCTGGGCTACAAAGTGAGTTCAGGAGTAGCCTGAGCTATACTGCGAGATCCTGCATGGTAAATCAATCCCGTGGCATAAAGAAGTTTCTCTTTTAGGCCTTTAAGAATTTCCAATGCTATTGGGTGTTATCACTATTTTATAAAGGGTTAAGTTCTTTGCCTACAAAGGTCCTCTCCTGCTGACTTAACTATTGCTATGGATAACATTAAGTGTATGCAATTAAGGGCATCAGCCATTGGCAGAAAGATCAGACAAGGTGTGTCATTGACCATTTATCACTGAACAAGCACTGCCAAGGGACATGGTTCAGTCCTATTGTGGCCAGAAAAAAACAGGTTACCCCAGTTGTTTACTGTAAATGTTTAATACTAAAGGCAATTAACATACTAAAGATGATTAAGGTCAATTCAAACCTATTCAGTTTTTAGTGCCATTAGGATAAAATACACATGAAAAAAAAACTAATGAAAATACAACAGTTTTATGTTTCATATTCACAACCCCAGTGAAAATCACTTTCTGTTCACTAAAATCCGTAGAACAATAGTCTTCCAAACATGAGAAGCTGTTTCAATTCAAAATTGGCTTCCCCTCTCTATAATAAAAATCATCCTGTAATGCTGGCAGTGGATGAAAACACAGATGCACAAAACAGAGACCTTGAATGAAAGGAATAAAAAATAATTCAAGTTTGGACTAAAAATTTCCAATTGCCTTGAATTATGAAGCCAGGTTTTATACTTTACATAAGAAGACTGACTATATGTATCATAATATTGCCAAGATTTTGCAGCTCCTGTCCTTTTTCATGTCCTGACAAATTACCAGTGAGGTCTAGCAGGAAAATTAGTGTAAGATAAGACATGGGGTATCATTTATGAAAGTAATTCTACAATTTGTTCATTATTCTAAAAGAATACATTTTGAAAAGAGAAAGCAAATATTTTCTTTCACTCAATTACAACAACAACGATTCCAAATGACACTTTAGGCAACTCTGAAGTTCAGAGTAACAAGCACACTTAAAAATTATTTTCACTTGTGGTTGACATTTCACACAGTACATTTCCTTCTTAAATACATATAGGACTACCTAATATGATGTAATTTAAAATTTTTGTCTATTTATTTTATATTCATTCATCTTTGCAGTAGAGCTTGCTGTATTTCCCAGCTTGTTCTCACAATCACCATCTCCCTGCCTCAGGCTTTCAGACAGCTAGAAAGCCAAGCACACATCAGTACATACATTCATTCTCATTTTCATTTGAAAATCAGAATTCATTAAATAAAACTGCACTTGGATATCTGACACTGAGTCATATCTATAGTTATATTGCTAACATTTTCCAAACTCATTACTTAGACTGTTCTACCAAGAGTGAGGTATGTTTAAAAAAAAAAAAAAACTCTCTAACAGTCCTACCTATTTTTATAGTGCAGAAATGAATTATTTCTTTAAAGGAACATATAATGTGATTCAATTGAGAGTAAAAATGTTTTTGGTTTCTTTTCTCTTTTTCCTGTACAATATCCATGTGTCAAAGGAGTTTGTGTTCTGTTGGCCCCTCAAGCAGGGATCCATTCCCTCGGAAGTATTTCATTGTGGATGACTTGCCTATCTTCATTTTGTGATGCTTCATTTACACACTTATACAATGGTCATAATTATTTGCATTTTGTAAATAATGAATGAGTATGGAAATTGTTTCCATTATTTTAGAAATATAGAATTAATCCCAATGAAGATGAAAGGCTAAAATGAACGCCTTTCATAGCTGCATGAACTCATTGTGTAATTAAATACACCTCTATCTCCAGAAAGAAAAATAATTTTGCATCTAAAAAGCCATCTGTTACCTGCTTATTACTCTGCAGTTAGAATCTAATAATCAGCCCTTTAAGACATGGACAGATTGTATTGCCAAACCCAGATTGCTATTTGAGGGATGTAACGTGACTTGAATTGGTCCTAATGATGCTCTAAAGAGGAGGAGAAACGGGGAAAATGAAATCTTTTCTGCATACTACTTCAGTGTCTTTTATTATCTCCCACTCTTTTCCAAAGTATTAGAATTTTCAGAACTGTTCAAGTATTATGTGTGGTTATTTCTAAAGGAAAAAATAATAAAGAGCATTATTCCTTCAACTAACAAATATGAAATATTCGTTATACATAAGGCCCCTTGCTGGAGCTCCTTTTGCAAGGATATGTGTGTATGAGTTACTAGGGTTCACTGTGTTAATACTGGAGCCCAAAAGTCCTTGGATCTTAGTCAAAGAATGTTTGTCAGTGGGAAGAGACCATGTTATTACCCATATAGAATCATAGATTTTTGTCTGGTGATGTAGCAGGGTTTCTCCATCTCCTTCAAAGTCGTCTGTAGGACTTTTGACATGCAAAGTCCTGCATCACATGCCACCCTAGAAATTCTGGTTCAGTAGACCTCAAGTAGGACCTGAGAATCTGAATTGTAATGGCCATCTCACTTTTATATCCTGCAAAAACCTTTGTCCCTATTAACTTTGACCAGCATTCTTGTGTCTAATTACGCATGTGTGGAGATTCAAGTCTAAAAGCTCAACAAGAAAACCCAGAGTGAGAAAAGAAACCATGCATCCGGTGTTGATATTTGGAAAAAGTCAACTAGCTCAGCAAACTTTCGCTCGTTACTCAATCCTCACCCCTGAAGTTGACTATGGCAGCATCTATGTGAAGAGAGGATGAGGAGCTGGTATTTTGAAGCAGATGCTGAGGCCTAGAAAGTGATTAAGGGAAAACTGGAGTTATTTTTTGTAACAAACGTAGTTGTAGCCTCTGACCTTGAATCTGTAGCAGATCATTTCTCTTCAGTTTTGGACAAAGAGAAGCTATAGTCGTAATTATAATAGTGTTTAATGAACTTCTTAGAGTGACTGTGTGGGCTGGAACAAAAGAGAATAGAGACTAATTTTCTATGCATAACATTTTCGAAATGCCATAGCTATGTCGGAGAACTGGTTATATGTTTGTAAAATTCAGTCTTTCTCAGAATCAGGGAAATCATAGATTTATAAGAAATCTTAAAAGTCATATATGCTAACCTGATTCTCACCTTCCCACTACCACATACGTGAAACCTAACAGAGAAATTCAAAAGCCACTTGATCAAAACAAGTCTTTCAGAATGAGTCCTGGCATAGCTCTCCAAAATTCTACCTTTAAAAATCAAGAAAAATAAGTTGCTCTTAGAAGTTAGTGTAAGTGTAAATTATAGATTGAATCAAATTTGCTGGAGAAACTGACATTCTTAAAGCAATTATTTATTTATTAAGTGTTTGCTCTTTGCTGAGTGGTGTGCAAGAACTATTTGATACTACTGAAATTAGCATTATTCACAGTTAAATAAATTTTACAATACTATTTAGATAGCTAATTAATGACAAACCAAAATTCAATATCAAGTCTTATTGACTACTGCAGAGACATCACACTGTCAAAACATCCAGAATCAGAGTTCAGATGTGCTTGTAAAATGCATCCGAATTTTAAAAAAAAAACAGGCTGTGATTATCAAACAATTCATGAATTAGCTGAATGAACTTTTAAACTCAAGCAAATCTAGTTTTAAGTCCTCTTTCTATCATGTGGATTTAGGTCAAAAGCTAAGCTGCAACTTTCCTGTCTGACCTATAAACTATGTGTGATAAAATTATTCCAAGAACTTATGAAGGTCATATGTAAAATGCTATGTTGTACAATATTTGGCAAACATTTGCAGCTTGAAGGAAGAGAGAGGAGGAAGAGGTAGCTTCTGATCAGTATAAAATGTACCAAAAAAGTATCATATTTATTTTTTGGTTGGTGAATTTATATTTTTCTCCACAGATGCCATTTTTACTGGAATATGTTGGTGATACATTATAATTACATTAATCTTGATAAATCGGTGCACATGGCATCCTAATCATGTTTGCCTTTCCTTTCCCTCCATGCCCTCCCTTCTTCCCTCACCCTGTGGTCCCCCCTCTATCTCCACAAGGTCCACTTCCCCATTTCCTACCATCTACCTTTTATTTTGCTCTTCAGTGAATTTGAAGATGAACCTATCTTGGATTCAGTTCAGCCCATGGTCCATTGTGAATAATGGTAATGGGAATGCGCATCTCTATCATGGTCAGATCGTAAAGGCAATGAGTGAACCTGAATCAAAGAGCCTGTGTCTCACTAAGCCCTCCTGATCATGATAGAGCCATGTAGCAGGAATGTCCAGTCAAGTCCAGTATTTTGAATGTTCTAGCTACATTTGAGATCTAAATAAATGAAATGACTTAACCAAGAGCACATGAGAAGTCAGGGTCATACCCTGAGGGACATTTACTTAAAATGAATATACACTGACTTGGAATTCTTACAAAGAACCTTTAAAGTACTGTGAGCATTCTATTCTAAGAAAGCCATCTAACCAGGGGGTGGAGAGGTTATTTGAGAAAGCCACATGCATGAAGATAAGTTTAAGCATTTTTTTTCCATAAAGGCACAAAATTTGAAGCTGTCATAATAATGAATCACTTTGTCCTGTCCTGTAAATATCACCGTTTTTGCTCAAATGTCACCTTTTTTTGTCAGACCCACCCTGATCATCATGTTTAAGTCAGCTCTCTGCCCCGTGTCTCCCATTGCTCCCCTATGCTTTCTGTCTCCTATGACATCCGTTTTCTACCATGAGGTGCAGTTTATTTACTTTTTTTGTGCTGGGGATCTCACTCAAAGCCTTCATCCTGAGCTGCATACTCAATCCCTTCTTATTGTGTATTTGTGATAAAGTCTCACTAAATCGTTGTATTGCCCACGCTGGGCTCAAATTTACTGTCTTGTGATCCTCCTGTCTCACAGGCCTGTACCACTAGGCCCGGCCACAATTCATTATTTTTTATTTTACTGACCTCATGATGTTGTAAGATCAAGAGGATGTGATTTTTTCTCCTGTTCATAGCTATATTCCCATCACCTAGAACAACTCCAAGTATTAGTAAGGGTCAAGAATGTATGTTAAATGGGAGTAACTAGTAAGTGATCTTTCAACTAGTAGACTGGGTCAATAAATTCAAGTGTGAGATTTTTATTCTACTAATTCAAAGCAAAATTTATGAAAAGCAAATATGAAGGTCTCTAGGAGATACTAAATGAATAAAAAATCAATATTCATATGTAGATGTACATTTAGCGGACTAAGCAAAAGTGTGTGTAACTAAGAAAATAGCTAAAAAATGAATGTGTAAAGGAGTGGGTTTTGTGCTTTGGTTTTCCACTTCAAATTGCATTTTCTTTAATTTGAGGATAACAGCAAGCGGGAGAAAAGGGGAAGTAAGGGAGAGGGGGAGAGAGGCCTACCGTCATGGCAGTTCCGACTCCGTAGCTCATGATGCTGTGGGCCTTTCTGCTCAAACTCCAAATCTTTGACAGCTTTGTCTAAACCAGATAAAACGTTCTCTCTAAGAAGCCTATTAAGGCTCTGGATTCCTACTTGCAGAAACGTGTGCTTTGTAGAATTGGTGGAAGAACTGGCAAGTCTATACGTTCAATTTTAAGCCAAGTACACCATTTTGTTCACCAACCCCATCCACTGGAGTCTTTGACGAGTCCCTGAATTTGCTCCCACTGTTCTTCCTCGCAATCATCTGTAGTGTGGGTGGTTTTGTTTCCTTTTTGAGAGACAGAAATGTTCTTTTACTTTTTGCATTTATTTTTAAAACCGATAAACAAAACCATAGAAGTTATATGTATTTATAGAATAATCTGATGTTTCAATTATGTACATATTGTTCAAATCAGAGTATGCATCTGTCTCCTCAAACGTTTACTGTCTGTGTTGAAAATATTCAAACTCCTCTCTTCTAGTTTTTTGGAACATACAATATAGATCATCTATAGTCTCCCTGCAGTGCAATCACATACCGGAACTTCTCACTCCCATCAAATGGAAGAACACCCATTGGTCAATCTCTGCCTCTTTCTTCCTCCTCTGCCCCCAAGCTTGGTAGCCACCTTTCTGAAACCTTCAGAATGAGATCAACTCATTGTTAAAGCTTTCATTTGTCCTGCACTGCCGCCACCATCCTCCTACTCCTGTCTTTGTCCCAGACCCACTCATTGTTTTGTCCTCGGTTGCAGTTTGTGCGTGGGCACATCTCTGAACAAATAAAGCTATGGTGCTAAGAGAATTCAAGGACAGCCACTCCGCGCTCTCCCTGTTTTTTAGGTGCATCTGACTCTGTGTGCGCAGGACTGTGTGTGCGCAGGGTCTCAGTTGTGCGGAGGCCCTGTGCCTCACCTGTACCCTTCTTGGTTATAAAGACAGTCACAAAGTTTTATTCCTCACCTGAAATAAATTTACTGCTCTTCAATTTTTCAACATGTGCCAGAGATCAAGGTCTTTTTTATCACCCTAACTGATAAGAATTATATTCCTAATTAATCTCCAGAGTCACGCAATTTTACAGTTGAAAGGAATCTTAAAAGCCCTCCACTGAACTATCCATTCAGTATCTGTAGTCATCACAGAAATAGGTACATGTAGGTTTTTGGAAAATATTTGGATTTGGCATTTTAAAAATACTATAAAACGAGACAGCTTATTTTGTGTTAGCTTTATTATTAAAATACTTTCAATTATCTTTTATTCACATTTTTTATAAAATCAATGAATAATAATGGAGAAGCCTGTGCCTTGGAAGGCATGAGGCAAAAACTAGTTGCATGGTCATGAAATGAGGATGAGAAAGGGAAAAATATGATTATGGAAGCAACAACAAGAGAAAACAAGATAAAATTATGGCACAAGGATTACATGCAGGTAACAGCATCCTTCATTTCATTGCAAAGGACTGTTAGTGGTTCCAAGGAGAGCTGCCGAATGCTGAATCCTGAGGTGAACAAAAGCACATCCGGTGTGATTCAACGAGTGATTACGTTGGGTTTTTCTTGATGGAATCCAGTAGACTAAGGATGTTGTTTCCTTCATGAGTCTAGTAAAGTGTAGATTTTCATTTCACACAGAAACGCAAAAATGATTATATGTAGCAAGCTTTTTGTCTGCCTTCAGATCACTAACTTTAATGCTACCCTGAAATCAGGAGAACCACATTTTATGACCTTTTGAGCAGAACAGTTCATTTCTACGATAATTTCTATAATTGCTTTTCTTTTCTTTCAGGCTTGTAAATTTTATAGTTCCCAGTGGTATGTGGTAAACTACAAATATGAACAATATTCTGGAGACATTCGACAGTTACCCCGGTAAGGACTTGTTTCAAGTCGTACTGCTTGGCATTTCTTTAATGTAGGATATAGTCTCTGTTCAAGTTCTGACATTGTTTGTAAATAAGTGTAAGTGTACATTAACTTTGCATCAAAGTGCAGTATCCAAAATTTATAAATGAGGCAAGACAGAGCATTTTGTTCAACAACACATGCTTTAAATACTCAGAATTTGGAATGAGATTAAAAATATTCTCTGATTTAATTTTTGGGTAAAGTTTTGAAGTTATCATTACATTATTCCTTTGTGAGCTGTCCTTTCTCCAACAGGTACAAGAGAATTAGAAGAGCCTAATATGGCCAAAGCATGCTTCTGACAATATTATGTGTAACGTTCATATTTGCCACTTGTTTTGTGTATTTCCGTTCTTGGACAGCAAAAGTCACAAATACAAATTCTACAGAAGTGATGCATGTCTAAAAACAGCAAAGTGCAGCAAATACCCCCACTCTCCTCGCCCCCCCCCCCCCCCCCCCCCCCCCCCCCCCCCCCCCCCCCCCCCCCCCCCCCCCCCCCCCCCCCCCCCCCGCCTAACTACGGGGACCTAAAGCCTTTAGGAAGGTGGCTTTGTTCCGCTTCTCCTCAGATGTCACCTTCCCATGGAAACTCACCTGGCTACCTGAACTAAAGTAGGAATTTATTTAGTATTTATTTTCCCTATTTTAGTAAAAATTCCTAGTGGGAAAGGACAGCTTCCTAAAGAATCTCTTGTAGACCTGGAAGAATCCCTGTCATATAGCAGATGTGCAGAAATTGTGTACTGACTGGGTCACTACACTGAGTGATTTTTAAATGCAATATTCTTGAATAAAATTGGAGTTGTTTAAGTTTAAGGCATTGTCTCACACTAGTATCTCCTAACTCGTTGGCTCACGAAACTGGGATGAAACCCCAGAAAAACATTTAGGACAGTCAGAGGTCAGGTTCTTATTAACACTTTCCTCAAGGAAGACATACAGATGGTACACATTACTTCTAAATTTCTGACGTTCACGTAGTATGAAATCAGGCTCCACTTTGCAATACTTCCTGTGCCCTCAGCGACATCCTTTTCAGACTCAGCTACTTAGAAAGGCAGTATGGGTCAGAGAGAATATGAGGGCTCTCAACGGTGATAACCATGTTGGATCTAAATGAACAGCAGCCACCAGTGGCGGGGAGGGAAGTGACATGAACCCAAGGACACCTGTCAGCCCTGGAAAGAAGCTTAGATTTTTATTCTTCTTGAAATGCGAAGCCTTAGGAGATCCCGAGAGAGGTGTGATGTGACCTTGGAGTGTGATGTGACCTTGATTGCCACTTTGAAAAACAGCTTGATCTCTTTTTTTGGAGAATGAGTCACAGAAACGGCAGTGAGAGAAAGTGAAGGAGGCCAGTTCTTTCGGCACTGTCTCACTATGACTGGGAAGCCAGTGCTCCTCAAAAATAACACTGTTTTTCGTAGAGCCACACATTAACTTTCCAAATTTCTGAACATTCTTTTAGACTCATTCAGTCACAATAAGTAACCTCTTGTAAGTTCCGATCAGAAGGGTCCTGCCACGCCTTAGAACTTCGTGACTGATTATTACATTCAAAGTTTCTGGGGGTTGATTGCATGCTTCTGCAGGTGTAATTGAAAAGCAAAGCATTTTTTAATATCCAGACTTCCTCTTTCTGAGAATAGTTCTCAGAAGTGGTTACAACTTGGAAGATATGTCCAAGCGCTTGGAAGATTGCATATCCAGTAAGAGAAACAAACAGCAGCACATACTACCTTTTGAGAAAAAAACCTTCCATTGCCTGTAGGTCTATGAAGTGACTCAGTAGTTTTAACCTCAAACACTGTGTCTTTTTATATATATTCATGATGCAGTCCAGAAAAAAAATTTAAGTAAAATACTTCTTATTTATGATATTATTCCTGTATTAAAATGATAGAGAAGTCTAGCCCAGTGGCACAGGCCTGTAATCCCAGCACTCTGGGAGACTGGGGCAGGGAAATCACAAGTTCAAGCCCAGCTTGGGCAATTTAGCAACTTAATGAGACCCTGTTTTGAAGTCAAAAATAAAAAAGACCTTAGATTTTAACTCACTGGCAGGCTCTGAGCTCATTACACAATATCAGAGAGAGAGAGAGAGAGAGAGAGAGAGAGAAAGAATCTATAGAACAGATTCTGGACGTCACACTGAACTGGCATTCTCTGATCATGCATGGAGTCACTTCATGAGAAGAGGTAGAAAGTAGCCAAAATGCTGTGGAGATTTTTTTTCATGATCTAAGGAAAAGAAGTAGAAGTTGATACCAAAAAAGGGAAGATTAAGACGGCCATAGTGTAAGAAACTGTAATGAACTATATGTATTCAAAATGAAAATAAGAAGTTCTAAACTATAACCATCCAGCATATGTCCTATAATTATGAAAATGATAGCACAGAATAGGAGAATTTTTTAATTTTTTACAAAGTTAAGCACCACCCATCCCTTCACACACAGATTATATTTGCTTACATTAGTGGAAGGACCAAATTAATTTACTTGAAAGTTCTGAAGTTGTTAGCAGTAAATCATTTTCATAACTTCTGGAGTAGAAATCATGTTATAAGTGTCATATGTCTGTCACCAGTTTAGATTTATCATTTTGTTTTATGGACTACTGAAGTGGCACAATAAAATTTGAAAGTATTAAAAACTATAGAAAGGGCAGATAAAATATATTCTTTAATTTAAAAAAGTGTTGTTTTAACCCTTTGTACCCCGTTTTTTGTAAAATGTACATTCATAAGAACATTAATCCCCAAATTTCTGGCACCAGAGAACATTTCACAAAAGGCAGTTTTTCTACAGCTGAATGTATACTGTTGGAGGTGAGCTTTGTTGCAAGAAGTGGCTCACTGGGCTGTGACCTAAAGGGGTGTGCTCTTGTTGGACTCTCTCTTTTCTCTGCTTTCTGGCTGCTATGTGTTGAGCAGCTCTCCTCCACCATACCTTTCTTCCTTGAGATCAGCCAGACATGGACTGGCCCTCTGAAACCATGAGCTCAAGAAGACCTCTCCTCCTACAAGGTGCAATTATCAAGGGTCAGGTGCCAGTAATAGGAAAAGCAGAGTGATTGCTATGAATATTTAGCCTTACTGAATGAGATTAATGAAAATCTTATCTTCTTCCCACACATATGTTCTGCTCTTATACCATTACTAGTTTGTAAAGCAGTCTCTCTCTCTCTCTCTCTCTCTCTCTCTCTCTCTCTCTCTCTCTCTCTCTCTCTCTCTCCCTCATTTATAGAAATCAAGCCTAATGAGAGAAAGTATTCTTTCTTAAAAGAAGAAAGGATATGCCATGCTGGCAAAAGAAGAGGAGTTTCTCTCTCTCTCTCTCTCTCTCTCTCTCTCTCTCTCTCTCTCTCTCTCTCTCTCTCTTTTCTTTTCTTTTCTTTTGTTGTTACTGAGAGTTGAGCCCAGGAAGGTTACAATGAGCTACATTGCCAGTGCATTTTATTATATATTTTGAGTCAAGGTCTCAGTAAGTTGCTAAGTTTCTCAGGATGGACTCAAACTTCCAGTCCTGCTGCCTCAGCCTCTGAGAGTTCTGGAATTACAGTCATGTGCATTGTGTCCAATTCCAAGGGAGATAAATAGGAAATGATGGGAATGTAGCCCAATGTTGACATCTTATGTGCAAGTTTATTGCCACCTTCTGACTTTTTCTTGTTTATTCGATTAATTTTCCCTTGGGATGTTACCGCCATCGTCCTTTTACTCCAATGCCATCTCTTTAAAAATTCTGGTGCATTCCTGTTTCATCAATTTCAGGAAAAAAAAATGTTTCAAGTAATTTCTCTAAAATCAGCTATTTGAACCTGCCCCTGAATCACAGGCACCAGGTCACCTCTGATGGGAGAGGGAGAGAAGGAAGAATTGTGTGTAAGGGCTTTAGCTTGTCAATCAAATGAAACAGTGAAAGGAGCTGCTTTTTGTTCAGAAGTGTCAGATGAGATTACTGAGAAAGGAATATTTCTGGTGGGGTGGAAAAAAATTTATTAACTCTAAAATTGCACTGGAGAATCTATGTTTGCCTTGCCTAACTAAAAGGTGACCCTGACCAAAAGAAGCTGACCAAGTTAATATCTGTGGCAATGAGCTCAGCTAAGATTGAGCATCTCTAAGTCTCTGTAAGAAAAAAAAACTTATGACAGATACCCCAATATGCTTTGAGAAAAAAATGGTTGAAATCTTACTTAGCATGGCTGTCAAAGATAGTTTAACTTGCCTTTCTTAATAAAGAAATTATTTCAGAAAAAAGTTCTCCTAATCCCATCTTTTCCTCTGTGCATTCATATAAATAATATGTATGGTGTTCATATTTCTGTCACAAGAACAAACAAAACTAGAGAGTCTAAAATTGTGTACAAATATTTTATTGCTCACAAATGTAGTTTACTAATGAGGCATACCATCTAATGAATTATTTAGACTTCAGTATAAAACTTCTGTATAGATTTTTGAACTTCTTTGAACTTGTAAATATTCCCCAGATGAGGAGGTTCATGTTATGGACTAGTGTTCTTGAGATTTGAGCTAACATATATCCATACATGTGTGTGTGTGTGTGTGTGTGTGTGTGTGTGTGTGTGTGTGTGTGCTTGAGAGAGAGAGAGAGAGAGAGAGGAGAGAGAGACCCTACAATGTATTAATCTTGAAATTGAAGCTAACCTTGAGAAACCCATTTCCTAACACTCTTATTTCAAATTCCTTCTGGTTAAGTTAAGACTGTGCCCGCTTACAAGTACTTAGCAAGTACTTGTTGTTTTGGGAGTCTTATCAAGTTATCAGCCAAAGCAAAAAAGACACCTGGAAGAAAAGAGACAAGAAAAATGTAGATAAGACGATGCAAGACTCCATATAATATAATACTTAACACTCAGTCTTAAGTTATGAATTTCTCAGAACAACTTTGTTATTCTTCATTATTGATTTGAATAACAAGGAAATTTCATTCCTTAGGCCCTATAAGGTAAAACCATGATAGGAAGATACTTTTTAATAAAAAATATGTTGCATCTACTTCTTAGGATTTTGGTCACCAAAAATATATTTTATAACTTAAAAATACTATCATCATTACTAAGATGCTTGCCCAAAGTGACATGTGACACTATCCCATTTTTCTCTTGTGCTGCATCTGTGATAATCTTGCTTGTCTTGTCCTGTTATTGATTCAGTCATCAAATACATATTGCACTGACCATCTTATTCCACAGGAAAAAGAAAGAGCTGAGTGAGGTACAAGTGGTAATTCATTAGTTTCCAGGTTTAAGAGATAAGCAGTTGGATAAAGGAACAAAGAGTTCTCAAGTACACAAGTAGCCAGCTCAGGTAAACATCAAAAAAGATGATGTGAGAGGCACAGGAAGAGAGGCCTCATTGTGCGGAGCGCAGGATGCCTTTGTGGAAATGATCCTAGGGCACACATTCTCAGCAGGCGACCACGATGCGCTAAAAGGAGGGAAGTCTTGACAGCTGCTACTACCCGGATGAACCCTGAAGACATTATGCTACGTGAAATAATGCAGACACAGAAGAACAGATAGTTCATGATGTCACTTGTACAGATGCCTAGACTGGTCAAATCCATGTGGATAGTAGGACAGTGGTATTGGTATTGAGGGGCTGGGGAAGGGGAAATGCAACGTTATTTCTGTGGGAACGTAATGACAGTGTAAGCTGATGGGCACGGTCTGGACATGCCAGTGGTGATGGACACATCACAGTGTGAATGCATGTGATGCTACTGAGCTGTCCAGTTGGTGTTGCATGTGTTTTAACACAATTTTTAAAACCTCTTGTCAGGAATATAAGATTCTGCTCACATAGTTTCCCTACTTTTAAAACAGAGCACAAGGTTCTTTTTGTGTTCTAAATTTCTGCTGTAAACAGGGAATAGACATTTTTGTGGGTGGTTTTTTTTTTCAAAAAGTATAATAGAACTTCATGTCCATTAGTTGGCATCCATTAGAATGCACAGTAGGGAAAACTCACACAAACGTAAGTGCAAAGTGACCTTGGTCATTTTCCTTCTCTGGATATCGTCAGTGAAGAAAACAATTTGTGATAGGAACACCAAGTTTTCCTCTCATCTTTTTTTTCAATAGACAGATTCAGAGGTTGTTTCCACATGATATAAATCATCTTAAAGAAACCATGAACAGCCAGGCTTGGTGGAGTATCTCAAAGCTCTGCTAGGCTGCACTAGGAAAACACAAAATTGAGCTCATTGAAATCCTGTCTCAAAGTAAAAAAGGGTCGAGAATGTAGCTCGGTGTGAAATCCCTGGATTCCATCTCCAACACCTCATAAGATAGAGAAAGTACAAAGAACGTATGAAGCTTCTAAATGAAGGATTGCACACAGAACTAGATCTCAAGAAAGCCCTGGTCCTTGGACAACACAGACCAGTTTGTGTGACTTTGGCGCTATGTGTAGAAGTGAGCCCTCTTGCCCTTGGGGCTGGTCAGCGATGCGAAGTCTGACACAGGCTTTTCTGTGCTGCCGTGAGAATGTGGAGTGAGCTGAGCCACCGCGATGTCCCACTGAAAAGCCACTAGAGGAGGCCACAGTGGGGAAGGCAGGGCTCGGCCTGCAGCCACAGCACAGGCAGGCCCTCAGGAGCAGTTCTTTCTACGGGGCTGAGACTTTTCAGATGATCACTTTATAACCTTGATCATATACAGTATGTATGATGTAATAAAAAATTATTCAAGATTTTTATGGCATTAAGAGACATTGCCTTTAATCCCCCTCAAGATACTTCTTGATAAGAACACACTTATCCCAGTGTTGCTACCACTTTCTGGAGCCCTTCTGGAGGTCCTCTTTCACTGAGTGCCTTTGCAAGGTGTGATTAAAAATGTGGTGAATGGTGCTGTCCCGTGCCACCAGGTGGAAATGGAGGCTCCTAAAAGCGTTGCGGGGTGTTCTCATCCATCGTGTCGGTGGGACCTGGCTCTGCGCAACTCCCGGCTCTTCCCCAAGGTCAAACTGGAAAATAAATTTTTGCTTCGATTTAGGACATCTGTACATTCACATCCACACCAGCTCAACAGAAGACACAGAGAGGAACCTCCAGGTCTGCCTCAGGAAGTGGCGGGGACAGTGGGACAAGCGTGTGGAGGAAAGGTGGCGTGTTTTGAGAGAGGATTAATGGCAATGTGGTTGTTACTATAATACTTTTCTCAGTTTAAAAATTCACTTCATCTTTCGATCATCTGAACAACTGACCCAGAACAGGTGAAGAAAATATCACTACTAAATAGACCTCTAGAATGCAAGGGGAAATAGTTATAAAGGACCAAACCTTCAAAATTTTCCTGGTGTGGTTTCATCAAGCTCAAAAAGATATGTACAAATATATAAATAGTAACCAGTCACTTAAAATATTCATTTAGTAGAGATAAGATATAATGCCGTGGGGAACAGTTCATTCTTCCAAAAAACAGTGGGACCCTTGCAGTCTTTAATATGACCAATACTAAAATTTTGCTAGAATGCCAGCATCATTGCTGTTGCCTTGGGAACAGCTGAGAATGGAAGCGGTGTATCAAATGATGAACTAATCTCTTTTTCCTTTTTACATATCAGAGCAGAGCACAAACCAGAGAAACTTCCTTCACATTCCTTTGAGGTTGACCATGAAGACGCTGATAAGGATGAAGTAAGTAAACTGTGGAAAATGAAATGCTTCAACCATGAGGGTAATTAGCTCCTTTCTTGCAATGAAGTTTGTACACTCTGGCCAGTTTTTCCATAAGAGGCAGTAGCTGTTTGTGTTTGGGGCTTTTAGTCAAAATGAATCGCATCTGTTTTGACATTGAACATAATTATTGTGGATGAGTCAGAGAGAAGAAAAGGAGTCTCCGGTTTACAGCAGCCAGTGCCTGGGAAGTGGGATGCACAGATTGGTTGATACGACTCCTTTTGTGCAGGACACCACGTCCCACTCATCTTCCAAAGGCGGCGGGGGAGCTGGAGGCTCTGGCGTTTTCAAGTCTGGCTGGCTCTACAAGGGGAATTTCAACAGCACCGTGAACAATACCGTGACTGTTCGGGTAAGGAGATGCTGAGATGCGCACCTAATTCCTGTGACCTTTCTTGACACTCCCCCTTTAGGTCACAGCACACGGGAGAACCGTTTTCATTGCATTTGTGCTTCGTGTAATGTTTTATGTATGTGGAGTGCAGTGGGCTGCAGCTGTCTAGAACAGCACCCTAGACATGTGGAAGTCCTCAAGGAACTTATGAAATCCTAATTTCCATTTTGCAATTTGAATTCTTTTCTTCTCCTTTTCCTTTCTATAGTCATTCAAAAAGCGCTACTTCCAGCTGACTCAGCTGCCAGATAACTCCTATATTATGAACTTTTACAAAGATGAGAAAATATCCAAAGAACCCAAAGGCTGCATCTTCCTGGATTCCTGTACAGGTGTGGTACAGGTGAGTTGAAATCCCTGGTGCTACTTTCATTGCAGATTGTTTCAACAAATATTTTTGGAGTGTGTGACTTGAACCAAGAATTTTTCTAGACTCCAGGGACACCGTAAAACTCAAAGCTTCTACTTACTACAAAACTTACAGTTAATAAAGAAAAACAGGACCTAAGCGAAGATATAAGTAGCAGAATAAACTCAGTCAGTAAAATTTTTGGTGTGGAAAACACCGAGAGAAATAGGAGAGAAAAATAATTAGTGGTGAGATTGGAAAGAATTTCAATGCTCAAAAAGCAGAAAAAGTACTTTTGAAGAGACTATTTGATCCACAGACTAAAAATGAATATTCGCAGCAAGGGCAAATGTCCTTTGGCTGAAGGAAGTCTGATTTCTGCTATTCAAGCAAACTGTTCACCTGGTGGCTGCTATGAACAGAACCACCAAGTTAAAGAAATTCACTTAGGTAATATGTACATGACATAATCCAAAGTATACACTTCATATATGTTATCATTCTATCTAGGTAATAATGAGATAGCCATTCCACAATTATATTTCTCTTAAGAGATTTTCTTCAAAGACAAGGATTACAATAATTCCCAGGAGTTTAAGTTCAGAAATAGACATAATGCTTTTTAACAAATAATGGTGTTTTATGATTTCTTCATCTTCAACCTCTTGTGCTTTGCATTAAACTTGTCATGGACCCCTGTAGCATAGGACAACAGAATCATCCCATAGACCTCTTGCATTCCAGGGACACTGGATGTCCTACATTCAAAGCATTTGTTCCTTCCATGCCAATGTAGCATCTACTCTAATTGCCCCTCATGTAAAAACGGAAGAAATCAAACAGTTTCCCACAAATTTCACAATAAGGTTCATAGCTTCTTGAGGTTGAGGACTCTGTCTCTGGTCACAGAACACTAAAGATGAGCCTTCCGCTATCAGAAAACACTCAGAGGTTATTACTATTTAGCTGAGATTTCATTTTGAACAACTCCTGAGGGCATTTCGATAAGTGAACGCAAAACTGAATGCTCTCCAATCTCTTAGTCCTGGTCTATCGCTAGAGAGTTCATCTGCTAAAATCTGGGATTCCTCCAGGAAGTAGTAGGAATGAACTTTAAGAGGAAGGAATTATTTAAGTGTTGCTGAGCACTCCTCTAGAGGCGAAAGTTAGTGGCATTGTAACACAGACACAAACTTTCCGTATGAAGAGAATGTAAGGATCTTAATAGAAGCTGGAGAAGTTGTCTATTTTTTTGTACTAAAGGAGACTGTTTGTCCATAGAAATATCAAGTAAATCTTGAGCAAAAGTTTAGACATCAACAAGTACGTTTTTTAGAGACACTGAGCTGAAATTTTCAAACATTTTCTTTCCCATATGTACTTCCGGTTGCCCTGGTAAAAGCGTCATCATTTTGAAGTCTTTCATTGCATTTTAAATTTGTAGAAATCGAGTTTCTGTATAACCTTTTTATTCTTCAAAGAATCACAGAACTCACTGTTGGACACAGACCTTAGCGCGCTCATCTGACTTTCCATGTTAGGGACCTCTTCTTGACCACATCTTACTTACACTGTGTTTCAGTCTCTGCTTGCACATTGCCATGGAAAGAAGAAAGTCTTGTAGGGGGAAATAGAAGCTTGGGATCTACGCAGGCCAACATTCAAATTCTAATTTTGCCCCTTAAGATCTGAAGCCTTTGAGGAAGTGACTCAACATCTTTTATCTAAAGTTTTCCATTCATCAATCTAGAAGATGTGCTCAAATGTCCAAAGGATCCAAAAGTTAATACGTCTTAATTCTTTCTTTCTAGTCAGTCCATTAATTACAACATTCACAACATTAAAAGATAGACACTTCATTGTGGGAAAGTCTTCCTGTCATTTACCTTCCTGAAACTTCTATCTAAATGTGCTAATTTGTGCATTTCTTTAGTTGCAATAGCTCATAATATGCTATTCTTAGGCAATTCATGACTATTTCAGACCACTGTAGAAGAGAAGAAGAGAATGAATAATCCTATAAGCTCATCTAGCTAGGATCCCTATCTCAACAGGGATAAGAGCCAACATCACCTTACACACGATTAAATTGGGGTTGTAGAGTGAAAACATGGAGACAAAGTCTCTTGCTCACTATTGTTACCAGAGAGTTCAAAACCAGGGTCTGTGTTATGCCAATGCTGAAGAATGAACACCGCGAACAGAGACAGTTTGGAAGTAGAAAGCAGACTTATTGGGAGAAGTGTAATAAAAAGTAAAGACTCCTCTGCAAGCAGGAGAGGCAAGGGTGCCAATTATTTAACAATTACAGTTGTCTTTCATAGTTTTTCTATGAATCCATGCATATTAATTTTTCCATACAAAGTTAGTTTAAGGGTCAGATTCCAGAGCTAAAGATAAGACCCCAGGCCCTGAATCACAAGGATCTAGGTCTCATGATCCACTTGACTTCAGCTTTGACCTTGGCCATTCCAATGTGTGGTCTTTCTTAAGCTAGCAGAGTCCTTTATCTGGGAGGAGTTCCCCAACTAAGGATGAGTTCCTCACTTGGAACATTTTGACCCAGGCAGCCTAAGTACCCTGAACCTGCCTAATGGAATCTGGCTTACTATCACTGATGCTAAACAAGCTCTAGCAGAGATAAGGATGGCAGACACCATGGGATATTCTAGGAGCATAGGACAGTAATGAAACTTTTCTAAGTCAGCTACAAGTGTATACAGTGATGCTGTCTGTAGGATTTCCCAAGAGAGACTTTACATGTGTGTCTTTTAAAGGGTTTGGCATAGGTTCTTGCAGTTAGCTTCTTCCTCATCAAGACCTTTAATTCAGTGTCCTCTATTTTCTCTCTGCAGGTAGAATCTCCAGGTTCTTAAGATCACCTTGGGGAGGTAGACATCTAGGTCATTTGTTGTCTTTCATTGGGGTCCTACTTCTTACGTAATTGTTAACAGATTTTCTCCCATATAGGTTCTTGCATCTAGATAGAAAATTCTGAGTGAGGCAGTACAAACTTTAACCATTGCTCAGGGAAAGCTCTCAGGCATAAAATGTACCTGAAGATGAATCACATATACACAAAGCAAAGTACAGAACAAATGAATAACCACAATGAGTCAGAATTATTTTGTCAAGAATCATTGCCAGTTTACTTTGAATAAAACAAAAAGAAAGGAACAAAGTCTTTGTCTCAGAAAGTGTTATCTACCATCCAGCATGGTTTGGGAGTTCCAGAGCATACATATTTTAACATTTAATTTGCCTCACTCAGACACATTCTGTATCATTGTGTTTTCCTAAGAATAATCCTTAGAATTCTTAGACATGGTGTACAAAGGTGATCTCAAGCAGAGAGAAACTCCAGCTTGCTTTTTCCAAGATTTCCAATGGTGTTTATGACTGGCAGGTTCCTGGGTCTTGATAAGAAAGAGAAAGAGAGAGAGAGAGACAGAGAGAGAGACAGAGACAGACAAAGAGAGAGAGAGAGAGAGAGAGAGAGAGAGAGAGAGAGAGAGATCTACCCACAGTTTTCTGCTTTTTGGAATATCAAGTAGTATTAGATCTATTTAGTAGGATTATATCTCATGTGGAACAGAACTTCTAGTTTTTGCTGCTTCAATTTTGTCCTGAAACTAAAAGATATTTAGGTCTATGTTACCCTCTTGTTTATTCATTCTTCCTTTCATACACGTGGCCATTTCAGGCCACCATGGAAGAGATTGAGAGAATGAATAACCCAATAAGCTCATCTAGCTAGGATCCCTGTCTCAACAGAGATAACAGCCAACATCACCTTATGCACAGTTAAACTGGTGCGGTAAAGTGCCAACACTGTTTATTTCTTTCCAAGTGCTGGGTCTGGCCCCATGTGGGTGTGTTTTCCAAGAAAATAGCCTCATGTGAATAACTAAAATCTAGAAATTCAAATAGCTTCTGCCAATCCAACAGCCCCTTGCATGGAGCAAGGTATGAGACATAGAGGCAGTGTGGGCTGTGCATGTCCACTTACATGGAAAATTGAATATACTCTTTAAAAAAAAAACACATGTAGATGCCATATATGAGCTGTAAATTTCCCTTGGAAATCTGCATTCAAAGGTCTTCTTGTGGTAATAGCAACCATAATGGTACCTGAAATTTCTGCAGCTAATTATTATTTAACAATAGTTTATAGGTACGCATCACTACTGTTTCTGTTTACTAAAACAAAATGCAGAGATAGTGCGGCTTTCCCAAGTCTCAGAGCTCATAAATGGCAAAATTGTGTTGAGACAGAGGAATTTCTAAGGTTACAGAAAGAGGCCTTCGGAAATGCTGTATTTATCACACATGAGGTGGCCATGCCCACATATGTACATTTGTTCTATGTAAACCACATGGGCAGAGAAAACACCACAGGGATACACTCACGTGCATTTGCAAGTAATGAACTTTAGATTTAAGATTCATTTCAGTAAATAGATTGGTAATCTTGCTGTGTGCACAGAATTGTGGAAAATAGATATGACTCTTGTCTTGAAAGAGCTTCTAGGCTATGGAAGGACCCACCAAAAGAAAAGAAGACAGATGTTGCAGATAAAAAGAAAACATGAGGAATGTATTTCTGACAGTAAGTTCTGATAACATGTACAAGAATAAAATTACATTTATCACTAGATGATGTTCCATCGCCTTGCACCTATATCATAGGCCTATGTCGTATTTCTAGTTATTTGCTTAGTAACACTTGGTCTCACTATGATACATTGAAAATAGGTACAATGAGGAAAAGTATTTCCTTGAATTGTATAGTGCTGTGTGACTAACACAAAAGAGGAAACCAAAACAACTTGCTGAATGAATTAACCTACATGAAGTCCAAAGGATAAGGCATGGGTGGAACCTTGGATGTCCTGTTGCGTGCTTCCTTTGTAAACTCTTCAATTGTTCCTGCAAAATTCAGTGAAAGGTGCCAGTCATAAAATAGGCATAATGGAACACATCGTTTGGGCATCTCACCTTTCCATCCCGTCTTCCTTTGGCTTGGCTGGTTCTCCTGGGTTGTATATAATGTGGAACTTTTCGTGGAAGCAGACGAGCATGCCACCAGTCATTAAATATATTTTATCCCAGTAAATCATATTCATCATTTCTTATTATTTATGAAGTCATGTAGATGGTCTGCGATGAGTTTGAATAATGGGGTTGTTAGCAGCAAAGGCTACTGATTTAGGGAGTAAGATGGAGATTCTGATTAGTTCATTTTAATGACTGAACAGTCGCACTTCACGATTATTAACACATCCAAAGTCCCTTGATGTTCTGTCCTTGTCCCTTCATTCTGTCTATTCTGTGTGTCATTCTTTCAGAGAATATAGAGAGAGAGCTAGAGAACCACTCACACATTTTAGTCATTCCCAATACATCTTCACTTTTACTACAAGTACTTCCACTTTTCTCAAAAACAGAGAAGATAATTTAGTTTTTGAGAAATTACAAAGAAAATCGTGTATTTCATTTATAGATATCCTTTCTTGAAAACATAAGCTTGTATTTCATCAAGTTTTTAAGATTGTATTTTAATGATGTTGTTGGAGGTTGTGTTCACACTCAATCTATGTGAAGTGCAGAATGCAATTTCGAAAGTAAGCTTATTAATATTTTATAATGTGTTCGTTCTAAAATTTTATTAGTTTTTTGGCATCTGCCAAAAGTAAGTTGTAAGTTGAAAGTAAATTGTAGCTTGATCCACTTTTAATTTTGACCCAACATAAGCATCATACGTGATTTTGCATCCCTCTGTCCTCATTATCTGTATCTGTAGCTTCAGATTTTGTCAAGTAGATTCATGTGTTTGTTTCCAAGACGAGGCAAGGATTAGCTTGCAATTTGACTCAGGTACCTGACAATATCCTAGCAAAAGTTCAGCCTAAGCTCTGGAAATATCTAATTCTTCTTAAATATTATGTATTCTTATTATTTCATGAAGAAAATGGCACAGTAAAAGGAAGCCTCTCTCACCTATTCTGCAACATTTTTCTGCCTTAGATCCTCCACAAAGGTCCCAGTTTTATAGACCTCCTTGCTCAAGATGTCCCAGGAGGGTAGTGTAAGAGTATGTGGAGGGAGTCTGATCCACCCTTCCTGGGAAGAGTGGCATTTCGGAATTTGCTTTCTTAAAAAAGCTACCTAGATTTTTACTTTGTGCACCAAGTTTGAAGTCATTGTCTCACTGGCTGTCCCCACTGTTTCCTGTTAGTCAAAAGGTCTTGCCTTCACATTGAGCTATGGTGTGTGTGTGTGTGTGTGTGTGTGTGTGTGTGTGTGTGTGTGTGTTTTGTTCTGAGATAGCATCTTGTTAAATTGTCCAAGCAGGACCCAAATGTGAGATTCCCCTACCTCAGACTCCCAAATGCTAGGTTTACGAACATAAACCACTACACTGGCCTTCAATTTTCTATCTTTGTTACCCATTGGTTAAAACATGTCTCCCCCCTTCTATAAGGAAGAAAGTAAGTCTGGTTTCCCCCAACATGAAGTGCAAACTTAGCAGACATGTCTTTTATGAATAAATAATATATCCCTGCCTAATCATGAGGAATAAAAGTTAGCCTCTGAACATATGAGACTAGAGAACAGGAAGAGCCAGATCTATGACTGAATTGTTGAAAAAAAAAAGAAAGATAAAATCCTTGACAAGAATAAGAAGGTATGAACAAGGACAAGAAGTCCTTGGAAGAGTGTACAAAATGACTTTTGAGCTCTGAGAATTCACAGTAGCAAACAGTGAGCTTTGGGCTGCTTCTTTCTTCCTCCATTCCTGAATTTTACATTTCCTCTGATTTTATGTGTTGCTATGTGCAGTATCATCTCTCACCTGGAGACACTATGACTCCCCAGGCCACCCTTTACTTTGTGGTGAGGTCTGGGCCGTGGCAAGGGAGAACAGCCTTCACGGAGCACCTCCTGTGTACCCAGCCTTGTGGAATGGGTCCATTTGGAAGCAGGATGAAGAGCACAGGGTGGGACAATCAGGGGTTTCCTTTCCCTCTCTGTTCCTTGTGATTACCGCAGTCTCAAGCTCATTTTAATTAATGTCCCCACACCTCAGTTTCACACTATGTTAAGTGGAATCATATGATATGTGTCGTAGAGTTGCTATGATCTTAACGGGGAAAAGTTTCCACTTTGAATTTATATTTCTAATCTTATGGCAGGAATATATAAAACTACTAATTTGCCTTTGGGGACTACCCACCCCAACTGTAAATGCCCTTCCCTGATCTTTCAATGGTCCAACTCCTTTTTATAGATTGCAAATTAGATATTACCTTTGTGAAAAACCAGCTTTAATCATGGTCACCTTTCCATTGCTGGGACAAAATAACTAACATTCACAACTTGAAGGAATAAAGGTTAGCTTGGCTCAGAGTAGTGGAGATTTCAGTCCACAGTACAGAGACCCTATTGCTTTGAGCTTATGTCGAGGCAGAACTTCATGGTGGCAGAGTGTAGCCAAGCACAGCTGATCCCTTCATGGCAGCCAGAGAGCAGAGAAAGCAAGGAGGAGGCCAAGAGAAGGGGGCCAGGATCACACTCCCGGTTCGTCTAGGTAGGCCCCACTTCCTTATAAGCCCATTGTGCATAAACTCCCCAGTGGATTAATCTGCCTGATCAAGTTAGACTCCATCTTGTCGTCACCCACTTCCTTCCCCAAAGCCCATTAGCTGGCAGCATACCTTCCACACAGTGAGTCTTTGGGAAGGACAATTTAGGTGACAAGCATACAAGTCACCCAGTCTGAAGTAGCACTCATCATCGTTTTCGTCTTCTGTTCAAAACAGGGTGCTTATTTCCCAAGTGTTCATCCACTCCTTCCTTCGACTGCCCATTTACTCAACTTTTCCCTTTAGAATGTCAGTTTCTAAGGCCAAGAGCCTTTCTGTCACATTCGTGGACTAGAGCTGTGTTGATCCTGTTATTGAACATTTCTGTTCAAACACAGTCTTATAGAATCTAATGAGAGCAAAATTGACCCAGCCCTCAGGAAGCAGCTTTGAAGGAGACACATGCTTGTTAAGCAATGAAAGAAAAATGAATACACATAAATATGAAATAACTGTACGTGTGTGCACTGGAGGATAAGAACCTCTGTCCTTTTTTTTCCCAAACTGAGGAACCAAGAAATTTTTTCCTTTTAGATTTAAAGAGGAAGTATAAGTCCTGTAAGAACACTAGAGGCAAACATCATGCTCACAGAGTGGGAGAGAATATGGCGGATAGGGCTGCCTCAGGGCTACAACAGCAACAGGATGTGACAGAAGCAATCAGGGCACTATAACAAGGCCTCCTGAGCTGGTCAACAAATGCACAACAGAGCCACCAAATTAGACAAGAGCTAGAAGGTTGGTGGAAAACCCAGAGCCAGGAATGGAATGAGGGCGTTGTATTGATGCGTGGCTGCATCGGCAGTTGGTCTAAATAAAAAAGAGAAATACTTAGGTAGAGACAGAAGTAGAGCCATGAAGGGAGGGAAGAGCCAGCAATAGAGATTACAAATGGTGGTTGATGACAAGGAAAGAAAACCAAGATAGGGCTTGGTCGTAGAGACCAGGGAAAAATCATTTCCAAGAAGGAAGGAGGTGGCTATCATGAGAATCCTGGCAAAGGGAAGATGCTATGAACAATGTCTCTTAGATACTAAAGCAATGAAGACCTTGTTAGTCATCTTGTCAAATGCTTCCTCTGGGGAGTGATGGGGTTAGAAGCCTAAATGGAATAAAGTGCAGACAGACCATGCAGTGAGAAAGTGAAGGAAGAATTCAAGGTAACGGCTTAAAGCTTAGACTGTACTCATATCTGTGCCCAAAGCTGAAAATTTTGAACCAACTTGCCCAACCAGTCAACAGATCCCTAAATAAAATTTTTCTTAGGATAAAAAGCTTTAGAAAGAAATCAAAGAAAATTATTCGGACCCATTTAAAATTTTCTTCTGTTTCTGAAGATTTTCTTTATGGTATCTACCGATATGGAAATGGCACGTAACATGACTCTCACTCTTCAAGACTTCCTTTTTCTTTTTCTTTGTATACCACAGAATAACAGACTAAGAAAATATGCCTTTGAATTGAAAATGAACGACCTGACCTATTTTGTGCTGGCAGCAGAAACAGAGTCAGATATGGAGGAATGGATCCACACCCTCAACCGCATCCTGCAGATCAGTCCCGAGGGGCCCATTCAAGGAAGGAGAAGCACAGAACTCACGGAGCTGGGGCTGGGTGAGCGCTCAGGAGTCCTTCGCCCCTCCTTTGCCAACTAGAACCTTGTTGATTCATTTATTTGTAGTAGCTGTACAGTCAAGCTCAGAAATCCATGAGCTATATGTTCCAAGAAGTCACCCTCAGTTGTTCCTTTCACTGAATGATGGTGGTCACCACATAAAGTGTGATTTTGAATTGGCTGCAGATGAATTGAAACTGCTGTCCAGAAAAAAAAAAATTGAGAATCATATACCATCAGCATCAGAAGCACACCCATGCTCAAAGGGAAGTGACTTGTAGAATGTGCTCTGTAAGATTTGGCCATTCATTGAATTTAATTACTGAATCTTATTCTATATGAAGGCAAATGGACATGAGTTCCTCTTATTTAAAAGGCATCTTTCATTTATGTTTTTGACCATATTGAGACCAGCTTGTATGTGAAAGTTCCAATAATGTGTGCAGTGATAGAGATTTTTATCAGATAAAGGAAATAATTTTTCTTCCCTGATCTAATTTCCACATGAGATTCTCATTTATTCTAGTCAAAGAGAAGGGAATAGAAAACAGAAAGGAAAGGTAGAGGGGTAAAATAAACAATTTATATCTGGATAGAAGGCAAGATTTCCAATGTCAGAATTAGTCACTAATCCCAAAAAAAAAATTATGTTAAGACATTTTGTGTAGCACCATGGAAATCAAAGTAGCTTTAAATTCTGGTTGTCTGAGTATCATGTGCTAAAAAGTGAAAAAGTCACAGAATGATGACAAGACTATTATTGATTTTAACATAATTACCTTTACCATAGTGAGTATTTTATATTTGTTTATTATTTACTTAATAAAGATCAACTAGAGTATTAATGATTGCAGTGCCCAAAAGATTTAAATAACTGAAACTGGAAGACATGTTTTAAACTGATGACCTGAAAATGGGAATTATCAAAAATAATTTAAGATAATTTTTCTAGGCCTTCTTGAAGTAGGTCATGCGATCTCAAGGAGGCACCAAGTGTTGGAAGCCTCCCAAGTCCTAATCACTATAGGGCGTGAAAACTGAGGCTCACTAAAGTCCCCCTGAGATCTTGGGTCTAATATGTTTTGCATGTCACACACTAGAAAAAGTCTATGGCTCATGATTATTATTTAATAACCTGTTTTGTATCTTTTCAAGATGCGCTGGATAATTCTGTATCTTGCGAATGTATGCCAGAGGAAACAGATTCTTCGGAGAACAGCCTACACCCAGACTTCACAAAAGTAATAAAGTTGGCATTATATTTACACATGAATTTGATCTGCTTTGTACTTATTGCTTTCATGAAAAAAAGGAAATGCTTTCTTTAAGATTTAGACTAAGAGATCAATTCAGAACTTTCCGTTAACCTAAGTGTCTTACTTAACATGCACAGAGCTCTCAATAATAAAAGCTTATTTTATAAGATTTGCCAGCTAATAAGGGAAACCCTCAAAACAGTGATAATACTAACAGGTTGCTTCTTGGCCATATAGATATAGTTGGGCTGCCCCTGGATATTTAAATGCCAAGGACTAACACAGTTTTCTCTATAGTACCTCACAGAAACTGAAGATACTGTCAAAGCAACTCGAAACGTGGATAGGCTTAATCTGTTCTCACTGGATCCAGATATAGATGTAAGTCAGAGTTCTTCCCGAAAAGATATGCACTTAACCTGTACAACTGGGGATTCTGATTTAGAATTTCCTTTTTGTGATAAGTGGTAACTAAAACTTTTTGGAAACCTTTTTTAGACCTTGAAGCTTCAAAAAAAGGATCTTTTGGAACCTGAATTTGTGATCAGGCCCTTTGAAGAGAAAGCTGCCAAGAGAATCATGATCATTTGTAAAGCTCTCAACTTAAATCTTCAGGGATGTGTTACGGAGAACGAAAATGATCCAATAACAAATGTGAGTCTCTCTTTTGTTATAAATGTCATAAACCAGTCAACAAATATCACACCATTCTAGTCAGTATCTTTTCTACTGCTACTAATTCCAGGCACTGAATTCACATCTAAGGCACCAAGGAAAAGGCTTAACAGCATTTTTTCACATTGCAAAAAATGTAAGTTCTGAGTGTGATTATCCATGTATTACCACAAAACTTTCCTTTTCACTGAAAGAAGCATCAAAGGGACAGTGTTCTGGGATTCTCCTCAAGAAATTCCAAAAAAAAGTATTGGCACAGCGGTTCAGAGGGTTCAGAATTTTCTAAAGTAGCATTTGCGTTTCTTAGTGCTACTTGAGGTCTTATAAATGGGTGTATTATTTTAATACTTATATTTTTCATGCATGTCTGGGAAAAATCAAAACTGACAAATTAGTCCTTCAATGTTACAGTATTATTGTTTAGACAAAGCTAAGTAACAGACCACATGAAATAATATTAGATAATTTTTATGGTGTTGGCAGTTAAACCCAAGGCCTTCAAACTGAGCTACATCTCCAGCCCTTTTTTTTTTTTTTTTTTTTTTTTTTTTTTTTTTTTTTTTTTTTTTTTTTTTTTTTTTTTGGAGATAGGGTGTCTTTAGATTATCAAAGCTGGGCTTGCACTTGCAACCCTTCAGCCTCAGTGTCTCAGAGTGCTGAGATTACGGCTCTGCACCACTAGGCCCAGCTTAAATAAATTTTAAACAAATAATTGTGTACATGGCACATTCAGATGCAAAAATTATAAAAGTACTTCACCAGTATTTGGAAATAGCATAATATCCATAAGTTCATACAAGATTCCCTCTCCAAGTAATAGAAACATCTTAACAATTGCCTCCTAGTATTCTATCAGACAATTTTAGACTGACTATAAATGTGCATGTGGGAACAAGCCTTTTGAGAGAATAGGTAGTACTAACTGTTGAACTGAATGAAGAAGAAAAGCAAGAAGAAGAGGAAGAAGGAGAAGAAGGAGAAGGAGAAGATGAAGAAGAAGAAAGAGAAGAAACAAACCATTGATAATGCTACTATCAGTATAAGCCACAGTCAATACATCAATATTATGGCATATTCCCTTTCACTCTTTTTCAATGCATTTTATTCTAATTTCTAACAAATCATCCTTAAGTTAATCATCCTTTACCTCGAAAAAGACAAGTGACGTCTAGACCCTTGATGTGAAACACATGTGCTCTAGAAGCTACAACAGGAGCACCATTGTTTTCATTGTAAATTGGGTATATACAACCTCTCAACTTCCTCCATTTCTGATACAGCGAAACTAGCCTGGTTGGTTGCCAGAGGGAATGGCTGGAAGAAAGGATACCTCTTTCAGATGTTTCAATAGCGACTAGCCCTCTATCTTTACCATGACAGCAATTCTCTTTGAGCGTCCTATGTCTGGCGCATTAGCAGGACAATGGCCCTGCTGTGGAGGTCTCCTTGAATAAGGAGTATGAGCTCCTGGATCAGATTTCCTGGCTGTCCAACTTTGGAGCTGTGCCAGGAAGGGCAAATTACCCTCAGTTTTCTATATGTAAATGAGTATGGTATTATTACCTATTTCAAATGGTCCTATAAAAATTAAGTGAGGTAAGATATGGAAAGCCTATATGCTTGGTGCAAAACAAACACTCATATAAAATATTTACTATTACCTAAATATGGGGAAATAGTTTGAAATTTGTAAAACCCATGCATGCAACATATTGATCTTATTATATGCGAGATTCTTATTGACAAGTAAGCTAGAACAGAAATGTATCACAGTAGGAATCTTGCCCCAAACTGAAGCCTACTCATATTTTATAGCTTTATCTGTGTATTAGATGCAGGTAAAAATGAAATTCGGGTTTATTTATTCTTCAACAAATATTCAATAAATTTGAGCCAGATTTATTTTGACTACTGGGAAAAAAACATCAAAGAAGATAAATAAGATCTCTGGCTTCTTTAAAATTAGGTTTATTTTTTTAAAGATAGAGAAAAACCAATAAAGCTAATTAACAGATAATTGTATAATATCCAGAATTCTTTAAAAGAAACCAATACAGAGATATGTGATATAGAGAAACTCAGGACAGGGCTAGTATAGATGGTGGTCAAAGAAGACCTCTCTGAGGAGATAGCATTTGAACAGAGACCCAAAAGTTGAGAGGGATAAAAGGGCAAGTCAGGAGAAAACATTCTAGGCAGGAGGAAGAGAAAGTAAAAATGCCCTGAGGTATGTCTTGGCAAGTTCTGAAAACTGAAATGAAATAGGAAGGAAAAGAATGGGCCAAGACATGATGTGACAAACAGTAAAGAGTGAGATTGGATACGGTTTTATACGCCAGAGCAAAGCATGTAGATTTATCCTAAGTTTAAGTAGATATCATTCAAGAGTTTAAAGTACTTTAAAATAATGCGGTGTTATTTGTGCTTTAAAAAGATTCCATTCGTCACATGAATGGACTGGAGGAAATCAGAGTTGTCCTCCAGAGAATCAAGGTTGAAGGCCACTATCACCATTTGTTGTGTGGCTTAAGCCAGGGCTAATGAGAAAAGGGTGCATTTGGCTGATGTTGCATAAACTGAACTGACAGCTTTTCCTAACAGGTTGAACATCCAAAGTAATGGAAAGAGAAACCACAAGGATGAGTCCTGCGTTTTGCTATGAACATAGCTACGTGATAATGTCATTTTCTAAGATGACAAGGCTAGAAGAAAGACAGATTTGGAGAACACAGATCAAAAATACCATTTTAGATATGTGAAGCCTGACAGGTCAGTTGAATATCCAGGTAGAGACATGCACTTGCATATTCCAGTGCAAGCTGCAGACTTAGAGGAGAAGAACGGATGGCTGTGTAATTCGAAAGTCCAGTACAGGCAGTGACCAGAGGGGATACATCTAGAACTATCTTTGTACGTAAAGAAGGGACAGGTAACAAACATGGCAAGGATGAATGGAGAAGTGACCAGAGAAGGAACCGCTTCTGAAGTAGAGGTAGACCAGGCAAAAGCATGCCACAAGGCCAAGAGAAAAGGAATCAACTCTGTAGGATGCTCCTGGGAGCCGGTCACAGGAAGTCCGAAAGGAGCGAGGTAGATTAACCAAAAGGGAGGATGACTAGGGCAAAGGTATCACTGACTGTAGCAAGAGCTTTTTCCATGTGGCGAAAAGTATGAGGAAAACTCATTTGACCATGATTTCATATGGAAGTTAAAAATAAACCAAAACAAAAAAATAAGGAAATTTAGCTCTTGAAACTACATGGAAATTCCAAGAAAATTTAACCCAGATCACACTATTAAATAAAAAATTGAAAAAAAAATTCTGCCCAGTCTATCATTAATTGCAAGAAAAAAAAAAACTTAGAATCTAAAATCAAAGATCATGGGCTTTTGTTTCCAGTGCCAAGGACATCTGACTCTTTCCATGGGCTTTGTTTTCTTGGTGTTAAATATATCCAAAAGCCGATGATCATATTTGGGCTAGTCTCACCAACCAAGAACAGGGCCAAGTTCAGAGAAGAGTGTTGCAATTCCCTCTCAGGCCAAGAGATTACAACGTCTTGAAATGTTTCATATGTTTATGTTGTTTTTAATTTATCTTACAGTTGATACAAATATTAAAACAGAAAATCATTTTTTTAAAAAAAATTTATCCTTATAATCAATAACACAAACACTAATTATAAAGCAATGTTACCTTCACTCAGTAGAAATTTGTCATTTAATGACTGTTTCTGAAAATCTGTGTATTTATTCAGTGAAACTCTTCGTTAATGAAACTTTTTAAATTCAATGTTCTTAATTAGATGAACCTGTTTTTAATTAATTGAAATACCTCTTCAAGATGCTGATGAGCAAACCACCATGTTTAATGAATGTCTGAAAACTTCTTGAAAGAATATTTTTATGATTAGGAAGCAATATTTAACATCAAGCAATAATTTTAGTCAATAAATTGTAAACCAAATTTGAGTTGATAGCTTCACATTATAAAATATTTCTTTGAAAACAGGAATTGACTCTAAAAAATATGAACGGAGAAAGCTGCTTTCCAGCAGAACTACATTTAAATTTTCACGCCCCGAAATTTTTTAAAAGAGTACAGAATTCTAGACCTACAAAACCTATGACTTAATTTGTTAGGCTTCAGAGGTGCTTTGTCAAACAAACCTGTATTGAATAGCCAGGGACTCAAAAGGTAAGATTTGACATTTATATAAAAAAGGCAAATTGGCGGCAATAAATGAATCACCACATGAGCTTTAATATCTGATGAGTTATCAAAGGAAGTAATTTATTTCCCATTCACTAAACATAAATGAAAATCAAATGCAACAGTTTAGAAAAAAATAATGAGGATTTCATTCTTTGACCTTCACAGTGTTTTCAATTTCTACCCACCTGAGTTATTTTCTTTTCAATTTTGGTTTTTCAAATCTTGGCAAACTCCGCTCACCACAAACCAAAGGGTTTTGTAAACTAAACTGTTAATATACAAAAATTTACTTTGTAATTATTATTTTTTAAAATAATTTATCGAATTTTACTTTACATATGCAACTTTATTTCTAACAGGAAGATAGAATTAAGGAAGTGAAGTTGTGTACCTGTATACGCTAGTTGGTTAGACAGCTTTCAATGGATAGAAGAGAGTTACTATGCGTTTAACAAGATCCATTAGCCATAAATGAATCTGTGCAGCGATGAATTGCTCTATAAAGTGGCCCTTCTTGTATGAGCTGTTTGTTGGCAGATTGCAGGCGGGTGACAGGTTTTGATTCAAAATGTAGTGACATAAGCAGAAGTAAACCTTTTCTTGTAGGCCCAGACTATCTTTAGAACTTATAGCTATTTGCAGAGCTATCTAATTAAATATATAATATAAACAATTTTATATATCTATATATAGTGTGTAATATATAAATGTATACATATAAGTACTTTTTTCAGTCATTAGACTCCATTGCACATTTTCTGGCTGACTTCTTTCATTAATTCTTCCTTTCCACAGTACTTTGACAGCACTTTAAAATTTTTATCAGTTTGGTTTGTTTTTCATTTCTCCTCAGGGCTAGATTGTAAAATATGGTAGACTGCTTGCTGCGTATTTGTGAGGCCTATGTTCAATTCCACGCTCCAAAAAAAAAAAACAAAAAGCAACAAAATAAAGTAAAAAATATAATTTCTATTCAACTTCTAGTGTCTTTTAGAAACAGTTTCCCCTACTTCAATCTCTATCCTTTGCATGTTGATTTTTTTCAATATTTTATTAATGATTCTCTTCTCTTTTTGTCATGGCTTAAATAATAGTAATCCTATAAAATAAATAAGTAACCCCAAAGCAAAAATAAATGAACAAAAACTCTCTATTCCCATGTGGGTATGGTGTGTGTGTGTGTGTGTGTGTGTGTGTGTGTGTGTACATGTCATTTGCTCCATTTAGGAGTCTGTTCTCACCAACTCTTTGCCTAATTCCTTTTTTTTTTCTTAAGCAACACGATATTTCTCTGTTTCTTCTCATCTGCCATTACCTTCCCATTTTCTCTTTGTTTCATTTTTCACCTTCCTTCCTGGCATCCAGGAAAAAGGAAGAAACCACTTGGAGGCTTGTACTTAGGTAAATGTGCAGAGACACAGTGGTGGCGTGCCCTGGAGCTGTCAGAGTGTAGGTGCAAAGCCTCGGAATGGATTTTCTGAATGTCTCCCTCACTAAAAAAAATCAGGGCTCCGTGGGGAAATGTGTGTGGTATGGAAAGTGTGAGGTGGGTCTGGAACACACTGTTGGAAAGAGAATTACACAGAACATGATGTGGGTCTACCAAAATAATTTAGGAACTACCCTGCAAGAATGCTTTTTGTCAAATCTTGAAAAATTGAGCATCATTATAAATTATGGTCATAGTTAAAATCTGTTGAATAAGATAGTAATCTCTAAGTTTGTGTTACCTAATAAATAAATAGATAAATGAGATTGAATGGAAATCTTTGCCATAGGATATTAACTTATACATATACTAATACCTCGGAAAAACATAATAGAATTAGAAAAATCACAATGGGTGGGCCAACTTCCCCTAGGAAATTTCCTGCCCTTTCTGCTACAGGGTCCTTCACAACTCAATGCTCACCTGGCTATTTATCACACTGTTTTCATATATAAATCATCTGCTAACGTATTCAACAAGTTGAGAACACAGCAAACACATGGTAAATGTTCAGTAAAGATTAGCAGTTATTATTCTACCAAGGTAGGATTGAAAACTCGAGTTGTTGGACCAGTGAAATATTTCCCAATGCGTTTCAATTCCTAGTATTTTACTCCAGACTGCCACGGGCCTGAGGAGACTGAGGTGGCAGGCACTTTCTGAGGGTATAGGGAAAGCATCTGGATGGGTTTGTCAGCCACGCACGCAGTGCCCTCAATGGTGCGGAACACTTGGTAGAAACACTGGAGTGCAGACGCGGGTGGAATACACTTCTGGAATCGGAGGAACCTGCAGAAGGAAGGTCCTAGAACTTCCCACTGAATCGAGGACAGCTTTCTGCATGCCTTTTACCTGGTGCTTCGTGAAATGATATCCTACACAGGTCATGACATGGGTAATGGTTTCCTATCAAACCATCCGTTCTGTCTTTTTCACGCAGATTGAACCTTTTTTTATAAGTGTGGCACTTTATGACCTCAGAGACTTCAGGAAGATTTCTGCCGATTTTCACGTGGATCTAAACCACACCGTTGTCAGACAAATGCTTCCAGGGTCTCCCGTGGCTTTGGAAAATGGCAACATTGACACGGTCACTCCAAGACAATCAGAAGAACCTCACGTCAAGGGGCTTCCAGAGGAATGGCTGAAGTTTCCCAAGCAGGTTGCACCTTTGTTTACTTGTGATGGGGCAGAAAGTTCTCGTTGCATTGTTTCGTTGTTGCTGCTGTTGCTTGTTCCAGCACTGGGAGAAACCCAGGGTCTTCACACTGAGCCGCATCCCCAGCCCTCCACCCTCTTTTTATTTTTAATTTTGACATAAGGTCTTACTAAGATGCTAGCTTGCCTAGACTGCTCGAACTTGCAATCCTCCTGCCTCAACCTCCCAGCGTACTGGGATACCAGGTGTGTGTAACCACACCCTACTTTTGTTCCACTGCCCTTACCAATAGATCCTTGAAATAGATAACTTTCCAAATAAAAATGTCTTAATGCTCTCCTTTTTGTTAAATTACATTTTCAATGTCTTCAGTGTGGCCTTTTAGTTGATTATTAATCACTTTCTTTGTACATAGGCTATATTTTCTGTAAGTGATCCACATTCTGAAATCGTTTTGGTGGCCAAAATTGAAAAAGTCCTAATGGGAAACATTGCAAGTGGGGCTGAACCTTACATTAAGAATCCAGACTCCAACAAGGTAATGTGTGATTTCCTTATAAATGATTTCATTTATTTTAGATAAAATAAGTCTCACTGCCTTACTGAATTATGAGGTTTGATAAATGTATATGACTTTAAAATATGTACTTGTCAGTGATATCAGCATTGCCAGAAAATTTTAAACTATATATTTTATATCTTTTTGGGTCATTACTTTCTGGCTTCTGAGAATCTGTCCACAGGAAAAAATTAAGAGTGGGTAAAGATTTAACCCCAAAGGATCTAGGTATTACAATAATGAAAAGTTTGAAATAATATGAATAAAAACAAGTGAATACAGTTTACTAAGATGTTAGTAAAGCTTATGATGACCCAAACAAAAGAGTAAGGCAGATAACTTTTCATCAAATTATAGTAACACCTAAGTGAAAAATGAGGAAAGGGAATACACTGAATGCTTTTAGTATTGTAAATACAGGTAATGTTTTTCCACTTTAAAACAGCTATCAAATCTTGCTGTTTTATACAATAAGCACATAAAATGTCTATTTCCCATGCAAAGGACAAATTAAGAAAATTAATCATAATGACTAAATTTGAACATGTATAACAAGTGAGGGCAGATTTTAACATTTAGAAGAGTCTCTTAAGATTTGGTAAAGTACGATATTCAAGCACCTGCTTTTATAACTAAAATCTCACTGTAGAACAATCACACTCATTCATGTGTGAATTATCTATGGCTGCTTCCCTGCCATTGCAACTGAAATTGTAATAGCCACCATAGGATCCCCACAGTCCTTTTCAGAACAAATCTTCTGACCTCTATAAAATAAAGGATTTATTGTATAGATAGTGAGTATAAATTTGATAACACATTCAAGATTTTAAGGTATCTTAAGTCAAAAAAGAAAAGGAAAAGAAAACAGAAAAAGTTGACCTTCCAAGACAAGACTATTTTTCACACTTGGAATTTCCAAAGTGGAAAAAAAATGTTAAAAAAAAAAAAAGATGTCCCACAATAGTTTGAACACAGAGGATGTTATTTGGGTCTTTATAAGCAGAATCTGTGAGTTCATAGGGCAAAGTTCTACTGAACTTCAGAATAAAATACTATGAGAAAATACATAGTATGATTGTACACACACAGTTTATAAATGCCATTTCTAAACTATTTTTGTTTCTTCCTCAGTATGCACAAAAGATACTAAAATCCAACAGGCAATTCTGCAGCAGACTGGGGAAATATCGCATGCCATTTGCTTGGTCAGTGAGGTAGGTTGGCCAGAGCAACTAACAGAAGAGAAATGTGCATAGAGTGTGCACAGGAAGCCTCAGTTTTGAACACCTTTGTGTTACCTGTTATTTGCAATATGTCCGGCCTACAAAGATATCAATGTGGTCATCTCCCTAAACATCGCGAGCTCCCCAGAGATACCTTTCACAAGATAGGTTAGTAAGACAGGTATAATAGAAAGCCTGACGTGTGTATAGTACAGCATGACCAGAACAGCTGGGCCTTCTTGGCAGGTTGAAGTCACAGCTTTTTAATTATGTGTATTTGGTTTAACAAATTGTTGACGTCACATCGATCCTGTGTAAAATTTGGAGAGCTGCATTATGTTTTCCTGTGAGGTTCCATGTATTCACTAGAGCTCATCTATATGTGAATATTCAAATAAAACTACCAAATGGATGATGTACATTCTAATTTTGGTACAAATAATATTTAGTTCTGTGGATACAGCGGTAGAATCAGCCACCTGTACCTTGGACTTCAGAACAAAATTCATCTCTCAGATTCATTTTAATGTCAGTTTCTATTGTCTTCCTCAATCGCTTTACATCTCGTCTAGTCAATGAATTTCTTAAAGGGAAAAAAATCTGGTATAGATCCATATGGAAAACAAGGTAAAAGTCAACAGTATTAGACAAATTGGATTTACAAAAGAAACGGCCATCAAGTATTCATTTGAATGTCAATGACATTATCCCAATGGCAGTAAATTGAAAGTCCAGAAGGAAGAAAAATTTGTTATATCGTTTTTCGATCACCCAGTTGATCTAAAGTAGTTTGTTTGTCCAGAATGAACTCACTAATATTTTCATAGTCTTGTGGCCATTACTTAAAATTAGGGACAGGACAGAGAAATGTGGAATTCTAGGCAGCAGTAAATGAGTAGAGATTCTTGCAGTCTCCTGAAATCACTTTGTCCCAGTGCGGCCCTATAGCAAGGAAGGGAAAGATCAGGTTCAGGAGCTCAACAAATCTGGTCCAGTCAAGCCCTTGCTTCTTGTATCTTTGGACACGTTTGCTCTCTGAGCTTCAAGGTCTTCATACATAAAACAGAGCTAACAACACCTGCTTTGTGGACAGGGGTACAATATCAAGTGCAGAAACATTTGGCATAAAGTAGATTACAAAGGTTGCTTTGTCTTCCCTTTTCTATCCTTCCTTATAGGAAATACCAAGACATTCCATATGAAAACATGCTGCTTACATACACTATTACTTTATAATATATTGATTGATTTTATTTCGGATTTTTTATTTATTGATTTTATTTGATTTACTTATTTAAAGCAGTTATAACTCATGGATAAAACGTTTTCATGAGGTTGAATATTCTTACATCTCACCAAAAATCCTGTTGGGTCAAGTAAGAACAAGCAGTCCCTTCACAAAGTAAAGTGTTCCATTATAAGAAAATTACAGTTATGAACACAGTTTTGCTTTAAAGGTCTCAGCATAGTTCTGAGATTTTAGCAGCAAGCATTTCAGAGCTAGATAGACCTGGGCTCAAAATCATCACCCTGTCCTGATCCAGCCAGCTGGACGCAGGCAAGTTGCTGCCTGCCTTTGCCTCCTTTTCATTTTAGCCAACAAAAGAAGAATCTTGATGTACCTGTTACTGTTTCAAGGACTAATGAGCACAAAGAACCCAATAAAAGAAAGTTATTATCCTTATCATTATTATTATCATCATCATTGTTAAAGTCACACGTGGAGTTCACATCCACCTCGGCAAGTCCCCTTCCCAGTAAATTTGGATTAGTGAAAAAAAATATGGAGGAAAGAAGTAAAAGAATTACCTATTATTGGAAGAACCTGAGGAATTAAAAGAGGTAATAATCTTATTTGAAGTTGTCTACTGCAATAAGTGGTAAGAAAAACAGATGAGGTTTCCAGGGAGCCTGACTATGTTCCCAGCTATTGAAGTAATTATTCTTTGGAAACCAAAAGCTTGAGCTACATTAATGCCCAATTAGAAGGTTTTGCCTATATTTTAGGAAACAGTATACACCACCAACTTGTGTTTAAAGATATTTGATTTTCATTTACATAATTTTCTCTAGCAACTGAAAAAATGATTAGGGGTAATTTTAAGGATTGTATGTGATACCATTTGGATTATTTATTCTTCCAAAAAGTGCAAGATTCATACACATGCATTTTTAAAATTTTCTATTTATAATGCAAGGCTTATTCAAATAAAAGTAGACAGGTTCAGTGGAAGGTTGGTGCTATTCGTACCATTGTGACACAGACAGTAGCTTATGGACACTGTGGATTCTCTGGCTACTTTTCTTTTATATTCTCTAGATTGCAGTATATTTCACAGTGTAGGTTCGAGTTCTCCTTACCTTTGAGTGCATTTTGTTCCTTAGATTCGATTGTCATTAAAAGAAGAGGATTCATTATGTTGCTTGTGACCATAATTCTACTTAGCTGTGATTATTCCACACACTGCAGGATACACAGATGCTCGAGGCGGGGAGCAGCATCTTATTTTAAATTTACCCGGTACATCGCCTCATGTTTGGCACGTCATGCTTGAATAAGGCATAGACAACACTTACATAGCGACACAGCTGTGTCATAGTCAGTGATGCAGGACAAAAGCTGACCTTCCCAAGTATTTCCTGCTGCAGATGGCGCTCTCCCCATGCCAGTCACCCAGAATCCCAGGTGCCCAAATCCATGCCAGGACTCTCGTGATTTCTATTACTGTCTCATTTGACCATCTCAGCAACCAAACACACCATACTGAATTTTCTTTAAAATTAATCCAAACTAAAATGAAAGTTTTACCCTTGTATCTGTACATTTTTTCAAAGGTACATACTCCATGTAAGAGATCCAGGCACATCCTGCACTGGTCTCTTCTGTTTCTTACCTCTAATGATTAGAAAATTCATTTTAAAAAATCTTCAACTACCTGACAACCATTTTTATATTTACTTTCCATAGCCCCCCACACAAAAAAAGCATAATTCTTCCTGTGCATCCCAGCTACTCATACTGCCTGTGAAGGAAGCTGCCAGGACACCCAAGCTTCGTGTCCTCTTAGCTAAACTCTGTGCTCCCTTCGATCGGAGCCCAAATGGGATGGTTTGGAGACCCTCGAAATGTAATAACCATGCTCAGCTGTAGCGGTTGGAACTGGCACCCTGTCCCACACATCCTGAGGCTGTCTGCGTGAATGATTCAGTTCCTTGGTCTCTTGCCAGATAATGGATTTGCCAAGCAAGAAAAGGCTCCACGGCACTGTGAGCAAAATCCCCTCCATGGTCTGGACTTTCCCTTCCGTTGTAATGAGTGTCCAGTGTAAGCAAGCGATTCCCGTGAAGGATCTGTGGGGAAAGGCAAACACGAGTGACATGACTCACATGCATTAACATATTTGAAGTCCCTGGTTCTTTTAGAGAAATTATTACTCAAATTCAGTTTAACTTCCCCTTGTGCTGGAAACTCCATCATCTTTATTATAACATGTCGCATATTCACGCAGAAGGCTGAGCAATACCTAAATAGAAGTCATTTTCATGTTAAATATTTTCATCTTGTCTTTTCAGTGCTATTTGATGAAGGAGTTATTAATTATTTTCCCTTAGTTACCACTTAACAGAGAAAAAAGAGGAGACAGTTTGAAAGAGTCTAAAAATATCATTCTATTAAGTTGCTGGCCCGCTGCCTGTGTTATTTTAAATGGAAGTTCTATTATCTGATAATCATTTAAATGGCCAATACAGCCTGTGTATAGAAATATGGTTAACTTAAAGAATGATAAGATATTTTAGTGAGGGTCCTTAATTTAGAAGTAAAAACATCTCTCTAATATTAACACAAAGCAATTATACATGTATCTAAATTTTTCTTCAGCCAACACAATACATGTTAAAGCACAGGGAAAAAAGAACTGACATTTAAGGATACTATAAATCAAGTATTGCGTGACCTTACTAGCCTATTTGGATAAAAACAACTTATGTGTTTTGACAAAGTTTATATGGTCCCAGTGAAATGGATCAAGAAAGAACTAGTGACTTGGTTCATAGCATTGTCATTTAATACAAAAATTTGACTTAGGTTGCCTGCATTTTATTTTTATCTCTGTCACAAAAGTTAGGACATGGGCCCATAATTCTCTGTACAAATGTTTTGAGAATGTCACCCTGAACACCCACACATACTACTTTATTCCTGTTCTACTGCCCATACATCCCAATGACATCAAAGTGAGGGAGCCCTGCCTTGCCCTGTTTAAGGATATTTTAGAGGAGTAACTAGAGAGAATAGTACAGTAATGTCATTCATTACTCCCGTAGTACTCCAAGATTTTATGTAAGATAGGCTGCTGTCATTTTAATATAAAATTGAAAATAAGAAACAAAGCGTAACAAATGCATAATGTGTAAATGAGACTAAGAAATATCTTAGTCTTTTTTGAAAAGCTCCTAGAGTCTCTTCCGTTGCAAATGGAAAATCTTATAAATCTACTTACCTCAAAACAACTGTGCAAACAGTAACTAAATACCAACCTGAATAAATATTATTCTCTTTCAGATCAGTATTTAAGGACAACCAGGGAAATGTGGACAGAGACTCAAGATTCTCACCACTGTACAGACAAGAAAGTAGCAAGATTTCAACTGAGGACCTCCTTAAACTAATGTCAGACTATAGAAGGTAGGATTTTTGTTGTTGTTGTTCTTGGATGCTCCTAAAATCAATATTAAGTCAGACACACTGCCACTTTTGATTTGTTCTCAGTCCATAATAATTGTGTGGATCTCAAATGTCCAAACTCCTCCAGAGGTAGAGGCTTTTCAGGTGACCTCATACAGGCCCAAATGGTGCCACAGGCTCAGTGTTCCAGAATTACATGGAAGGAATATGAAACATTGAGCTACTTCCATTATCTGTAGCACTGTAACAAACCACTGCAGAGTTTAATACATTGTTTGAGATAACAGCATTATTTACTGTATTTCTAAACACAGTTGGGTGAGGAGAGCTGGTGTCCTACATGTGGATTCAGCCGCGGTCTGTCAGCATGAGCTAAAGGATTCATTTCCAAGATGGCTCATTTTATTACTGGCTCGTTGGTACTGGCTTTTGGCTGGGAGCTTGGCTATGCAGTGAGCTACAGGCATTGGTGCTTTTCCATGGTGTCCTTACTATGAAACACTTTGACTTTCTCCTGGCCAGATGGCTGGACTCTAAGAATCAGTGTCCTCAAAGACAGGAAATACCCACTGCACATTTTTTTAGGGCCTGAAAACTATCACCAGCTTCCAAAATTTAAAAACATTTAAAAAATCATCAAACACTATTTAGGATCTACTATTTGCCTTCCCACAATTCAGAATTATAGTATGTTGTATAGTTTTTTCTTGAAAATGAAAATAATACCGTGTGTGTGTGTGTGTGTGTGTGTGTGTGTGTGTGTGTGCGTGTTGCTTTGCTGATGTACTTTCACAGGGCTGACCGAATAAGCAAAATGCAGACCATCCCTGGAAGCCTGGACATTGCTGTTGACAACATTCCTTTGGAGCATCCAAGTATGATGATGACATCATGGTCCCGTTACCACATTTTGCATATTCAGTGGGGTTGTTTTTGTTTGTTTAGTTGGTTAGCAGACTGGTTGGTTATAAGATTTGGGGGTTTGGTTTCATTTGGTTTTTTCCAAAATTGAAACTTACTATGAAAATGGAACAGATGATGCTACAGAAAGTTAGAGGTTCCTATTTCTACACTAAGACAGATAAATAAGGGAAGACTGTATAGCATTCATTGGTAAATGCGAGGGATTTAAATTGTATCTTTGAGTCCTTAAAACGCTGGGAAATCAGGTTCAGCCCATAAGTGTAGAATTTATATTTCATCCATTCCCTCTGATTCAAACTACAGACTGCCGCAATTGCACCGGGCTACCTCAGGACCGGTGTGAACCCTGTGTAGCCACCCACATGCCTATGTGAAGATGACGCAAATATATTGTTAGATACTTTTATTACACAGAGAGGATCTATGCTTTTCAGAATGTAATCAAAAATTCTACTTAGGTCAGTTAAAAATTAGAATTTCAGAAGCTTTTATTAGCCTACCCAGGAGAGTTTCAGAATTCAAAATGAATCCAGGCTTTGTATAATGAACTTCAGGCAGCAAGAAATATGTGGATCAGCCACAGGATATTTGGATTATCATTAGTAGTACAAAATTTTCCATTTTTGTAATTTTCCACCAATTATTTTAATATGAATTATAATGAAGGTACTAACATAAGCCCTGACTCCAAATCGTTTTTACATTGATTGCTATGCAAAAGCAGAGGATAAGCTACGACATGTCCTCTCCCTGATTTGGGGAGCCAAGGGCTTTGATTTCACATGGAAAAGAAAAACAATAAAAATGGAAGCTAAATATTCTCTTGGAAGAAAAGTAGGACATTAGAGATACTTGAATATTAAAAAATATGATAATTGATTTGGGAGGGAAGTTACTACTGGGTTGTTTCCAAGCACGCAGAGCATGGCCTTGTGCTTTATTTGAATTCAGGAAGATTCTCTGCAGGATAAAGACCAATAGGAGGCACTACTGGCTTTGTTACCGTGACTTCAACCTTCAAACTACCTAGCAACAGAAGTTTGATCTGTAAATTCCCAATAGTCTTTTCTGTCTCTTTCTTTTTTAATGTAGGTTTTAACACTTTGTAAAAATTAAAGAGAAAAATAAAAAATTTTGCAATACATAATGTAGAAAATACTTCAGATCCTCATTGGGTAATCACTTCACAAGGAAGAATTAACATTATTTATCCAGTACTATCAGCAACAGAACCAGTGGGCAAAGTTTTATTTCATCATTTATCAACATCTTGTATCATTTGTATAGTACTGTAATAAGGGTCATTGGGTTACTCCTTAGTTTAAAATATCTATTTAGTATATACTGGGTATCACTAGCTAAAATTTTCTTTTTAAATGAAACAACACAAAAAGAAAATAGTTGTAAATCCACCTAAAAGAGTCACCAGATCTTTTTGGAAGTGAGTTTTGGTGATAAATATATAACTGGTTTAACTATCATGCCTGCTTTTCACAAATTTTTTTAGAAAATTTTTAGCATCAGTCCACATCATTTGGTCCCCAAGTAGGGAGTGGATTTATGTTAAAACACATGAAGTATTTAACAAGTATTGAGTGGATTGGTTTTCAAGTGTGTTAAATGCTGTTCACTTTTTAAAAGAACTATATTAAATGACAAACTCTTATTTTCTGATTTTTTAAGACTGTGTAACATCGTCCTTTATCCCTGTCAAGCCTTTCAACGTGATGGCTCAATCAGAACCCACAGTGGAGGTAGAAGAATTTATTTATGATTCAACAAAGCATTGCCGTCCTTACAGAGTATACAAAAATCAAATTTACGTTTACCCCAGACACCTGAAGTATGATGGGCAGAAATGCTTCAACAAGGTATGACATAAATTTCTTAGCTATGATCTCTCTTCAACATGTTTCAACCATACAAGATGGATCTTAAAAAATTACGGTGCACCGACACTTTGCAATAGAAAATGTCTTGCAAAAATACTTCATTAAGGACAGTGATAAAGTCCATCTTAGAAACATCTAAAGATAGGCGATTTTGCTACATATTAATAATCCTTCCTGAAATCAGCTCTAACTAAATTTGATCTAGGCCATTTTCTTTTTTATAAAGCTCTGAAAATAGCTTTCCTGCCCCTTGCAATATAAGCTTTTTCTTTCCTTTTAAAGCTTTCCAAATCCTTCTACTATTTTTTAAGCACTGCGGATAATGTCACAGAAAAAAAAAATGGTTATTCTACATTTTTTTCAGATTTAATTAGAAGCTACTTATTTTAGACACTTAGATTGTTTTAGGGTGTTATTGAAGAGAAAATTACTATTTCCATTTTCCCTCACTGTAATTTCAGGCACGTAATATAACTGTGTGTGTTGAGTTCAAAAATTCTGATGAAGAAGGTGCTAAGCCCCTGAAGGTAAGCCAAGTCGCCAGGGGACAGGCCAGAAGGAGGGAAGGCGGTGACTTTGCTCTTGGTGCCATGGGCGGGGGTGGAGGGGGATTTCTGTGAGAGTGTGGTTGTGAAAGGAGCAATTTAACGCATCTTCTAAGAGTTTCTGAAATGTACCTGATTTAATAGTCATCGTTAACTAAAACTATTAGAAATGCCAATGTCTTAACTTGTTCATGATGGAGAAAAAAAGAAAAGAAAGCCATTCTATTGTGGAATAAATGCAAAGACTCCCCCAGGACGAATCTGTCCTTTTAAATGATTGGCCTGCCTCTCTGTTCTTCGCGCTTGATTTAAAATGGCACCTCCCAGGCGGCTTCCGTATGAACTCTGCACACAGGCTGGAGTGCCAGTGGCCTAATGGCTTGAGCAGCGGCCCAGGAGATGTTCACATTTATGGAAGATGTGTGTGGCTCAGTGCCTGAGGGACTGTAAAATGGCCTGACAAAGTCAGTTCCAGCAGTTGATCCCATGATTTAATAAGATCAATAAAACCGTGAGGTTTGTATGAACTGTTTTATTCTAACCTATAAAACCGCATCTGAGTGGCATTTGCTAGAATTCCTAGATGTGTGCTGTGTTCATCTTAAAGACTTCAAACGGCACAAAGTGACTATTAAAAAAATAAAGGAGAAAATTGCTTTTATGGATCTACTGCCAGATCATCCCAATTTTGTTGCATCAGAGGAACAAGGTAGTAAAGGACAAAACAAACTTCAAACTACCCCCACCATTACCAGGGACAGTCCCTTTAAGCCCTTAGTCACAGACAAGTCGTATTCCTTGATTGATGCTACCACTGTTCTCCAGAACAGTGATCAGCTTTAGAATGAATGAATCATGCAGAGTAAAGAGAAAGAGCTCTTCGATGACCCACAGAGACCACGCTCCACGACAGCAGCGACATGAGGAGAGATCAGTGCATGTCATAGACCTGTGAAGTCAACAGAACGATCCAGACAGCGAGCACGCTGGCCTGCTAGAGTGATATTTTTGTGAGGAAAATTACAGGAAGGAGGATCACTCACAGGAACATTTCAATGCCATGTTAATGGCATTGTAAACACCACACGGAGGCACCAGACTCCAGCAGGGAGAGGCCCTGAGCTTTGAGATGGGTAGGGTTTAAGCTGCCTGGCTAGAAGTCCCGTGGCCCTTTTTCTGGCCTGATTAGGAGCACAGGTGGAACCGTATCACGGTGTGGTGGAGCCTGGATCCAGACCTCTCCCGCCAGCCCAGCCTTCAGGGCTGGCAGCTGGCGTGACCTGGAGTGGAGCCCAGCCAAGCCTTGTAGTCACCCGGGACCTTAACTCTAGGTCACAGCTAGTATCATGGCCCCTTCAGGAAGTCACCGTGCAGGGATCAGTCTTGAACAAGTTAGCGTTCATCTCATGGTAATAAAAAGTCACATGGTAAATCAGGCCAAGAATTTTGCTTTAATGTAATACCTATAAGATGAACAGAACCTTGCAGATTTTCTTCAGCATCCCGTGGTCATGACAGTACACTAAAGATATTCAAAGTTCCACGGATATTAGATCAGCCTGGCAAATTATCACCCAGTGTCTCTTAGTCCTGTGATTGGTAGCTGAAGAGTTGTATTACTTGTTGTATTAATTGTTGCCCTTATGCCTCTTTAAACAGTGCATCTATGGAAAACCTGGAGGACCACTCTTCACCTCAGCTGCCTACACGGTAGTTCTGCACCATTCCCAGAACCCAGATTTCTCTGACGAGGTAAGGGCCAGGTCCGTGCCTCAGAAACTGCTGGAAAGGATGGGAGAGTGGGTCTGATAAACACTCTCTCTAGACTATACCTCAGACTGAGTACAGGTGTGTGCTTACAAAGATTCATAAGTTGCACCATTCAGCAGTTGTGCCCACAGTGTGTTGTAATTTCACATTGTTGACCGCAAATCTGACCATCAAAAATGAGGCTGAACCATGAGTTACTGCATGAGTTTGAAGTCAGCCTGGGCTCCATAGTGAGTTCAGCACCAGCCTGGACTACAGAGTGAGACCTTGTCTCAAAAAAAAGAAGTTTTCATTTTAAAAAAGGAAATAAAAATTAAAAAGGAATAATTTTTATATTATTCTTTTAAAAGGAGACAAATGGTTTTCTTTTATTTCACTGAGCAATTAATAAATATTACAGGAGATAAGTTTATCAGCCCTGGCAGCATTTCATGTCAAAATGGAAAAAAAGGCCACATGTGAGCCAATACTGCTGCTCATAACCTGCAAGAATTCGAATAAGCTTGACTAACCCCTCAGCTCCCCAAGGTTGGAGCATGCCAGCCCTTGCTAACTCCTGACACGTTCTCAACTATCAAAGTGTGCCCGGCACCAGGCTGTATTTCACTCCCACATCGTCTCTCTGAATTCTCCGAGCAGCTCTGAGAAGTAGGTGCCATTATTTCACCCTTATTTTGTGAGACTCGGAGGATCCAGGTTGACTTTGCCAAAGGCACACCACTAGTCTGGGCCATGTGATCTCAGAGGCATAAGCTTCCCTGATCTACTACAACACAGATAAAAGCATCACTGGGGCAATGACAAACTACTATACGCATGTTAGCTTGTGTTATATACTAACTCGGATAAGTTTCAGAGCTTAAATTTCATATCTGATCACATAAAGAAGGTCTGAACTGGTGCATCCTGCTGTTATAATGCCTGGGATCTCAAATATCACCTTTTACATGCAGTTGTTATGGGTGCTGTCATAAGCTGCCACCATTCAGTGGCTTTAAGCAATGTACATATGTTATACTTATGATCTTACAGTTCTGGCAGCCACAAGTTTGGAGTGGCCCGACAGCTGAAGCTAAGCTATCAGTAGGGCTGCTCACCTTGTGAGGCTCTAGTGGAACATCTCTTTCCTCCCTTTTCCCACTGCTGGACACGCCCATGTTCCCTGGCTCCGGCTCCTTTCTAGCAATCTCTGGCAATTCCCTGTCCTCAGCTCCTGTCCTCTCATCTCCTCTGGAAGGCTAAGCCAAGAGGATTGCAAGTTTGCGCCCATCTTGGGCAACTTAGAAATTTAGGGAGAACCTGTCTCAAAATGAAAGCTAAATTTTGGGAATGTAGTTTCATGCAAAAGCTCAGAGTTCAATCCTTAGTAGCATACATCCTCTCTCTCTGTGTGTGTATATATATATGATTCCTTCTCTCTCTCTCTCACTCTCTCTCTCTACCAAAGGATGGTTATAACATGAACTATAACATGAACATTTTCATGATCTATTGAGTAAAAGATATTTTTGTTAACATTAAATTAGCGAGAATTCTTGAGTACACATTGCCCCCCATATGCTCTTAATGTTGGCTAAGGAAGAAAATGTCTTTCTGTTGTATTATTTATGATTGTGTATTTTTAAATATATTTTGACTTTTACAACTAGGTTTATATGATGGTGAAAAAGAATATGTAAGCTTCTTAACCATTCAAACTCAGAGGTTCTCAGACTTTACCATACATCAGAATTGTCTGAAGGCTTGTTGAAGCACAGACTACCCTAGATGTTGGTACCCATTATGTGTGGGTGGGAACCTGGGAATCTGTGCTTCTAAGCAAGGGACGTGCAGTGCTGCTGCAGAACTACTGTCTTCAGTATTTTCATGAATGATATGAAAATGAATTAGCTAGATGCTCACTATAGCTAATAAGCTGGCAGCTAATTTGTGTGGCCATCACCTGATTCTGAGAACTATTATTGGTAGCTACTGATACAGAGCTGAATATAGCTTACCTGAGTGGGATCGTGGAAGCAGCAAAAAGATCACTGGATGATGCAGGTTCTTCTCTTCCTGACGATCCCAGCACCTACTGTGTACCACCCTCGTCGTCACCCAGAGCCAACCGTCACCTGTGGCTTCAGGTCCCACCTCTGCACCGTCCTCTTCCCAAGGCCGGGGGATTAAATGACAATGTATCTGACAGGGCTCTGAAGACTGAAAGGCGCTATAAAATGCAAACAATTATTTGAAAACATTTCTTTCCATAAGTATAATGTAACCTATGTCAGTTTTATGCTTTAATTTCTTCATGTTTATTCAGAAACACTGCTGTAGAGCTGCACTCGTGAGCACGTCACTACATGGCTTGCTGCTTGGTCCCCACAGTGTCATATTTCATGTGGCTTTGTTATTATCCATTAAAGGAGTAGATTCCATACCTCAATCACGTTATTTGCTCTGCCCTGATTCTCAGTGGTGTGCAGGTGCATGTGAACTGCCGAGGAATCTCATTAAAATGCAGATTCTTTGTCAGTGTGTCTTGGGCAGCATCTGAGGCTCTGAATTTCTAACGTGCTACCAACTAATGCTGTTTCAACTGGCCCAGGGCCACACTTGGGGCAACAATAATAGTTTCTTGTACTGTGTCTTTTACGTTTTACTATTATGTGCACATGTGTGTGTATTTAAGCAAATGTGAGTTAACCCTTCTCTAGTAGCGTAAGTTATTTCATGTGCTGATCCTGTGCAAAAGGTTGTGATCTCAGTCCAACTAGGATCCCTTTCATTGCAGGTGAAAATTGAGCTCCCAACGCAACTGCATGACAAGCACCATCTTTTATTTTCTTTTTATCATATCACATGTGACATCAATGCCAAAGCAAATGCTAAAAAGAAGGAGGCTCTGGAAACCTCAGGTACTGGCAGGAGGCGGTCAAGGTCGCTTGATGTGTCAGCTTGACTCTGGTTGGAAGTTGTTTTGAAAGGCTCTGATTTGTTGGATTTTTTTTTCACCACATTTAATGTTCATAAATGACACATAGCTTCAGTTTCACTTCTTTCTATGGGTGTTTATGCTCAAAAGTTTTCTGTCTCCTTCCTTGTCACAGTTGGGTTTGCTTGGCTTCCTCTGATGAAACACGATCAGATAGCTTCTCAAGAGTACAACATTCCAATCGCAACAAGCCTGCCTCCTAATTACCTGAGTGTTCAAGACACTGCAAGTGGAAAGGTATTGAGTAATGTATAATTCAAGGGGAAATAAAAACACACCATCCAAGTGGCATGAGGTTATCTTCTTTCTCCACTACTTAAATTAAGATCCCAGTATATGTGTCCATTCTACTTGCACGTGAAGGATGCTTGCGATATTTCAGGTCTCTGGTTTAGTCCCTGGCTATTAGAAATAAACTCTGAAGAACGATCCCCCAATGTTATGTTGGTTCTCTTTGCCAACAGCGCCAGCTGGGTCTGTGTCTTTCTTGTCCACTCCTGTCGTCACATGACATTAATGGATCAGAATGGCAGGATTAGCATAAACTAAGTCCTCTATTCTCTTATCCCAAACTGTCCTAGTAACAGTCACTTTTTTTTGCAGCATAGTGGGAGTGATATTAAATGGGTTGATGGTGGAAAACCACTTTTCAAAGTGTCAACATTTGTGGTATCAACAGTGAACACTCAGGTGAGTAGGTCTGTTGAAATACAAGCTTCTTTTTCCCCCCATTTTATTGATATGTACAAGTGCAGAATTTAAGGTTTACAATGGAGTTGAGCATTGTGTGCACATACTTTCCTTGTCAAAGTGACAAGGGCTTTCCCGCTCTCCTTTTGTCCCTCCCCCTACCCTCCCTTCCCTCCCTTCACCACCCCCCCTTTCCCTTTGTCTTTCCTTTAAAGTTCCATGAGATGGTTGTGGTCTGGCTCTAAACAAAGCTTCTTTTTTGACACAAAATCTTAAAGTGGCTCCTATGTGTATAGGATGAAACTAGCTTTTCATGTAGAGTCAGAAAGACAGGTGACTGAATGCTACCATGAGAATTGGGGCATAAGTTCAAGCCTCTCTAAAGGCAGACAGAGTACCCTATCCTATCCCTTAAACACAAATGCTGTAACATTTTTAAAAAAACTATAAAAACATGTATTTAACAGGTTGAAGGTGCCTTTGCAGTATGAATTTAATACACTGACATACAAGTGTTAAAATTGTTAAATATTAAAATTAAAACTTTTGACATTTACCACATAACTGCAACCAATTTGTAGTCCCTGCCCTGGTCACAAGATGGGCAGAACTTCATTTAGGAATCACTTTAGCTAATTTCTGGTTCCACGACCTTGGATGGGTCACTTCACCCACCAGAGCCCTCATTTCCACAGCAGGAAGGAGTGCCAATAAAATAACTCTACTTAAGGGTGTAGTGATGATTAAAGCAAATATCTGTGTATTAAAATACTTCACCAACTGCAAAATGTTCCTTTATACATATGTAAATCTTGCTATTGTCAAATTACCCTAAACTCACCCCTGCTAGGGCAAGGCAGCTTAATTTACCATGATATGCAGAGCTTTCTGGCACAAATACTAAACTACAATGCAAATTATTACTGATGTGTGAAATATGCATTTCTCCTTTATCAAATTCAATGTTTGCTTCATACTGCTATAACTCCAGCAGATACTTAGTTACTTAGAAATGAAATAGTACAGGTATTATATATGCATTGGGTCACAATCTCAGGTGCTTCAAGGCCGATTTAGTCTCCTTCCCTGTCCCGGACTCATACTGATCAGACCCTTCTTTCTCTGATGCCATTAGCTCCACCCAACTTCCACAAAGTGGTCCATTCCTGTTAAACCCTCTTTCTATTTATTTTGGACTCTCCTGCGTTTCTCTTTGTAACACTTTTTTCTCCAAAATACCACAAGTTTCTCCCTAATTCAATCCTATGCATTTTTTTCCTCTACACCCAGTTCTACCACTCATACACTTGTGAAATTTACCTCCATTTCTAAGTGCCAAAGATCCTCCCCCTGCACTGTGCACCACATCCAATTGGTTCCCCCCAACCCACCACTAACTCTTCCTTGACCAGGAAAGGTTCTCTCTCTCTCTCTTACTCTCTCTCTCTCTTTCTTTCTCTTACTCTCTCCCTCTCTATTTCTGCCTCTCTCATATTCAGCTCACAGTTCACACCCATCCTTCAAATATTATCTCAACCATCCTCAAAGAAGCATCCTGTTTCCTAATCCCACAGAAAAAAACTGAGCTCTCCAGATGGTTTCCTCCTTCTTGTTTCAAGTCCACATCAAATCATGGTGTGTGGCAGTCATGGTGTGGTACCGCTCTCCTGGCCATATAGGGAGGTTCATGGAGGAAATATTTGAGTTTGTTCTGCCCTCCACTCTGTCCTAAGTGTCTGCCAGGGGCTGGCGCATAGTTGGATTTCTATAAATAATGAACAACTGGATGAATCAATGAAGTGATATTCAACAAGAAAATAGTTACCTCTAGATAAGAAAACAACTACAACTAAGAACCAGAAGATACCCCACACATACACACAGACACTGACCTCAGGGAAATTCATGCCCCAGATTCCCTTCTAGAATGTTCAGATGCCAAAGGAACATGTAATGTATCCTCACTCAAGTCCTCTATTTCACTTCCTAACTGCATAACTCAAGCACAGAATTTAGAGGCTTACAAATAACCTTCAAGGGCAAGAGTGGGTTTTATATCAGAATCTTTTTTGTGGACTTTCTAATATTGGAGTGACTTGTTCATTTTAAGCCAGAAAATATTCTTGTGCAGATTTTTAAATGCTTAGCAGTCCCACAGTGCTAAGGACTTAAGAGTAAGTGGTAGAAATCTATAAAAGAAGCAGGAATGGAAAGATAAATAAAATTTGAAGGGGAAAAAAGAGCACAGCTGTGGTAAATAATTGTACAGTCACTATCAGAAAGCGAGAAAGAGACAGCAAGCATGGAGTAGCAGTAGGACGAGTGGGCTTTGTAGGTCATGGGAAACCTTCAGAGGCCCAAGGTCCCTTGGAAATAGATGCTCTATCCTTGTGACTTTGTGACAGAGCCCTTGCATGAGAAGGCATCAATCCTGCAGAAGCCCTTAACCCCTAGCACCAGGAGTATTCGCACCCCAGTGTATATTTCGTCAGAAACGATCAATTCTTTTCTGTTGCAGGATTCCCACGTGAACGCATTTTTCCGACAGTGCCAAAAAAGACAGAAAGACATGTCTCAGTCACCTACCTCAAATTTCGTACGCTCTTGTAAGGTAACGTGACATTCAAATGCTTTCAGTGGTTTCCAGGGGATTCGTGGAGGAAAAATTTTTAAAAAGAAAACCTTCATTTCCCACTGAGTAGACTACAAGGAGGTGATTAGTATTGAATATCTTTAAATACCTGGTCAATTGAAAAAAAGGCAAGATTCAGGGTTTTTTTTTTAAATAAAAATAGTTGAAACACTTGACCTTTTTAATATTATTTCGATGAGAGACCTTGCAACATTACCTTCACTCCTATGTGTCAGGCTAATGCTATGAAGACAAAAATAATCAGAGAAAGGGGGAGCTGTAGCATACACAACTCGGGGTCAGAGAAGCCGGGGGGGGGGGGGGGGGCTTGTTACTTATTCATTTACTTGTTTGCAAATTAAACTTACTTGTATTTAAAATGTACAGCATGTATGGTGTTTTGAAGTACATATATGCATGTAAAGCTGTGATTTTTCTTGCGGTGAGGACATGTGATCGTCTTCCTGTGCCTGGCTTGTTTCATTTAGTGTGATGTCCTCCAGGTTCACCCATGTTGTCATGAATGACAGCATGTCTTTCTTTCTTAAGACTGCATAGCATTCTGTCTTATATCTACATTGTATTTTCTTATCAATTCTTACACTGATGGAAATTGAAGTTGGCTGTGTGAAAAATTCTCTGATAAACATGGGAACAGATATTTCTTTGACAGCCTGATAACATATGATTCGGATATTTAACAAGTAGTGGGATTGCTGGATTGTATGGGCTTGTTTTTAATTTTTTGAGGAGCCTCACTTGGGTTTTCCATCATGACTGTACACATTTAAGTTTCTACCAGCAGTTTATAAGGGTACATTTATCTCCATACTCTCAGCAATACTTGTGGTCCTTGTCTTTTAGTGACAGCCCTTTTGACTAGAAGGTTTGAGCTGATCATCTCGCTGTACATTTAATTTGTTTTTCTCCAAATATTAGGGATGTTGGATCCCTTTTTTCTCCATCTACTAGATATTTCTATGTCTTCTTTTGAAAAAAATAACTATTCTGATCTTTGGCCCATTTTCATTGGGCTTCGTTACAGGGATTTCTATATATTTAAAATATTCAGTTCATCTATTACTAGATGTATGGTTTATGAATATTTTCTCCCACTTCCTAGAATGCCTCTTAAATTTGCAGATGATTTCTTTGACTGTGCAGAATCTTCTTAGCTTGATTTAATACTCTTTGTTTATTTACACGTAACTACTTAGATATTGAAGTCATATACAAAAACAAATCATGTCTCGAGTGAGCGTCACCCTGCTCTCTCCCTCGTGTTTTCTAGAAATTTTGGAGATACAATTCTTGCACTGAAATATTTTATCTAGATTGTACTTGAAAATTTAATTGCTGTCCTTTTTTCTACCAATTGCTACAGAATTTATTGAACGTAGAAAAGATTCATGCAATCATGAGTTTCCTGCCCATAATCCTGAATCAGCTCTTCAAAGTTCTGGTACAAAATGAAGAGGATGAAATAAGCACGACCGTCACAAGGTATCCACAGCACAGCACTGGCAGGGGAGATTTGTACGACCAGTGGCCGCACGAAGCCTCTTATTGGTTAATTCTAACTGAATAGCCACCCATTGGTATATGTGTGCACTTCATTATTAAATCCTTACCTTCTGATCCCTGGTCATTAGTAGTAGTTAAGTGTCAGGCTTCTTTTTTCTAACTCTTTGTGCTTTTAGAGAATGTTATTTCAAAATTATTATGGATTCACAAGTAGGTAAAAGAGATAATATCGAAAGAACTGGTATACTTTTTGCCCAGTCTCTCCCACTGACAACATCTTACACATATTTGATATATGGATACACATATTTACATATATACACATAAATACAAACGTATAGATTGAGTAGACAATATGTCATCTTTTCCTGTTGCCTTCATCACTCATCACAGTTATCTGAAGATTCACCCAAGTTGTTCATCTAGTAATAATTCATTCCTTTTAACTGCCAGGTAGTATTCTAGGTTATGGACAGACCACAGTATGTTTAGTAATTCACTTGTTGAAAAACATCTGGACTGGTTCCAATTTTTAACTATTATGAAAAAACTATCATTAAGGTTCATTTATAGGCTTTATGTAAACATAATTTAATTTTTCATTTCTCTGAGATAAATGCTCAAAAATGTTTTGTGCTGGCTAGTATGATATTTGCATGTTAGATTTTTAAGAAACTGCCAAACTCTTTTCCATAGTAGTCATATTATTTTGCATTCTCACATGAGCTATTTAAAAATAATGGGGTTTTTTTGGTTACTATTCTCCTTTTAAATTTTGTTATACTATACTCTTCCAGCATCATTATTCTAGCTAGTGATAAAATCAGTTTTATACTTACTATTATTTTGTAGTATTATTTTGATTTAATGATTTATTCATATATTCCTGTTGTTCATTTTTTTAAATCACCCTAACATCTAGAAAACTTTACTATTGGCATTGAAAAGATTATAGCGCTTATATTAATAACAGGCATATTATCTTTTTCAAAATAAGAATTTTTAACCTGAAGAAGAGTCCTGAAGTGCTACAAAATTCAGTTGTAAGCGTTCCAAAGTCAATTCTGGATAACTTAGAAAGTTCTGTCTCAAAAGAAGAACAAAAGAAAAGTTGGGGATTTAGCTCAGTACAAAAGCCCAAAATTCAATCCCTAATACCACAAAGCAAAGTAAAATAATAAAATAAAATAAAATTTTAGTCCCATGCCTTCTTCAAAAGTATATATTGCATTGTGCCTATGGGTTGGAAGGGAAGCTCTTTTAAAATAGAATACTATGCCAGACCTGATGGTACAAACCTGTAATCCCAATACGCTGAAAGGCTGAGGCAGGAGGATGGTGAGTTTGAGCCTATCCTGGGCTACTTAGTGATTTATTAAGACCCTACAAAAAAAAAAAGAGCTGGGAATATAGCTCAGTGTGAAGCTTCTGAGCTCAATCCCCAGTATCACAAAAATTAGTGACTTTATTAATTAGAATATTGCAATTAATTGCATCTTCACTTTATATAGTTACTAAAAATAAGCCCATTTCCTAGAGGCAGTGCCAGCAAATGTACAGACTGTAATTGGCCCATTGAACATCTCCAAAGCAATATATAACTGTAAGACCTATGTTAGTGTTTCAAAGTTCCAAGGTTGGAAAAGGGTCACAAGGATCAGAGATAGTAAATGCCTGCTGCTGGAAAGCCAAGAGGGCAACAGAAGAGTGTAAAATTTGTTTGCTCATTCATTCACTGTTAGTTTCTTTTCTGCCTTCTCCAGAAAGGCCACTGAACAACTTTGCTTTTCCAGGGTTCTGACTGACATTGTGGCCAAGTGCCACGAGGAACAGCTAGACCACTCCGTCCAGTCGTACATTAAGGTAGGAGATCACCACTTGGATCTTGGTCATATCCCCTGTGCCGTGTGGCTCCTCTCATTTCCTGTCTGCAATCAGTGGGAGGTCCTCTCTCCTCAGCTGGACAGTGCCCACCACAGTCTAAACAAGAATCCCCCTTAGCAGAATTCCACCTCTTTGCTTAATGGGTTGGATGTGTCATTCAAATGTATGTACGCCGTGATCACGTGCAAATGAATATGCAGAAAGAGTGGAATGAAGAGTACAGGGAGGAGAACTTAAGAGTTGTCCTTCTGAAGTCAGCATTGCCAACACACGGAACTCCTACGTTAAGAAAAGAATGACTTTGCCTCTGGGTTTGTTCAATGCTCTGTGTTTCTTCTGTAATGTTTTCTTAGCTCTTCTTACTGTTTTCTCAGGCATTATTTCATTTCCCCAGTTACTGTGTATTTGTACCTGCTTCTGGTATGTTGAGTCCTTTATCTTCTGGCATGAACCACTTGCCCATCTCATCCGTGTGCACTGCTTCTTCGGTGTCCTTCATCCGGGTCCTCTCGGAGGTGTTCCTGTTGTCATTTGCAGTCGGCCTGTGAATCAGTGCCAGTGAACTTGTGATGATGTTTGCACTTCCGTAGTTCCTGCCTGAGTAGCCTCTCCTTGAACAAAAGGACAAAGCCATTCAGAGATGAATAAGAGTACCTTAGATTACAATGTGCAGGGAATCTGAACTGGGCATAGAATAAATCTTTTTGAGACATTGACTTTTTAAAATTAAGACAGTATGCTCTAAGTAGATACGGGTAGATATCCACTTATTTGGTCCAGATGTCTAAATAAATGACTAGAGAAGACTTGGGCCTTTTGTGCTAGAAACTGGATGTTTAAAGTAGTGACAGCTATTACTAACACTTCTGTTAAAGGAAGTCACTAGAAAATGTATTCTAGAAAAACCCCCTGAGACATCATCAGTAAAGAAACTTCTCCATTACTGTTACCTGCCTGCCAGAGACATTGGATGTCCTCCCAAAATACAAAAGCATTTCTGTGTGTACTTGTTTAAAATAGCCCTATCCCAAAAATAGCTGCTTCCCTGTAATTTCTCTCTGGAGTAATTTTATGCTACGTTTCAGTTGCAAAAAGCCAGTCTCACTTAGTAATGTCTTTTGCGTTTTCCCCCTCAGCTTGTAAGGGCCATAGCTTACTATTATGGGGTATTGACAAGCATGCTACCTAACAGACATATGTAACAAACATTGAGCCTTCTCAATACTTGCCTCAAGTTTTTGTTTCGATCTCCAAAGAAATTGAGAAGAAAAAACAGAATTTCTTAACCCATTGTTCACACAGGCAACTTTATTTCAATGCAAGTGTTATTTCCGTCCTTCCAATGGAGTCAAGGACCCTTGGGTGTCATGATTTTGTCATAGTCAAGGCTTGTACCTTATGAGTGCCTCAGATCTCACACCCTAATTGTGATGCTCTTGAAGAGATACTTTGGAACTTCATTTTGGGATGGTCTTTATTTTTAATCATAGTATCTCCTGGCAAGATTATTTTACTTTATAAGAGATTGCTTCCTCATTTGCTTTGCACTGAAACGATTTGAATCCAAAAACACACTCATATGGAATTTCAGGTTAACAACAACTGTCAGAGATATTTTAGGATATATTTTCACATATTTCAAACAAATACTTTTTACTCTGCAACCTGCTCCAAAAAGTGAAAAATAAAATAAAAATGAAAAATTATAAAACAGATACTTCCTGATGCACATTATCAGCTTCGATTTATTCTGGAAAGCAAATGAAAGGCTAGGTTGTCACCGAGGTTAGATACTTACGTGGTCAGCTCCACCGCACCTCAGTTTTCTTCTCTGTGACATGAGATGGACAGAAAGAGCCTCCGGCTCTGTGAGTCAGTGGCTGGACTCCACTTTCACTGTGTACTTGACAGGCTGACCTTGACCAAAAAGTGAATTTCTTGCTGTAGGTGAGAAAAACTAGGCTTAGCATATGAATAGATATTAAGCCCCAAACCAAGAAACATGATGAAAACTAATCAGCTATTTTCAATATCTGCTTGGATATACTTGAAAGATGTGATATGCAAGGCAATTTGTGTTTATTTAGAAGTAAATAAAACACCATTTCAAGTTCAGTGGTGCTAAGTGCTGCTAACTCACCCCATTACAATGTCCACACTGCACACATACGTCATGTCTTTTTCTAAGATGTGTATCTAAAGGCAGTCTGACTGAACAGCGCTGCTGCCCGTGGTTGCAGTTGTCAACACTTTTAAATAAGACTATTTCAGTGACAGTTGAAATGACCTCTGGCTGAATAATAGTGCATGGGATTAACTAGTTAGTGATGGCATTACTCTCCTGCGAGGCATAAGCCACGGGGTGAAGATGGATTGCCACTTTCATGTGTCCCTTGGCTTTGTCTTCTTTGAAATAAGCTTACAACTCAGGGCTCACACGGTGCTGGTGTGCCGCACAGTCCAAGAAAATGGTCAGAGATCCTGAAGTGAACGTGCTGTGTTGAGCGATTCCCTTGCCTGCCTGCCTTCTCAGTTCTAGTGAGGTCCAAGTGGCAAATATATGAAAAATTCCCTTTCAAGTGAAAAACCTGACTCATAAGTGAAATTATATTATAATTCGATATTAAATGCTTTACGTGGAAAGTATATGTATATTATTAAAACATAGGAAGCAATACTGAATTAACCCCACACCAATTTTTTGTGGAAAAACATGAACAGCTTTTGTTAGGTTGCAGATGGCCAACAAGTGGGAACTCTTGAGAGCTCTGTCTAAGCACGGGATGGTAGACATTGGGCTTTGGGGAGCTCATCTACTGGCCTCTGGAAGGCACCCGCTTCCCCACCTGGCTGTTTGAGTAGGTGCTCTACCCTTTCAGGATGAAGAATTGCTACCATGCCACCCATTACCAGTGGAAGGAAGGAGAAGGGGAATGTGCCCTAAGTAGGTGGGTCAAAGCCCTCCATGTTTCCTTGAATCTGCAAAATGGCTTTCTGGCTCTTTCTCTTGGTTTCTATAGAAAGAGTTTTAAGGAGAGTTTAGGCGAGCAAAGCTCTACTTGTGCAAAGACCTGAGCAGGGACAAGTGCGTGCTACTCTCATCATTGGGCCAAAATGTTCTTCATGACAAAGTCTGGCATGAATTATAGTTGTGCAAAACCAATTATTCATGTATCATCATTTTTTGAAGTTTTTGTTCAATGATTAACTTTGTTCCCCTTTTGAATTTTCTTCAGTTTGTGTTTAAGACCAGCGCATACAAGGAAAGGACGGTACATGAGGAACTGGCGAAAAATTTGACTGGTCTGTTGAAATCAAACGACACCACAACAGTAAAGCTTGTCCTGAAGGTAAATAGTAAGGCAATTAATCATTAGTACTGGGATAATCTCTTTCACTCCTAGAAAGGGATAGGACTCATTGATTTTTATAAATTCTATTTCTGTTCTAATTTCTGACACAAGCTTCATGTTGAAACTATACCTATAACAGCATCAAGCAAAGAAAACGTGTTTTGAGAGAAAACAAAAATGTAAATTGGACCCGAGTTAACTGCTTTGTGCTAAAAGTAGAGGGAATGACTATTTGAAATAACCTAAAGCATTTAAGAATGCTAAGAGTTACACTAGGCAAGTTTGCTGGCTTCTTTGCCACAGTAAGAGGGAAATGCCAAAGAAAATCAATGATGTTGGGTGAGTAAGTATAATGACAATAGAGACAGAACAGCACCAACCACTTCCCCATCTAAAAAATTAAGCCCAAGAAAAAGGACCCCATCCTGAGACATGTTTTGTTCTTCTTTAACCGCACCTATGCTTGCAACCCAGATGTGAGAGTAACTAAGAGAATTGCCTTCCAAGAGCCCCATGTCCCATCTTGATCAGCCATGACTCCAGGACTCTCAGTTTCAAGCATCCGTAGAGTGAGTCAGGACCTCTCTAGACCCCTTCCCTAAGTCCCTCCTCCAGAAGGCAGATCTTGATGCCAGAATGGAACCCAAGACCCCAGAGAAGAGTTGTTTGTGGGAAGAAAAAGATCAGGCTTACGGGTAGCACACGGATCTGCAGATTGGACAGTCATACATGTGCACCAAGCCCCTCAAAGTGCAAAAAAGATCCACTGGTGACAAGAGATGGCCCCCACACTCTGGTGTAACATCCCCAAAAGTTATGAAAGCACATGTGTCGAAGTAGCAAGGTGAAACACATTTTATTTAATATCTCATCAGCTTGACCTCCCGCATCTAGATACTCAAACAGGACTTTAGTATCACTCTCATCTGTAAATTGTAAAAATGGGCCTGCTATAAAGACTTCTACTTCTTTTAACTAAGTGAAACCATAGACCATCCCATGAGTGAGCTGTTCAGCCTTCGTACTGAAGAAACTGGTACTTTGTTTTAGCTTAATGATTTTTTGAGATGTTTATGACCTGAAATGTCTAACATGCACTTTACCACCAGAAGTTGGATGAAGATCATACAAACATAATGGGGAATATATGATTACACTGATTCATTTAGTTTCAAAGAATTCATTGTAAAAAAAAAAAAACTTAAGTTGCAATATTACCTAGTGCAATATTGCCTATTATAGAATACAAAAGTATTGTTGTACAATAGGATAATAAACTATTATCTTTTCTTTCTCCTAACAGCATTCCTGGTTCTTCTTTGCAATTATCCTAAAATCAATGGCACAGCACTTGATTGACACAAATAAAATCCAGGTAGGTTCATAGTAATATAGCATGGTAGCATTACCCTATGATTAAACTATTGGCTTTTCAACCCTTAGTATTTTATGTTAACTACATTTTAGACAGGAGAAACGATTTTGTATGTCAGTACAAGCTCACCTAGAACTAGATACCAGGACAAAATTAGAAGTGCAAAAGATTATTGGGAAGAAATAACTACAAAGTATAAAAGGGAAAGGAAAAACAAGTAGAAAAGCCTTTTATATGTGAAAGGAAATAGAGAAAGCAGGAAGGTTAGCCTAGAAAGAGCCTTGCCGAGTTTATCTGGAACCCTGGCCACACTGAGAGCCAGGAATGTCCAACAGAGGAGTTCCACAGTGGGTAGCTGGCCTGGCCCCATGACCTCCACCAGCTCACTGAATGGAAACAACTGAGGACAAGGCCATCCCGGCACGAACACTTGAGTAGATCCTAAGATACCTTCTCCCAGAGAGATTCTGTCTTAAAGAAATATCTGAACTATGCACGCCATGGCCTCCACAGCATGTAACTTACAAGACATATTGTGCATCTTCGTGAATCTTCTCTCTGCTCCTCAGAGTTCTCATGAGTTCTCATTCTGAAAGGAAACTTAGATAAAACAGGCTTGTGGGATTAACTACAGTTTCTGTGACAGCAGCTGGACTCCTTGGGAGCATCCATGTCTTTATCACCTCCCTCCTCTACTCCCCTACATTTCATTCTGATCCCCTTACCCTAGCCCGCATCTCCAAAGCTCGCCATAGGTGAATGGTTTGGCTTTATTGCCTGAGCCACAGGAGCAAAATGAAAATTATGTATGTAATTAATTAGCTTAGATTAAGTCATTGTTTATTTATTTCAAAAATAAACTTTAATTACATACAATAAGTAACTATGAGGCTCTCCAAATACCACTATAATGGTATCCTGGTAAATTAGCCTAAATAAATATATATATATATATATATATATATATATATATATATATATATATTCCTTATAACTTCAGTCTTCAGTGGTTTTTATTCTTTCAGTATGAGAGGATAGGTCCTCACAATTTAGATGTATGTACTTTGATCTAACTCTATATTCCATGTTTTTTTGCCAAAAACAAAAGGGTATCTGGGTCTAATTTTTAAAGCCAACTTGAAAATGAGTGACTCTTATTGATCTTGTAGAAAGGTTTGTGTTAATTCAAGAAGTGGAAACCAGGACCCACGTATTAATCAGGAAGTGAAAAGCAGGCCCCATCCTCTCTGCATCTGATGCCACAGTATATTGATGTTTGAGGTCCCACTGCAATCTCTTACCTATAACATCCACGGAAAACTGCAACTGGAATTTTCCACTCACTAGAGAGTATTTCAACCCAGCGTCTCTACTCATGGATTATTCACTCACTGATTTCTTCACTGACTTATTTATTGAAGGGAATTCCTAAATTTTAAATAGAATCAAAGAAATTTATTTTTTAGTTAAATGGAACTATATGTCCAAGAAAATTTAGAAACTTATTCACTCCGTATGTAATAGTAGTTATTTCTTGGAAGGAAAGTGAATGGTATTAAGATGTGAACAGTCATATAAATGGTTTATAAGTTGTTTGTGATATTCTTGTTGTTTGAATAGTTTGTAATTAACACGTTGTAATTTACTTTTTAGTGAAAAAGTGAAATTTTATTGGCCAAAATAGAAGAGAGTAATAAATGAATGTGGTGGAAATCGTGATGTTGAAATAAAAATGGCTTCTTTTTAATATTGCTTTTAAGTTCACAAAAAGAATTTTTACAGTCTATAAAATCAAGATTTTATTTTCCATTTATTTTCTCTTGACTTTATATTTCACAAGCCATATTATGTAAATAATCTATTCTTTCCTTAGCTTTCCCGGGCTCACAGATTTTCTGAATCTTACCAAAATGAATTGGACAATCTTGTGATGGTCCTGTGTGACCACGTGATTTGGAAGTACAAGGATGCCCTTGAAGAAACAAGAAGGGCAAACCACAGTGCTGCCAGATTTCTTAAGGTACTGTTGAGTGAGACCAAATTTCTTTAGCGGATGTTCCAAATGTTAACCAATTCACATATCTGTGATGAAACACATTGTAATGAAAATGTCATTTATTATCTTTCCTGCTTAAAACAATTTGAGCACTTTTTTTCCAATTTGGAATCTTAATGAAGACTGAAGTTATTAGAGAAAAGTACACATTTGAGTGTTATCAAATCAAAACACTATGAAAGAATTTTAGGACAAAAAAGAAAAAAGAACAAAGAAACTACACTATGCAATATTTTTCTGCAGATGTTTCTGCCCTTGGAGTGATATTCTGAATCAATGATAGCTATGACCATGAGATCAAAGAGCCATTTTTAAAAAGCACTTGAGAATTTATATCATTTCTGATATAATATATAGGCCTTCTCTTCATGATTAAAAGCTGAAGAAAATTATCAACTTAAGTATTATGCAGCTTTCCACACTGGAGGTGTGTTTATTTTTGTTGCAGACATTCTGATTTGAGAATCAAAAATGAAAACATCAAAAAGTTAACATGTATCACTACAAAATAGCAGATAACTCAATAAGGAAGAAAATAATTTTCTTCGCTCGTCTCTCATCTGACTAGTAACTACCATAACTTTCATAAAAGCAATTTGTTTCTTTATGGTAGGCACTGCAACATACTGGATGACTGTGATAATTTATAAGTGAAGGTCAATAATAAAAAATTAAGAAGCTATAAAGGATTTAGAATTAACCTAGGATGCCTTTGGTGGAATTTTATCCACTTTTTATGCACTTTTTATACACTTTTGAGGTGTTAAAAACTATTTCAGATTTCGGACTATATGTCATGGATTTATTTTTTCTTTAATGTTTCACTTCACGTTTTTCTTTTTCTTTGTTTTAAGTAAGGGAAAAAGAATGGTCGGGGTAAAAGGGGAAGAAAATGTAAAAGAAAAAAGAATATCTTTCTACCACATTTTAACAGCTATGGGAATAAAATTTACTGCTATGCTGGTAGTTTGTTTGAAGAGCTTGAAAAAAAATAGAAAATTTGGGGGGGGGGGGGAAATGAGACACAGGCCAGTTTGCAAGCAAAACATGTTTAAAGAAACATCTGCAATATTCTTCCCTAAATTGCGAAGAAAAAAAAAACAGATGAAAAAGCAAGTCTCTAAAAAACAGAAAAAAAACAAAAAATCCATATCCACTTTTCTTGGCGTAAGTGCTCTGAGCTTGAGAGATTAAGTGCATGTGTTCCTTTGAGCTTGTCGCTGCAAAAGTTGTTGTTGGTGGTGCATATACGACTGTCTCACTTGGGAATAAACAAAAAAATCTTCAATATGAAAATGAAATAGTAATATCAGTGATTTTGTGGAATCCGTGTGTAGAAAGCACAACTGAGAATAGACAAATAGTTAAGATTTGTAGACCATGTAAATTTAAAATTGTTGTGAAAATAATGAGAAATTTGTGAATAGATTAATTCAATATATTATACATCTAGGTAGTGCATCACATACCATTATATCTAGTTTGTCATGAACACAGAACATTTAAAAAGGCATTTTGGAAAGTCTGTTGGATAAATCGTTTGGACTACATAGGAAAACATAAAAGGAGAGAAAGTGACTTTTGAAAAATTTAAAGTTGAGTGTCACTTGGCGCAATTTCAAAGAATTGATGAACTTTGAGCTTTTAACTTCTAAACACCGCCCACTCCCAGTGCTGGCGTAGATCATTTGTATTCCCAGCAATCTGATAACAGTTACTTGCTCAATTGGCCTTCAAATCACTTTTACCTCCCTGGCTATTTGACTTTAGTAGTCAAACACTGTACATCAATCATCACTGGAATTTAACAATTAAAATGTAATATCTTGGCTGTGCCAAATTGATTGTTTTCCAAATACAAAACAACAACAACAAAAACAGATTCTCTGGAAACTGGTATGTGAGGAAAACAAAAAAAGCCCTGGGTTAAGAGCTACCTTCCCTCACTCACGTCATGAAAAAGTGAAATTTTCACAGAAATTATGCCAAATGAACATTTGTACATTGTGTACATTTTTTTCTACTCTTCTTCTGTCCTTGAAGCAGATAAGATGCAAATGGATCGATCATCACGTCCTGTGAAGTTGTTGTTGCTTTCCTTGTGCTACCCTACTGGGTCACACCACTTGCGGGAGCACACCTGTGTACACGCTCTTCTCATGAGGCACCAGGTGATAGCAGACACAGGCTCATGCTGACCTCTGGTTTCCTGCATGGGTAGTCGTATCTTTTGGCTCACTTCCCTACTTTATTTCAACTAGCCTTAGAAAAACCAGTTGGAATTCGTCTAACATAAGAGACACACTTGGTGTCTAATAAAATACATTTAAAGAAACATCTGTGGTGTTTCTGTCTAAGCAATCAAAATAATTGGATAAATGAGTCTTTCAAAAAACTAAGTCTTTATACTTTCTCTACTTGTCTTTAGTGTTCTGTCTGTTGGAAATAAATTATTGTTTTTCAATGAGCTCCTCTTTGCAGTTGATGCTGGTGCTAGAACGCCTAACACTGTGGCAAAGTGTCCAGCGGGAAAAGGTGGAGCCAACTTTGTAAAATATAAAAGAAAAGAATTGTGGTGTTCATGTGGATTATTTTTACAATCTAGAGTTTCACATTCATCATTGAACTATTACAAAGGAAGGTTTTCATTGCTCTTATACTTGATAAAATATTTTTTTACTTTAACAATGCATTTCCACATGTAACAGAATATTTGGCTTTTAGCTTATTAATCAAACTGAGGAAAAATTTAATAGAGTATAAGTTACTCAACAAGTAACAAACTTTCTCTAAAGAATTAAATGCTAAATATTTTTAGCATTGCAAGCTATATAATAAGCTGTAACTACTCAACTCTGTTATTTTAGCCCAAAAATAGCCACAAAATATATAAATGATAGAATGTGCTTGTGTTCTAAAGAAACATATGTGCAAAACAGGCAGGGGATGGATTTGGTCCATAGGCCATGATTTACCAAAGTTTGCTAGAATTATTTTCTATCAATATGAAGAATTAACAAAAAATTATCCTAAGACAAAAGCCAAAAGGCATCTACGAGCCCAAGCCACAGGCCACAGGCAGAAGAGTCACTGCGCCTGGATGTGAGAAGATGCTGGTGTGGAACACAGAACCCATCACACAGGAGACACATTGGTGACGTGGAATGGCAGGAGAACTTTTGCAGGAGGAGGAGGGCTCAGCCTGCTGACCTGGCAGTCTAGGCCTGACCCTCTTCCTTCACTGTCCCTTGGAAAGAGGATGACAAGCTTGCACTGTAGAAAGGCTCTCACATCGCCCACTGCAGCCTTCCCCTTGTTTTCCCGAATCACTGCGGCTGGAGATAAGTCCCCTTCAAAAGCACACAGATTTGGTCTGTAGAGTAGCCACAATAGCTGCAGGAATGTGGTATGTGTGGTCCTTGTTCTAGACAGGCTCAATGACAAGACTTACCAGCTCCATTTCGACAGAGTCAAAGGTCTCTTGTGTCTCTCCAAAGACTATCAGGGACCCTTTTTCTCCTGTTCTCTGTTGGAAAGTTTCTACAGCCCACAGGTGTTACGAGTGATAATCCTCTCCCTATGTGGTAAAACCAAGACGCCTTCCCAACAAGAAGGAAATAGCATAGGTTTCCTGCAGAGAGCTCCTGGCTGGAGCTATCAGAAGATAGCCAGGTTGGGCCACCCTCCTGAAGACACAGGGCGTGGAAGGATGAGCACACCTGCCAGAATCCAGTACTGTGTGGAAAGCAAGGAAACCTGTCTTTTCTCCTCCTCTCCACTTATAATCTCTTTTAAACCAAGGATAATGTACGGTATCTGCCTCTTGTGCTGTTATGCTGGGAGTTGAGAAGACACAGGATCTGTCCTTCCATATCTCAACTACTGAATGGAAAGTTATTGAAAGAACTGAAATGTATAGTAAAAATGAAAATATAAATGAAGTAACATGTTAACACAGTGATGAATAAATACCCTAAGAAACTCCGATAACTTGAAAGTGAAATGAAAATAAGATTAATTATAAATAACAAATAGAAGAACCTTGATAGAGACACTAACTCTTGTTCATACACAGCTTATAGTTATTTCAGCGGAAACTTCCCACTTGCGGTACTACCTATAGCAAGATTTTATGTCCAGTTCTTTTCTGAGAAAAGAGAGTTGGGATTAAATTTTGAGGAAACACTCAAAATATAAAACCATTTTTGGACCATCTTAGGCTCTTGGGACAAGAGAAAGAAGCATATGACGTAATGTGGAGTAATACCTACAGAATTGTTCCAAGTAGTGTATGTGCTTATACACCTGTGGACGGATAAAATAAAACTTACACACAACTTGCACAGCAAGCAAATTTACACAGCAAGTGACAAAACTCATATGACAATCTGCCATTGCGCCCCCCTCAAGATTCCACTGATCAGTACGGCCAGTGCCTCCCAAGTTGTCACTTTGCCGATATACACTTTGGCCTCCGTGGTTTGCTGCAGGTAACATGGCACTGGCTACTGTGGAAAGAGAACAAATATTTCTCCAAACCTACCTATTATCGAGGACTCCTCTTATTACAGTAAAGACATCTTTAAAAAGACAATAAGAAAATGAGCAACACACTAAGAGAAATCGAATGTCATATTCTTCTCCCTGCATTCTTCAAATTCAAACATCTTCAACTGCATTCCTCAGATTTACATACCCTCAGGTGAAAAAGGCAACAGCTACTCTTGAAGAGACCAGTGAGATGAAAAGGCTCACCAGACCCTTCTCTACCACCTCCCATTCCTATTTAGGATTGGACAGCAAATGATCTCCACCCAAATAACTAGAATAAAAATTTTAAAAAGAATGGTAGTGAAACATAACCAAGAAGATAAGAAACAGACAACTAAAATCTAATATTTTCTGCATGAAAAGAATGGGACAGACCAATGGATACGCAAACTGTGGCATTTATACACAATGGAATACTATGCAACTATAAAGTCCAACAGTGTGGAGGCTTTTGCAGGCAAATGGAAGAAACTTGAGAACATCATGCTTAGTGAATTGAGTCAGAAGCAGACAGTGAAACATCGAAGGGTCTCTCTGATATGAGAAACTCAGATCATAACTATCTCATGGAACTTAAAATGAAAAAAAAAGTGAACTAGGGGGGTAGGGTGTGAAGGTAGGGAGGGTTGGGGAGGGGGAGGGACAAAAGGAGAGTGGGAAAGTCTTTTTCACCTTGACAAGATACGCATGTGCACAAAATGCCCAACTTCATTGTAAACCTTAAATTTTGTGCTTATAAATATCAATTAAGTGGGGGGAAAGAGGAAAAGAATGGGACAGAACATTTCACTGAAAAACTCCAAATAATGTCTCATCTAACAGATGAATATAGGTTTGTAAAGTTCTGATTTATACACTATGCCTAGTGTTTTAACTAGTGCCGTTATGAATGATTGCTTAAACACGCTTCAGAAATTTTTCAAAGTTACACAACACAGCCAGCTAAATGCCATTTAGGCTCGATATAAGTAATCCAAAACCTTTGATGGTTCCCTAAGTACCAATATTTCACCTAGAATTTTACCCTTTTCAGCGCTGCTTTACATTCATGGACCGAGGATTTGTGTTTAGAGTGGTCAACAATTACATCAGCATGTTCTCTTCTGGGGATCTTAAGGTAAGAGCCAGGACAGGAGTGATTATTTGCTAAACTCTGCATTATAAATAAGGTAACTGTTCTCCATGCGTACCTGCCTAAAACATTAACCATTCCCTTTTCTGTATCAGAAAATAATGTCCATACCAAGGAGAGGCATCTTTGTAAATGATTTCTCTACTGAGTAAATCTCCCTGGATAAAGGAGTGGATGAAAATGTTTACGTGCCATTTCTGAGAGTGGACAAGAGTGGCTTTTTTCAGCTGCAAGTCCAGTTAACTCCAGACTCTCAAATTTAGCTCTGAAAGTCCCTCTTCCCTGGAAATCTTTTAGTCCTGAAAAATAGGCGACCTATCTGAGATGAGTGGCATGTGTCAGGGAAATAGCAAAGGTAGTCTAGAACTGTGGTTTCTAAAACAACTAAATATCACCAGAGGGGCTTGGAAATCTCTTCTGGTGGGACTTTCAGTTGATTCTAATGCCTCTCAAATGGAGAACCACCGAGATATAGAATGGCATGTGCTTGAGCAAACTAAAGGTAGAAATGGGAAAAGCATGGAAGTTGTATTAGTTAAGGCTCTGTGAGTTGCAAGCAACAGAATCTGACTCCAATTCAAGGATAAGAGAATTTATGAGAGCAAATAGTATCAAAGATGTAGCTGAAGAACCAAATTTTCAAATGGGGAAGGGCCAAGGCGTTTGCAGAAAATAGGAATGATCGCAAATGAGGGACAGTTTGTCCAGGATGCGATTTCTGCTGCTACTACTGCTACATCATGGATTAACTGGAGACATTTTCTCCCTCATAACAATATTCTTCAAATTGACCTTCTATAGAGGAAATATTAGATAAATCTGCTTTGAATCACATACTTGCCTTTTAGGGAGGGAAGATAGGGCACCTGAATTAATAATTCCTTGTTAACCTTTACTCATAGGTAATGAAGCAATTCTCCAAGGGAAAATTATCTACTTTGGGAAAGAACAATAGTTATATAAGTAAATGTTGATATTCTTAAGCCTTTCAGGTCATGCTTAGAAGCCTGGCATTATTATTTGGGGACTGGAGGCTTACTTTTGACTTGGGAGTTACAAGGTTAAGTGTCATTCAGTTTTGAAAATCCAGCTAGCTCTATTTCTTTAAAGGATATTTTCTATTTCTGTGCCAATTATACATGAAATTTGCAGAATATCCATTAAGCATAATTACAGTAGACCTAAGTTGTACATTTTTCTAAAGGTCAAAGAGAATATGCTCAGTGAAGAAAAATTAGCATATACAATTTAATTACACTCCTGTTTACTGTGAGGAACAAAAAGCTAAATCAACTGCTATCTTTTTTTTCAATAGCAGGGTATTAAATTATTGACAAATGTGGCCACAAAACATAATTGTAAAACATCTGAGTAAATATGATCTATTTTATTTGTGAACTGATATTGCTGAGCATAGAAATGACAAGTCTTAAAAGCAATCAATCGGCATGCATGAGAGTCAAAATCGAGCAAGTTATAGTGTGTTCTCTTTGATCCTATCGATGTGATTGTTCTTCATACACATGTTAAAGTCCTCATAGACCATGCCTGCTTTCCAGCTATCACCTTCAAATCCAGATATTATTGAAAATACAGACTTCATTGAGAGGCAGAGAAGAAAGTGACATTAAGCCATGGATGCTAAGGGTGACAGACACTGAGTCTTCCTCTAATTTTAGATGATCTGTCCCATTGTCTTCTCTAGCTCCAGACCTTGGTGGCAGTTTGTAGAGTCTGTTTTATGATTTGAGTTAGTTTTTCAGACAGCTCTGTACATGCGATACACCAGGATTTTTTTCACAATTATTGTGCGATGATTTAAACTAAAAGAAGTCGAGACAGTGACTCAGGATCTTACCGCATTTTTGCCAAATGTAAGTTACAAATTGGATTGTTTCCCAAGGAGGGTCTGACCAATCTCGCCCGACAGGCCATCTAACCATACTCTAGACTTCTAAAAGGACAGAATCTTTTTAGTGTAACAAATTATTTGGTGAACACACAAAAATAACTCCTTCTTATTTTGTGTATAAGGGTCAAGGGCAGAATTTTTGTTTGTATTTCTTAACATTTTCAATGTGTGACTAATACTCAGCTTGTCCCTTTTTCAGACCTTATGCCAGTATAAATTTGATTTCCTTCAAGAAGTATGTCAACATGAGCACTTTATTCCTCTGTGTCTCCCAATAAGATCAGCAAACATCCCAGGTAATTCCTCCTTTTCCTTAGCTCATATAAAACAAATACTTTTGTTTGTTTTGTGCTTCTGTTGTGTTTGTTTGTTTGTGGTTCAGGAGGTTGACCCCAAGGCCTTCGCACTGATCTATATCCCCATCCCTCTTAGTTTTGTTTTGAGACAGGGTCATGCGAAGTTGCTAAACTGCCTATGCTGGGCTCAACTTGTGATCCTTCTGCCTCAGTCTTCCAGAGTGCTGGAATTACAGGTGTACACCACCATGACTGGATACTTTAATTGTTTTTTCGCTCTTTTCCTATTTTCTTAAGAAACGTTGTCTAAAGTTGTTGTGTGACGATCCAAGCCAGGTAACCTGACAAAAGCATGAAAATGTTTTTGGCCTGGTTAATGAAAGCAAATTTATAATTATTAATATTTGACTTTTCCTTTTCTTTAAAGAGAAAGACAACAAGATTTTAAACCTGATTGTAGTATTCCAATAAATTTTAGAGTGGAGGCAAACTGTATTTCACTTTACTACCTCCAAAAAAAATCAGCTTTCTTTTGATTTTTGAGACATAAAACTATGGGAAGAAAGTCATACCTTGGGAATATAATTCCATTTAGGATTATCAAAGTGAGAGGTTGTGTTGAAGTGAGGGTCCTAAAAATGAATTTTTTAAAAAAAAAATTGATATAGTGGAAGAAGGAAACAGAGTGGAAATGAGGGATGGAAGAAAGGAAAGGGGTGAAATGACAAACATTTGACATTCCCAGACCAGAGAAAGAAAGAAAAGGCCTGCAGATGAGAAGGGAGAGTCACACCCACTCGCTGTACCTACTACATCATAAATAATCGACAGGCTGTTTTCATTCACTACTTTTTAAATTTAAAAAGTTACATGTGTGTGTTTTATATAACATATATAATAGGAATATAGCATACATATGCACAGCATATATAAAAACAGGAAGATTATGACAGAGATTGAGCATTGCCCATGTAGACATCAGAAACTAATCAAATATCAAAATATAAAGAAAATAATGAAATTATTTAAGAACTAGAAAAGCGTTACTACTAAAGAATGAGCAAACTACATAAACAGGGAAGTTTTATTATTCAGGAAAGCAGAAACTAAGACAGCTCAGAGCCTCCGGGAACCTATTCTAGATTGCACTAACATTATAAATGGAAAATTACATCATTGAACTTTGAAATATTTTGGTGTTTTATTTTTTAATGCAAGAAACTTTTTATTGAACCAAACAAAAGAGGGAACAAGAGCTCTTGGCTGAAAAGCTAAAAGGGAACCCAAGCAGATCTCCGTTGAGGAAAGAAAAGGGAAAAAAAAGCTCCTGGCAGAGAGGCCAGGAGGGATCCCAAGCAGATAACCCCATTTTCGCACTTTTATCTTAAATATAATCTATATATTTTATCCCATTATTTTACTAATATATGAAACACTTCTATGGAAAGGGGAGTAGAAATGATGTACGGGATTATAAAAATTTTAGACTTCCATTTGTTTTGTTTTGTGAATTAGTGTTGAGTCAATGTTGCTTAGCTAAGCTAAGATAATCAGATGGACCAAACATATGTTTGGTTGTTTTGAATCCAGTTGAGTAGGTCAGAAAAATTCCTGAGAGTCTATTTGTAGGTCAGATACTATAAATAGTAAAAATAAAAATATAGACTTCACAGAAAGAATATTTTTGATAGAAAAATAGGTGCTCAAATAGAAGGCTAAGATTTAAGATAATTCTGCTCATAACATTCATTCTTAGGACCACAGCCTAAAGTATTCTTGAAAAATGGCCATATTAAAAAGATTCATTAATAATTAAAATAATATATTTTGATTTTCTAGTATGAATTTTACATGCTAATATATATATGAATATACACATATGTGAACTTTTTGTTTCTTTGCTTTAAATCTAGATCCTTTGACTCCTTCTGAATCAACTCAAGAATTACATGCCTCAGGTAAATAATATTTTATGTTACTATCTAAGCATCAGTAACCACATCATCTAATAAAATTTATGACTATAGATATTACAATTCCCCCAACTTTCAGATGCTAATAAACAGCCATATATGTAATATATAATCAAAATATTTTAAAAGTTCACTAAATTTTTTGTTGGATAATTTAATTATTCCCTACTTTAGTTCTTTTATATTTTATTCTCTGGAGGTTAAATTTTTCTTGATTTCTTGTTATGGTTTGTATCTGGAATATTCCTCCAAAAGCCTCATGTATTTGGATATTGTGGATTCTATGTGCTGTTAAAAGGTGGGGCTTGGTTAGGAGGAGTAGATTATAGGTATGTGGTAGAATACGGACCTGTGGTAGATTATCGATTAAGGCGTGTAATGCTTAGATTACGGTTTTGTGGCACATAACTGAGCATGTAACTTGGAAAGGGCAGATCACTGGGGCTTAACCCAAAAGGGGCAGCACACTGAGGCTGGACCCAGATTGGGCAGAGCACTGAGATGTGACCTGAAAGGGCATGCTCTGGTTCTGACACTCCTTCCTCACCTGGCTTCAGTCTGTCAGGCTGTGAACAGCTAAATCTCCACCATGTGCTTCCACCATTATCAGCTGCCCATGAATGGACTGTGACTTTCTAAAGCTGTGACCTAAAATAAATCTTTCCTCCTTTAAGTAGTGGATACCAAGTGTCCCACCACAGCAATAGATAGATAGCTAAGATAGAAATTGGTACCAGAGAAGTAAGGTCATTGCTGTGACTTTACCCAATGATGTGACTTAGAAGCCTTTGGAACTGGTTTGCAGCAGGAGTTTGGAAAGGTTTGAAGATGTCAGATAAGGGAGCCTCAGAATGTTATGAGCCAAGCTTATTGGGAGATTTTGACCAGAGTGAAAAAGAGCAGAATGTTGATAGATGTGTGTATTGGAAGACCAGCCTCTTGAAGTTTCAGATAGGAAGGAAGACTTTATTGGTGATTAGTCTAAAAATCATGCATGCGGCCTTTCAGGAAAAAAAAAAGAAGTGTATAGACATTTTGCCCTTACCCAGAGACTTTGCCTAAGACTGAGATTAAGGGTGGTGGACTACGTAATCTACATATATTGAAAGTACTTAACTTTTCTTTGATTTTCACAGGAGCTAACAGTTTGCCTTGTGTCTCAGAAGACATTGGACATAGATTTTTTTTTAGCAGTGCTGTAACTGTTAAAATTTTGGCAACTCTTAGAAATGGACTAAATCCATTTTGCATAAGGAGGTGAACATGAGTCTTTAGGGGCAAGGGGCAGAATGTTATAGTTCGAATCTAAAATGTCCCCCAAAGTCTCATGTACTTCGATATTGTGGATTGCCTATGTATTCTGTGTGGCTTTAAAAGGTGGAGCCTTGTTGGAAAGGGTGGATTGGAGGTGTCTGGTCGAAGACAGGTATGTGGTAGATTATAGATTACTATCTAGTGGTAGAACAGAGGCATATTGTAGATTAGTTTGTGTGGCACATTACTGGGCTTGTTACATGGCTTAAGCAGGTCACTGAAGCCCAAATTGCAAGGCACAAAACACTTGCCCCAGAAGGGACAGATATGCTATCTTCATACTGAGACAAGATCTGGCTACAGTGCTTAGAAAGGCCTTGAACTTGCAATCCTCCTGTCTCAGCTTCCTGGGTAACTGGGATTACAGGCATGAACTATCTCATCAAGATTTTATAACTAGATTTAACTGAGATTATGTAACACATTATTATTAACTGTAGTTACTATCGTATGTGTTTGCCTCTTTAAAGTATTTATCTTACAACTGAAATTATGCCTCCTTTAACCAAAACTCACTCATGTCTCATATCCTCAGCCCTTGACAACTGCTTTTCTAGTCTCTGATTCTGTGTGTTCACTTTTTTATTAGACTCCACAAATACAAGTAAGATTATGCGGTATTTCTACTTCTGTGTGCCTTGATTTACTTTTGTAAAAGTCCCCTAGTTTCATCCGTGATATTGCAAGTGGCAGATTTTCTTTCCTTTAACACTGGATAATAATGCATTGTATTTTATTTATCCATTTATTAGTGGATGGACACTTAGGTTGTTTCCATGTCTCAACCATTGTGAGTCATGCTTCAACAAACAGAGTAAAGATACCGAGAAGACTAAAGATGACAGGTGCTGATATAGATGGGTGGAGCAAAGAAAATCCTTGCACCCTATGGAAGAGAAAGTATATTAGTACAGCCATTATCAAAAACAATATGGAAGCTCTTCAAAAAAGAACTGCCACAATATTCAGCAAATCCCGCTTTTCAGCATTTATCAAAAGGAAGTGAAATTGCTATGTGAAACTGATAGCCACATTCCCACATTCACTTCAGCACTATTCCTCAGAGCCAAGAAGTAGAAACAAGCTAAGTGTCCACCAAGTACTAAATGGATATAGTAAATGTAGTAGGTACATGCAGTGGCACACCATTCACCCATAAGCAAATTCTTGTGCCAACATGGGTGGACTGAAGATCATCATAATAAGTAAACTAAACTGGGCACATAAAGACAAGCATAAAATTTCACCCCTATGTGAGATTTTAAAAAGTTGTTCTACTTATACATATCAATAAAATGGGAAAAAATTAAAAAATTAAATAAATAAAAAGTTGGCGTAAGAGAAGTTGAGAGTAGAATATTGGTTACCAAGGTCCGGGCAAGTAAGTGGGTAGACAGTTCTTGGTGTCAGAAAGGTTGGGACCACTGGTATGCGGATTGTTCTGTTTCCACCTCTTCCAAGTAAACACTAATCGGAGTCAGAGAATAGTCATCCCAGTAGGAGGGAGATGATAATAGCTCAGTGTGATTTTTGACTTGCACATCCCCAGTTATTTGTGACGTTGAGCAATTTTTCATGCTCCCATTGGCCATTTGCGTGCCTTCATAAGAAAAATGTCTGTTCAGGGCTCTTGTCTGTCTTCTAATCTGATCCTTTATTTTTTGCTATTAAGTTATGTAAGTTCTTATATCAGCCCCATACCAGAGAGATGATTTGCATTTATTTTCTTATAATCTATTGACTGCCTTTCCATTCTGTTGGTTGTTTCTTTTGCTACTTGGAAACCTTTTAGTTTGACACATTTTACTTGTTTTTTTTTTTTTTCATTTTGGGGTCCTTGTGTTTTTGTGTCATATTTATAAAATCATCTCTGGCATCAAGAAGTTTCCCACTAGCTTCCTTGCCATGCTAGAACTCCCGTTAACAGTTACCCTGACGAAGCACTGTCAGCAATTCTAAATAAGTCCACTATGACTGGAAATTGTAACTTCTTTTTCACCACGATTCTGGCTCCAAATTTTATGGCTCACTGTCTATTCTCTCTCTCCTTCACCTGCTTCAGCCAGCGTGCCCTGATTTTGCTTGAGCCGCTCATGTTCTGCAAACGCAGCCCAGACAGTCCCTCCTTAGTCTCTTGCACCAGATAGTACCTCTTACCCCACGGATCCTGCTATCCAGTTCACTTACAATCTGCGGCCATCTTAGTAAGTCAGTAAAGCACAAGTCTCATCAGAACACTGATCTCAAAGTCTTTCAAGCATTGATCTTTCCTATAGAACTGTAAGTAGCAGAGGGTCCTGAATGCCCGTGGAGGAACTTGTACCCAAGTTTCTCCAACGTCCAGTTCAGTTCATCTCCCACGCCTCCGTTCTTCCCGCCTCTCTTTTGGTGGCTGCCCTTACTGACCCTCTGCATATCTGCTCCTCCGTTCTTATGCCTTCGGAACTCTGTGCCATCCAAAGCCCTGCCGTTTCTGTCTGACTTCTCTCTTGCCTCCACCTGTCCTCTCAAATACCTGTACCTCCAAACCAAAAGCATCTTCCAAGGACCAGATGAGCAAATAACTTCTTAAAACATTTCCTGATTCCTACAAATAGGCAATACAGTTTCAACTCCCATGATGCCATAAATGTGCTATCTTTGCAAAACGAAACCGTTGGCATGGTGCGTTTGTGTTTGCCTTTGTATTTTTGTAGGCAGAACAGTCCTTTATCTTACTGAATATTCCTAGAGGACCAAACACGACTCATCTCTGTAGCAGCACTGTCTTATTGAATCCCTTCTACTGGTGGGATGTGGGATAGTAGTTGTCTTGCAATTAAAAAGTGATTATTCGATTTTCAACAACACTCTTCTTTCCTCCCAAAGATATGCCTGAATATTCAGTTACAAATGAATTTTGCCGCAAACACTTCTTAATTGGAATTTTGCTCCGAGAAGTTGGCTTTGCCCTACAGGAAGACCAAGATATCAGGCACTTAGCTTTAGCTGTCCTAAAAAATCTAATGGCTAAGCATTCATTTGATGATCGATACAAAGAACCCGTAAGTGGCCTTCTTTCTCCCTTCCCTAAACACTATTTAATGACTCGCTGCATTAAACGCGCATCAGACTTACAAGCCTATTGATTTTTATGTGAATCATTTCTTTGGCTACCTTTTCACCTAGAGAAAGCAAGCCCAGATAGCGAGCCTGTACATGCCCCTGTATGGCATGCTTCTGGACAACATGCCGAGGATTTATCTAAAGGACCTGTACCCTTTTACTGTCAATACGTCCAATCAGGTAAGTTTGCATAACACTTCAAACTTCTATTGTAACACTGAAGTTGTCCTTTTTAAAATACTTATGCCCTGATAGATAACAATTTCTTCTCATCTGTGAGCAAACTAGAGTTAAAAAAAAATACTTCCTGTGAGATTTTCACATCAATGTCGTTGGATTCAGATTGGCCACATGAGTCTTCCACTCAGCCCATCTTTTCAGCCTTGTGCTTTCCTATTCTTCCGTTGTCTGTATCACTTTCCAATTCTTTCCTGTAGTTATATCTCCTGTGCTGCCCTCACTGCTCTATCCTCACGGACGCCTTATCTCCACTCCTTTCTACATTGTCGTTATGCACCCCTGATGGCATTTTAGCTGAAGACTTTATTTATTGTCACAGCTCCCGTGTGGTCTGCTACAATTCCTCTTTAATCAAACACTCATAGTGACTACACAACACTCTACATGAGATCCATTGCCTGTGTTAGGACCCCAAACAATTAACAGACTGTTGAATTCAGTAACAATAAAAAACATTACCATCTAGAAGCTATGGTCAAGCCTCTAGAAATTTTTTTTGGTGAGAGACCTTATTGAAATCTTAGGAGTATCCACTGCAGCTCACATGACCTTCAACAAGTGATGCGAACTCTTTAAGCCTCTATTTCCTTAATTATAAAAAATCTATATTATAGAATCCGTATGAGGTTAAAATGTATAAGAGAAAAAATTTATTATACCATTTATTTTATATCTGTTGATAATAGCAATAGTTCATTAAAATATCTCATAATAAAATCAAATCTTGACTAAAAGGATGATTTTGGTTATATTCACTTTCTCTGCCTACTTTTGGCAGAAAACGTTTGCTGGGATATAAAAGACTAAAATAAATATTACATAATTGAAAGTGTAATGGAGAAGGGATATGTGAGTTTACAATGTTGAAATATCCTGATTTTAGTCGTCTCTTTTCCTTTGTGAATGCAGGGGTCTAGAGATGACCTGAGCACCAATGGAGGATTTCAAACCCAGACATCTATGAAACATGCAACCTCTGTGGATACATCATTTTCCAAAGATGTTTTAAATTCCATAGCAGGTACTCGACCTTCTGAGAGCGCTTGTGTTTAACACTCATCTATGTTTACATTGTCCATCATTGTGCTTTTTACCCAATCCATAATTCATATGCATAATATATCTGGCAAAGTGTACTACTTTGATACAACCAGTCTCTTTACATATTTCTTTGAATGCCATCCAGTAACTTCCACTTCTACTAAGTATACATCTTTCCTTGGCTTAAGAAGCAATTTGCTCAGATGTTATCAAATTACTTCATGCTGGAAACAGTCTGAGTTTTCGTTGCACACAGCCTTTTAAACTATAATAGCACCTCAACATCAAAGATTATTTTATGAACTATTTTTGAAATGTCATTTTTAATTCCTTATAAACTGTCAAAAGTTAAAAGCTCCTTCCTCAATATTATCGTTACGAGCTTTCACTGAGGCATTTTTAAAACAAGTATGATCTTTCTTTTTAAAGCATTGTAAGAGATCAAAAGGACAAGCTTGACTTTATTTCCACTTACAGTGGTTCACATTTTTCTACTCCTTAAAGATGACCGTGGCAACCTTTAAATGTTGCACCTCTTTAATGCCAATCTCAGACTCCACAACGCTTACACAACACCTCAGCCACCTCAGGAATCAACATCTATTTTTTGGTTCATCATCTTAGCTGTGTTTTTCTTTTTGTACCCATACATCTCATTGTCCTACATGTGCTGTGGCTTGTGTTTGCAGCATTTTCATCAATAGCTATTTCTACAGTAAACCATGCTGATTCCAGAGCATCTTTAGCAAGTCTTGACTCCAATCCAAGTACCAATGAGAAGAGCAGCGAAAAGACCGACAACTGTGAAAAGGTACAGCTTCTCTCCCACACGCACCAATCAGGATAATTGAAAGACAGACGTCTCCTCTTTGTACTCAGTCTTTACTGGTTCTTCAATTCCTAGATTCCAAGACCCTTGTCTTTGATTGGGTCAACGCTTCGATTTGACAAGTTAGATCAAGCAGAAACCAGGAGTCTTCTTATGTGTTTTCTTCACATTATGAAAACAATTTCAGATGGTAACGAGAACTCTTTCAAATTACACTTTTAAAAGAAAGAAAGAAAGCTTTGCATTTCAAAGATCTTCATGCTCTGTGGTATTTCCCTGTAGAGACTCTGGTTGCCTACTGGCAGAGAGCTCCCAGTCCCGAGGTGTCGGACTTCTTCAGCATCTTGGAGTAAGTTTCAGAGTTGATTAGATAACATGGTTATCTAGAACTTCCAAAATAGTTCACTGCTTCACCCTTCATTCCAAAAAATCTTATAGTAAATTATCAACAATAAGACAGAGAATATTTACAGCAAGTTTGGTATTCTCTCTTAATATACTTAGATGAAATTACACATAAATAAAAAGGAATGAATAATTAGAATGTGACCTCTCTTTTTTCCCTTTCTAGTGTTTGTCTTCAAAATTTCAGATATCTAGGAAAGCGCAATATAATAAGGTAACAATTTTAAATTCCAATAGATTAGTGTGCTCTTTTTAAATACATCAGTCTTTTTATTAATGCATCAAGTTAGACTCATATGTTAGAAATCAAGCATGCAAGTGAGGATTGTTAGGTTTGCTAATCAGAAGTTTGAAGATTGCCCAAAAGCTAATAATAAGTGTGTGTGTGTGTGTGTGTGTGTGTGTGTGTGTGTGTGTGTGTGTAAAACTTGAAAAAAACCTATTTAAGAAAATAATTCTAGTAAATCGAGAACAAAAATTAATCTGGAATAATTTTGAGCCATCATCATCTTCTCATGAGCAATTAAAAAGAAGTCTACAATACCTGCTCCCCAATTTTCTACTTCCCAAAGAAATTAGCATTTCTACTTTTCACTAATTCACAACATATGCAATATTTCATTTTCAGTCATTATTGTATCAATTGGGCAATGCATTTTATATGTAAATTATGTATGCAGAGCTATGGTTCAAATTTAAGCTTTTCTTTCTTGCAGAAAAATTGCTGCTGCATTTAAATTTGTGCAGTCTACCCAGAACAACGGAACTCTCAAAGGATCCAACCCTTCCTGCCAGACGTCGGGTCTCTTGTCACAATGGTAATGTCAATTTACTTGGTCTTTAAAATTATTCGTGTGTGTGTGTGTGTGTGTGTGTGTGTGTGTGTGTGTGTGAATATGTATGCATAATGGAAGAGTGGAGCTGGGTACACATGGACATAGTTGTAACTGATATAGATCATATAGATATAACTATAGATTAGATATAGCATGCCCCAATACAGATTTTAAGCAGCTTTCTGTATTCTGTATGTATCTGAAGCAATTTCTTAGATACCTTCTTTTCTGCCCCACTGGCTTATAAAGCCGAAGAGCTGAAGACCTTGCCTCATGAATATGCACTTAAAGTACAATGCCTTTGAATAGAATGAACTATAATGAGAATTTCAATTTAATTGAACCTGAGAGGTACACATAATTTCAGTAAATGTCTCTGTTAATGCTTGCTAATCTTCTAGTGACAAACTAAAATTTCTGATCGTGTCTCACTGCACTTTTCTGTAATTATAATACTTTTGGAAATGTTCTTAAAGCTGACTTTACTTTTTAAAGATTAGATTTAGATTCCATAGTTATTTGACTAATTTTCCAAGTATAAAGTACCTGCAGTCTTCTTCCTTAGCCTCTACAGTGGGAAATATTTTCCTTGAAATTCTGCTTCAAACCTCCTCTGGGTCTAATAAATAAGAGTTGTATGCTAAAATTTTTTCTGGTTTGATTTATTCTTCCCAGAGGTCTTATAATATTATTTAATATAAAGGTTTTAGAAAGAAAGCTGAAAGAAAATGTGAAAGTGTTATATAATCAATAAATCATAAAATAAATTTTGCCTCCAGTCATGGGGACCCATTAAAATTGCTTTCAAGTGACAATGTAAATTTTAAAAATGTCTTGGGTGCGTTTTTCACGTGGTATGCAATAGAGTACAATAAAGAATCGGTTTTTATATTTAATGGAAAGTAATCCACCAGAGGTTGCTGCATCTTTGCAGCTATTTGGTAGGCTGAATTTCAGGCTTCTCCTGAAACAACCTGACGGATGACCCTGTTGCCCCTTATCTCCTAGGAACCAGGACTTACCCTCCATAAGTTCCGGAATGAAATAGTCTCAAAGGCAGGGAAAAAAACAGTCTAAAAGGTTTAATCGCTGTATCCCAGAATTCATAATGATTTGAAGTTTCAGGAATAAGCCAGATGTCCTGGGCTACTGAAAGCCTATGTCAGATCTCCTAGGCTTTAACCACCCAAATCAAATTTCCTTGAAAAATGTAACAAAGAGAAAACCATAGACTCTTTTTAAGGTTTGACTCTTGAAGGCATCGCCCACTGCCTTCTTTCCTCACTGAAATGCTCTTAGGAATGGTCTGTGTGACGGCAAGGTCCTAGGGATTATCAACCTGTCACTGGACCAAATCACAAAGTTAGAAACAGGAAGTAGGGCTAATTCCACAAAGACAATGGTTGATTTTTCTCCTTGGGAAGTACCTCAGGCGTTAAAGGAAAGTTGTTGCCATTGTCCTTGAAGATGAACAACTGGAAGCACAAAGACCTAAATACCCACGTCCCCTTCTGCGGCCACATATCAGCCCCCATGAAGGAGCTTTCACACACAAAGATAGAAGAGAATAAAGACTATGTTAGACAAGATTTTATAATGTGTCTCTTTAAAAACAACTTGATGAACCAGAACTCCATAATATTATGCTTTCTGATGCCCACTGCCATGCTTTCCTGATCCACCATTAGGTTATTCAGAAGTCCTGGAATCTCTTTGTTTTATCTAAAATAAATGTACTTGACCAGATTATATTTGAGTGTCTCTTGTTCTATATATTATTGTTCAGAATGCTATTTTGTCTTAAAAATTTCTCTAGAAGTATTTAAAAGTCTCTTTCATCAAGTTGCTTAAAATGAATATTTTTAATAAAAAGCTTTTCTTCAAAATATTTTCTACATTTGACTCAATCAAGAATATTTGAACGAATATTTGAACAAAACACCAAATAATGTTAACTGCTTCTTTTCTTATTGAAATTTCAGGATGCACACCAATTCCACTCATGAAGGACATAAGCAGCACAGATCTCAAACATTACCTATCATTCGAGGCAAAAATGCACTTTCCAATCCCAAACTCTTGCAGATGTTAGACAATACCATGACGAGTAAGTAAAAGAGAATGAATAATAATAAAGCGACGGTCACCAGTTGCTCTCCTGGAAAGTGTAGGGTGTAAAATGCACTATAATGTTTGTGAGGTGTAAGGAATATGGTTGTTGCAAGCGAATCCACTGTTTGAAGTTTTGTTGCAGCTCTGTAAATATTTCTTGAAGGACGGAATCACCAGAGAGTGGTTTTTTAAAATGAGGTATCCTTATAGGGGAAACAGGGGAAGACCAAGCTTGCAATGTTACAAACTCAGCATTGCTTCCCTGAAAATAAATAACTTCTGTTATTGCAAGGGTTATGGGTTGTTAACTGGGTTGTTGTAAGTCTTCAGTAGAATAGAGTAGTTCATGTTCCATGTGTTATAAGTGTGACAACTTGAATCCAAAAATGTATACATTCCATTTTTAAAAAAGGAAAAGTAACGAGTCCTGTGTTTTATATCAAATGTTAGCTATTATGAGCATATGGTCCACAATTCCTTGTTTAAAGGTATATGCCTTAACCTATAAATATACTTCATGCTTTTAGGGGATGTGGCACTGTTTATGCAGACTGTGCAATGTGGTCATGCATTTAGTCTATGTGCCCAGAATCATAAACCTTAGAACAGCTGACTGTAGAAGAAATAGAACCTTGTTTAATGACTGACTTAATGGAAAATAACAAAAATGGAAGCCTACAACTGGTACATGAACAGAGCACACACACTCAAAGCTATGCCCAACGCTTGGTATGTTGTAATCTAGCCAAGAGGAAACTGAATAAAGGAAAGAACTTTGGTTCAACAAATTTTTAACAAAAACATCAATAAACACTGGACACACTGGAATAGAAGAGAATTCTTTAAAGGACACAAAGAATGTGCTTAGATACTCATACATTGTTTCATTTTCTATTTTACAGACAACTCCAATGAAATAGACATCGTACACCATGTAGACACTGAAGCCAACATAGCGACTGAGGTTTGCCTCATTATTCTAGACCTGCTGTCCCTCTTCACTCAGGTTCACCAGGTGAATATGACTCTGACATTTTCCAGAAAATGGTAAAGTGGGAAGTTGGAAAGTCCTGTGAAGTCAAGATTGTGATTGTAAGATGATCTATGAAATCAGTCTTGCATTAATCAGCTTGTTTGCGTGTGAGTAGAAAGCATGGGAATGATGATATTCAGATTTTACTGCAGGCTGATGAATGGTTGACAGCCACACCCTTGGGTTTCATTATTGTCAAATCATAGTCATTGTTCTAATTTTCTCTTTGCTGTCAGACAGGCTGGGCTAAGTGAGAATGTGACTCTGCACCTTTCCAATAGAAAAGAGAAAAGCGTGGGGTGGTGCTGTATATTAAATTTACAACACACCCAGAAACATGATCATTCATTTCTAGCATTTCTCTTTCCTTACCCGCCATTTGCTTATCTTTAACAAAGTTACACCACTACACACCTGTTAAAATGTCTCACATAAAAATAACCAACCAAACCAAATGCAGCAAGGATGCAAAGAAACAGGGACCCTCATTCAGTGACAGTGGGAAGGCAAAATAGCAAAGACACTTAGGAAAACAGTGTGATGGGTTCATAAAAAGCTGATCACTTACCTATCATATGACCAGCCACGTCAATGCTAGCTATTGACCCAGGAGTAATAAAAGCACATTTCTACACAAAGGTCTATACACAGATATGCACAGCAGATTTATTTTTAGTGGTTAAAAGCAGGAAACAACCAACTGTATATCAATGGGAAGATGGTTTGCAAAAGTTGATGCCATGTCCACACAGTAGAAAACTAGTCAGCAATTAAAGCAATAGACTGCTGACACAGACTGCAACATGGATTAGGTTCAAGAAGCAAAAAAAAAAAAAAAAAAAAATTTAATGCTTTAAAAAGGAGTACCACATTATTCAATTTATGTAAAATTTTAGAAAATATAAACTATAAAAAGAGAAAACAGATCATTGATTGTCAGTTGATGTGGAGGAAATCTAAAAGAAGGGGTTACAAAAAGATAATTTAAAATTTGTGGTTTGGGCTCTCCTGGATAGATTTATTGTCTTAATTACAGTGATGGTTTCAGAGATGTATAGCAACATCAAACTCATCAAAATAATCACTTAGAGTGTGTGCAGTTTATTATATGCCAATTATACTTCAATTAAGCTATTAAGAACATTTGTAGCTCAGCCAAATGAGCTGTAGATCCTGGCTAGGATTGAGTCAAGAAAAGTTGAACCCCTTGAGTGAAGATCTCACAACATTTTGATTACACTAAAAAGCCATGCTGTCCGGTACAATGTAGGCATGGAAATAGGACAACACTTTGATTAATACTCAAAGAAAATGTCATTCAAATCACTCCCATATGAAAGGCTTATTCAGTGCCTGCCTACCTGTGGCTTCTCCTCTCTACAGACACCTGCCTAGCACTATGCTTTTCTTCCTCAACCCTGAACTCAGAGGCTACCCTCCAACGCAAGGCTCCTGTGCCAACTGGTTCTTCCTCCCGGAACCATCCTCTCACATCTGCAGTGTAGGCTTCTTTTGCTCATGGGTCCCTGTCTCCATTAGAGAGATCTTCACTGACTGCCTGACCAGAGTAACCCCACCATCAAAGCCATCGCTTTCTATAACATCGTCCTCTTCCAGTATCTTAGTCATGTTCTTTAATTACTGCTGTCTAAGTCCAACTGGGAATATGAACTGTATCTCTTACTTTGTATTTTCTTTCCAGCACCCAGAACTATGCCTACCATGAGTAGGTTCGTGATAAATATCTTTGAAGAATTGCAGATATTTTTTCACTTGTCCTACCTAATATCTCTGCTGAATTTCCAGAGACAACTCCAACAATCTGACTGTCAAAATTCATTGATGAAAAGAGTCTTTGATACCTACATGCTCTTCTTCCAAGTCAACCAGTCAGCGACAGCACTGAAGCATGTGTTTGCCTCTTTAAGACTCTTTGTGTGCAAGGTAAGGATCCTCCAGGTTCCAGTGACAGCCTAATTAAGGGTCGTAATAAACACATCCTACTCTTTGTATCTCTCAGCACAGAGGAAAGAAGAATTGTTGTTTTCTACTTTGGCCTTACTAGACATAGAATCCTGTCTTAAAATGTCTGACATTCTGCCTGCATGCTACCAGAGGGGAATGAAATTAGTGTCTGGCCAATAGGTCTTTGGGTTCCCAATGCTTGTAGTGTAAAACTGGGCAAACTGCTTTCCCTCAAGTGCCATGCCCTTCCGTGTTAAGTTATATAGCCCGCGTAACAACAGATATAGCCACTGCCTTTGAGGACACTGTAAATAATACCCTGTGGTTTTTAACAAGGTCAAGTGAGTACAACTCACTTCAGAGCTCTGGCTGAATTATTTTAGGTTGTCATCATTGGTCCAAGAGATACTTATAATATAGAGAATAATTATTTCTAGGAAGAAAATACAATGTGAACACTGACTTTAAAGAATGAAATTACATCCTCATTTGCAAATGGGAAAAAAACAATGGGTTAACAAACAAGGATTTTGTTCTATGGAGTTTTAAAATATGAGAATAAGTAGAACAAAATGAAGGACTGCAACGCACTCCACCCATTCCTCTGTTTCTCCAGTTTCCTTCAGCTTTCTTTCAAGGACCAGCTGACCTCTGTGGATCCTTCTGCTATGAAGTCCTGAAATGCTGTAACCACAGGTCACGGTCAACCCAGACAGAAGCCTCGGCACTTTTGTACTTCTTTATGAGGAAGAACTTCGAATTTAACAAGCAGAAGTCAATTGTCCGGTCCCACTTACAAGTCAGTGCTGCCAGTGTTCATTGATGCTGGTGATAAAGCCTGTTCAAGGCCCCGAGCTTAAACCACAGCACCCTGGGGGAAGAGGGCGAAAGGAGGGCTGATTATACTGGATGGTTACACACGCACACAAGAAACCTAATGCTTTTCAGCAGCAATTAAAGCCTCTTGTCCCCTGGGCAAGCAGTCACCAACCCCTCTCTCGGATACCTCCTTGACGAGCCGATCCCACCAGGTTCCTGTCTATAGCAGGAGTGTGGCTGTGCAGAAATCAGGAGAGCCCTTATCTCCACTTGTACTTTTCTTTCTTCCACCAGAGAGTAGAATCATGTAGAATGGACAATTCAGGAAAACACAGGTAGTTCTAGAAGACCATATCCATTAAATTTCAAATACAGTAAAGTTTGTTTGTTTGTTTGTTTGAAGTATACCGAGATTCCTGCTGCTTTCCTTAGTTATTTACATTTAAGGAAAGTCCCTTCAAATGGCTAGCTGAAGATGTCATTCACTGGGCCTACAGGGAGAAATGGACACGTAAATCAAACTCAATCGATTTCTGAAAACACCATTCCTCATTTTACTTAAGGGGGCTCCTTTTCCTTTTCCCTTCCAGCTCATCAAAGCCGTAAGCCAATTAATAGCAGATGCAGGGATTGGAGGCTCTCGATTTCAACACTCCCTTGCCATCACTAATAATTTTGCAAATGGAGACAAGCAAATGAAAGTAAGAAATGCTTTGTGGACTTTTTCTAAAAATCAAGAGTGCACTGTGTGTGATAGCAAAAATCATTTTTAAAATTCTATATTTTTACTGAGACTTTGAGCACTTACACTGAGTTTGAGTTCGTAATCAGCTCTTACACTGACAACATTTGATCTGCTAAGTGGAATTTTTAAGATATATGGTTGATAAATTAAGTAGATTTACTGGAAGTGTCCAAAAACAAAGCAATTACTTCATAACTCCTTCCTTGGGCAAGTACATCTCATCTTTCTTTTGGCACTTCGTACAACCCTTGTACTTTAGTCGTTATATAAACAGTGTAAAGATTGAGCTGAGCTTTAGTGATGACTAGACTCAGAAATTGAGACAGTGTTTTCAGCTACTCTCGTATGACTTCTTTTTTGCCTCTCTCTCTCTTGCTCTCTCTCTCTCTCTCTCTCTCTCTCTCTCTCTCTCTCTCTCCCTCTCTCTCTCTCTCATTTTTGTTTACTTCAGGATAGGTAGACTGTCCTATGGGATTGTTATCAGAATCATAAAGATACATATGGTGTCTTATGGGCAGAAAAAAGCATTTCATTTGATAACACTAACAAATGTCCCAGAAGTGAATCTTTTGATCCAAGATTGTGTTATGTGCCAATTGTAAATCAATCACAATGATCCAAAAAAATCAAAGAATGTGATTGGCCACCCCAGTGTTGTGGGTTCCTCATGATGCCTGGGAATGAAATTAACCTTGTTCAAATCATATGAACTAAGATTCAAGGTGGACAGGATCTCAAGGACAATTAGGATGGTATTAGTAGAAAGAACCATACTCTGAAACAAAAGAACAATGTTTACTGCAGTTCTTATCTCCAAATATATATAAAACCACAATCAAAAAGGTAGAATTTGTGTGCAAAGAATGAACACATTTATGAACAATCTATAGAGCACAGCACACTGTGACACTCAGCCATAAGTAATAACCCATCTTGAAGCAAGTTAACTTAAGAGTTCTAAAAAGATAATGACCCAGGTTATCTATTTTCCAAAGAACAGCAATTTCCCCGCAGAGGTGAAAGATCTGACTAAACGTATCAGGACTGTTCTGATGGCCACGGCACAGATGAAGGAGCATGAGAAGGACCCCGAGATGCTGGTGGACCTCCAGTACAGCCTGGCCAACTCCTACGCAAGCACCCCTGAGCTGCGGAGGACCTGGCTGGAGAGCATGGCCAAGATCCATGCCAGAAATGGAGACTTATCCGAGGTGACCACAGAGGGCCCCTCCCTCTCCACCACCATTGCCCCCCTTATCCGGATGACTGGACTCGCACATGCAGCAGGCATTATCAAAAGTTACCATGTTTTTCCGCTAGTTCGATAAGACTTAGCTATGTGTTATGTTCAGTAAGTTTGCACAATCCATCAATCAGTGTCCTGACCGGGGTAGAGACAACAGCAGTGTGTGAGACACAATGCAGAGGTGAGTGGTAAAGGCCTAGGCTCAACAGGGTGTTAGTTAGAGTCTGAAAATGGAGCTATGTTAATTAATGTTCTGTGTTTCCAAACATCTTCTCTGCCATTGGATTTGAATGGGTGAACTGTTGTGAGCTCAGACAGAGGAATTCAGTCCCACTGTAGGTAGTGAAGACTCCTTAGTACCCCGGAGAAGAGTCCACTGAGTGAACATTTTGAATCAAATTTAACTTTTCTGAGTTGGCTCTAACACTGGGTAGGTGTGTGCCACTGCATTTCATTGTACCTCAGAGCTTCTGGGTGGCAAAATAGGAGGCACTGTCCTGTTCTTAAAACTGTGCCTCCTTGGGAGAGAGATTAATCTGTCTAGGATAAAACCTGAAGTTCCTCTGCAGATCAGGGCCTCTGGAACAAAAACCAGAAGGCCAGCTTGGCAGCAGTTTGGTGCAGAAACATTTATGAGTGCCGTTTAGAGCACACCACACTGTGCCGCCCAGCCGGCTCTCTCCCAGTGCTCTGATGATGAAGACATCTTTCCTCCCAACCACAAGGAAAAATCTGATATCATTTAGAACCCTCAGTAAGTCCAGTCTTAATGAGTGTTCAGCAACGTTCAAGGCATTGTAGGAGATTCTAGAGAAATATAGAGTATCACTCATGTGATCTAGTTTGAGGGATACACATTATACCAGGTCAAACTGTAAATGCTAACTTATGAGATGATTTTAAAGACAAGAAAAACTCAAAGATGAGCCATCACTGAATGCAGGAAAACTTAGGAGGCAGATTATTTTTATTTATAGTTAATGTCTAGGTACTAGAATTTGTAAATTTAATAAGAAAAGGGATGTGCAGGGTTTTTTTTTTAATCTAGGCTTAGTTTGATGTTAAGAAAGATAATTCTGTGGGGAAAGTCTACGGGCTAGCTCCTTCACCATCTCAAAATTGTATCAAGAAATATGAACAAGAAAAATCCCAAAATATTCATTTTCATCTTTGATGGTGATATTTTGGGAATCCCATTGGTTCCCATTACTGGGGATTCCTCTAAATAACATGTCCTAATGGAAAGGGGTGATTCCTCTTAGGAAATGAGCCCTTGTTAGCTAAAGACTGAAATCCATCCTTGAAGTCTGTTGGTATTCTTTCTCATTCCAGGCTGCTATGTGTTACATCCATATCGCTGCCCTCATTGCTGAATACCTCAAAAGAAAGGGTAAGATGACTACGGGGGGAGGAGAGCCCAGAAATCAACACGCTGTAGCCTAACTTGAGATTAATTGATTAACTTTGTGTTTTATTAAAACCCATAATGTTTTATTAAGTAACATTCACTTCCAGAGATGTTTCTCACTTTGTTATATTTCAAATATTTAACTCTATCATGCCATGAGCATCATTTATTTTATGTACAGCAAGGCTGACTTTCCAGCCTCTTAGTTCAAAACAAGAATATCCCATTGATCAATGACATGTCATTTCATCAGATGGTATTAACACAAACATGTAGCTGGGTCCTAACCTCATCTTGCACTACCATAGGTTACTGGAAAGTGGAAAAGCCTTGCACGCCAGCCCTGCTCCCGGAGGATACCCACCCTTGTGATAGCAATCCGTTACTAACAGCCCCGGTTGGAGGATGTGAGTGGCCTAACCGTGCTTGTTCCCCTCCAGTGCAGAGAAAACCAAGCTACTGCATCAACTTTACTCCAGTAAAACATTCTTAAGTGTACTATTAGAAGCAAAATTTTTCTTAAACCAACAGAAGTTCTGCAAAAACCTTAAGCTCCTGCCATTCAGAAATCCCATCCAAAAGTCAGGAAGTTTAGATTACTGGAAAGTTCTCAGCCAAAAGAACGGCATATCATCCAGTATTCAGGAGAATGAGCTATGGTCATATTTAGCCAGCAATCTGCATGCCAGTCTGCCACTGGAATGTTATTCTGACATTAGTGACTTGTTTAAAATTGAAAGGGAAATCCATTTTAATTCATAATTGCAATAAAACTATTCAAAATAACAGATGCAAAAAGGGAGATATGTGCATATATAAGGTGTGATCAAATACTGTAGTGAATATTTAAATAAAAATTTTAGAAATGTATTACAGTGAAAGATATGTAGCTAATATTTTCAATACGTCCTCTCCCTCCCTTGGAACATACTAGTTCCATCATTCTTGCCAGTCTTTGAAGCAATTCTGAAAGCCTTCTTTTAAGAGTGTCTTTTCATGACTATCTCAAAATCCTGAGTCAATTCAAAGCTTTTATGGAATTTTCTATCATATAAAAGCACTATCATACGTCTTTTTCGACTTGTTCTCCAATCTGGCATCATGCAACTTTTGCACACTGACCATGACAAATGAATGTCTTGGATCGATTCAGGATGTGGAGGCAGCCACAGTAGCGCGACTAAAGAGGCGAAAAAGGTCTTCAGAATTTCAGAAAGTGGCAGACATGAGGGAGAAATGTGCTGCAATGAAGGGGATATTTTGAAGATTAGTGCCACTGTATCATCTACTGTAACAATATTTTAAACACTCATGTATTTAATCACATTTTTATTACATATGTAGAACTTTATGATCAGTAGGTTCCATTTAATTTTTTAGAAGCATAGATGAGATCTGAGGGTGTAGCCCAGTGGTAGAGCGCTTGCCTAGCATAGACAAGTCTGAGTTTGATCTCCAGCACCACAGAAAAAAAGATAAACTAGTTTTTGGCAATCTAGAACATATAACTTACAAATATAGATTTTCTTTAATTGAAATTATTCCACCTTTGGTGTCTGAGTTTTTAAAAAAGCGTTCTATAACAATAACTAGAGATTTGTTATTGGTTATAAACTAATTTACTTGATAACACTGTCTCAACTTTAAAATTATAGTAAAAGGGGCTGGACAAATGGCTCAATGGTTAAATCACTTGCCCAGCAAGCACTAAGTGCTAAGTACCTGAGTTCAATTCCCCAGCACCACATAAGTTGGGCGTGCTGGTGCACGCCTATAATCCCAGCACTCCGGAGACAGGACAGGAGAATTACTCCGTGAGACCAAAGCCAACCAGGGCTCCATATGAGTTCAGGACTAGCCTGGGGCTATAGAGCAAAACGCTGTCTCAAAAATAAATAAATTAGTTAAAATTTTAGTGAAAAACTCAATGTATGAAACCAGAGTTACATCCTTAGATGTTAGAATCAAAACACCTAAACAAAATGCAAACGGATTTTTTACATTTTCAAAAGCATAATTCATCCTTTATTTTTTAAATGTATTTTCTAAAAGATCACAGTGTATTGTGCAAATAAGGCATTAGAACCAAATGACCATAGTGAGCTGTGAGACAGTGACGTCATCTATTTGAGGATCTTGGCAAAGAGGCCAGGTCTGACGTCATACCCCACAGCCTCTTTAAAACTTGGGATTTTTTTTTTTTGCTCAGTTTCATATTTTGTATTTAGACTCATTTTCATATGCAAATTACAAAAAATATTATTTTATTTGAGCATACCTTTCCATCCCATTTTTATCATAATCAGCTACCATAAAATTCCATAAAGACTGTTTCAAATTTTAAACAGAAACAAATGGAAGATAATTGACGAATAATCAGGCATCCATTTAAGACATTTAGGAAACTTAAGTTTCAGAAAGTTGTGTAGCCCTTTTAATATTCAAAAGAGTTATAAGCCAATTTTTTGATCTAAGGTGATATTGAGGTATCACATACCCCCCTAAGAAAAGGATATATTTATTAGTAACCTTTAAAATAGGGAAGATGATCATTTATGGTGCATTCATTTATATTAATGTTCATCAGCATATATCTTTTCTCTATTGATGCACATTTGAATTCTTTAATACACTTTTCTAGTATGTTGTTCTTCAGTCAGAGGACTAACCATCACCTTTCTTACAACGTGCACATGTCAAGAATATAGGGAACTGAGGCAATTCCAGAAATGATTGCTATCTCAGATGTGACAATAAGGAATCCCCATCCTGAAGGACATATGTTGTGGGATTTCCAGCAACAGCCAATTCTCATGTATTTCAATTCATGTGTAATTGCCAGAAGAATATTATCTATAAAAAGTAGAATAGAATTTTTAAATCAAGGGTTAAATTATTATAATATAAATACTCTAATTATTATCCCTACCATGAATGAGAATGATAATTTAGTAACATAGCTAATGAGACATGATTGCAAACAGAATCACTTCACAGAAGCTTTTGGTACAACTCAGAAAGCACTTTCTCTGTGAAAGGTCCACACTGAACACTGTGTCGGCAGTGTCTCAATAATGGCCAATAACAAGTTTACCTATGAGATAGGTGCTTTTATCACTTCCAGCTCATAGATGAGAAAAATTAGAGAAGTTAAATAGTCTGCCAAGAGCTTGTGGACAGCTTGTGATACAGCTGGAGTTTAAGGGCTGGCCTGTCACTGCAGCCTGTTGGCTCCACTGACTTTTGCTCAGCTCTATGCCTCCGGCATCAGTATGCCTTACCAACTGGACATCACATAGCCATGGAGAGCCTTGTAGCCCTTCTTAGGCCTTTTGAAATTTTGGCATCCAGGACTCTAAAACTTGAAAAGGTTTCTGGGTAATGCAAAAGAGTGAAAATTAGCAAGTATTGAGCATTGCAAAGATAATACACTAAATTTACCAAGAATTTCCTCAAATATTAGTATTTTGAATTCTTTCAAATCCTTTGACATAGGTAGCAGGGTCTCCAGTTTAAAAAAAAAAGAGAGAGAAAAATAGACTCAGAGATGTTGAATTTAATCAAAACTCTGCAACTATACCTACCTACAAATACCAACTTCTGTTCATAATGCCATCCTACCTCCTTACAGGAATGTGACTTTAAAATGATACTAAAATTATTTTTAAAAGCAGAATTGACTGACTGGCAGAGAGTATCCATCAATAATCCCAGCCTAACCAGTTTACTGATTGTGTGAAAGCTATACTACTACCATGTGTTATGCCATGAGAAAAGTCATTATCTAATGCAAACAAGCTTCCACTCTAATGACGCTTCGTTGTGTCTACCCTGCCAAGGCATGTTCTCCATGGGTTGGCCAGCCTTTCTGAGTATCACACCAAATATTAAAGAAGAAGGAGCGATGAAGGAGGACTCGGGAATGCAAGACACGCCGTACAATGAGGTCAGACTGCAATGACCTAACACAAGGCAACTAAGTGAAAAGATGCGTTGAGTTGGGACGCTAAGCTAAAAAGAGTGAGAAGAGCTTTTCAGAAGTCAGTTAAAGTTTCTCTATGCTGTGAGTTTATTTAACACAAGGAAAGTAGGCTAAAATTAAGCCGTGATTAATAAGTACCCAATTCTATTGATAAAGCATAATTTTCAATGAATAATTTAGATAAGCTTTATTTATTTCTCTAACATGCCTCGAATGTACAGGATCAGCTCTTTTGTAAGATATGCTATCTCTATTCTTTTTGGCAACGGTAGTAAAGGTTACCAAAAATTTTCATGAATTGGGCAAAACTTTTTTTGAACTCGTTAGCAAGTTTATTTATAAATGCAGTTCAGCAAAAAAGCTCACTAGTTTCTGGATAAAAATTAACCTTCTGATATGAAAACTGAAGCTTTTCATTAATAAAAAGAAGAAACTACCTACTGAAAATTACTTAGCAACAATTCTAATGAGGAAAAGAGGGTTCCTCCCACCAACTAATAAAATAAGCTAATTTTGAAAATAAATCTAAGCATTACATATGTGGGAATAAAAAGATAAAAATGCAAACTTGGGGAATGGATCTTGTTAAAATTTTACATGCAATTCTACATCAGTTTAGTGTATATTGTAAATAAGTACAGTAAATGCAAGTATCCACATATCTTAGCTATTTTAAGTAATGTTTAAGAACCTTTTCTTTAAAGGCGTTGTAGAGCTTATATACTTTGGTGCAGCTGAATATTAATTAATATACCACAACTCTCTGAAGCACAGAGTTAAGGATTGGGAAACAAAGACAAATAAGGTGACATCCATGTACTTAAAGATTTTAGCAACCTGAGAATGACAGTCTTCCTTCAAGGTTGAGTGGCCAGTTAGAAACAGATACCCATTAAGTATACATCTGGGTATTATAGATGATTATAATTAAAAAGGGAACAAGTTTTTACATGGAAGCAATTGAAAGGAGGTGAATAAGACTTAAAAGCTCTCCATATTTTTGCACTGCATCTTGACGTTTGATGAGACTTGAAAATGTCAAAAGAGAAGAGATTCTCATGGGCTTAGCACCAACACAGGCAAAGGCATGCAGAAAAGGAAGTGTTCTGGGAATGGAGTGGAGTAGTATGACATGGCCTGTGTGCAACGTCAATGGCAAAGTACCAGGAGGAATAGCAGTGGAAGGGGCTGGGTGCCTGACACCTGTGAAGCTCCTTGCATGCCAGCCTGGCGAGTCTGTGGAGTCTTGGACTAGAATTCTCACAAAGGCTTATGACAATAGAGACATCATTGGCATATTGACATTTTAGGAAAAAAAAAAAAGATGGCTAGAGAACAGCAATTGGAGAGAAGGCATGGACATGCTAGAAAACCACTCCAAGTGTGCAGGAGTAAAGTAACAAGGCTTTGATCGAGTCAATGACGATGGCAATAGAAAACACTAGAAAGCCCTGAAGTCATTTCATACATATGAATTAGCAGGCCCAGTGCACAAAGTGGGTCAAACCACTGAAGGAAAGGGAAGGACCCACCATGACTCTGAGGTCCTTTGCTGGGTCTTATATACCAACAACAAAGGTAGAGAAACCAGGAACCCCAAAAAGATAAAACTTGAGAACTTAGCATTTTTGAAACCAAGTTTCAAAAATAAACAGAAGTCACATACAATCTCCCTTTGGCTGGGAATTGCAGAATATCCTGGTGGAGCAGCTGTACATGTGTGTGGAGTTCCTTTGGAAATCCGAGAGATATGAACTCATCGCAGATGTCAACAAGCCCATCATTGCTGTCTTTGAGAAGCAACGAGACTTCAAAGTATGTATCCCGAATCCCTAGGCCCTAGTTAAAATATCCTCCTTGCCCTTGGCAAACTACTTGCAGTTCTCAAAAAACAGAAAGTTTGTCTTTTTATGCCTGCATCATTTTCATGAGACTTTGTGATTTTTTTTTTTTTTTTTTTTTGGTTTCAGAAATTGTCAGATCTCTACTACGATATTCATCGGTCATATCTAAAAGTTGCAGAAGTGGTGAATTCAGAGAAGCGTCTGTTTGGCCGCTACTATCGTGTGGCATTTTATGGACAGGTGAGCACATGGGAGTGATGTGGCCTGTGATGCCTGCAACGCTGCTGAACAGCGGAATAGCATCTTTCATTCTTTACAAGATACCTGACTACTTATGCCAACAGATAGAGGGGTTTTGGGTGCTGCTGAGAATATTTTGGTGTTTTTCTGCATGTGACGGTCCATATATTTGGCCATAGAAATGTGCCACATTGGAAAACAAGAAAGTGGAGATATACATAAGATTTATTACAGGTCAAGCTAAAAGCTATTTTCTATCTTATTAGAGATAGAAAGTGCTTATTTTTCAGCATTCTCCTCTCTCCAGTCCACCCCAAAATGTCTAACCAGTATGAGTTTATGTCATAGATTAAAGTACAATAAAATGTAACATGTTTTAAGAAATGACCTTCATAATATTCTAGAAAAAATGTTCCTGGACTGCACTATACCAAATCCTTAACTTCATAATCATGCAATTTCTTTTTTTTTTCTATTTTTAAATTATTATTGGCTGATTTGTGTCCTGCATTTGCCAATCAATGTAATTTCAAAGTTTTCATTCTAAAGTTACTGTGTAAGCAATGAGCAAGACTGAAAATATTAGCTAGCCATAGCATTGGCCTGAAAGGGAATGTGTGATACATTGATGACGACTATCTTTTTGGAGAGCAGCGTGTTGCAGGTAGTAAACCCAGGCCCCATCTTTCTTTTCAGGGAGGCCATGGCACCCTTACATTTCAGCAGAAGTGCACAGAGTAGTGTTCTTGTGGATAAGCATTTCGTTCTTTCATTTTCACAGTTGGGATGAGTCCCAGCCCTCTCACTTTCTTTTGCCCCCCGATGTGATGCGCGCTGCACACAGCTTCTTATTCTCCTTGGAACCTTTCAAGGCTTCAGCTGGAGTCAAATCCGGCATGGTCCTGCTGAATCATTTCCTATTGAAGCCTCCTGATAAAGCATACCTCTTCCTCTGATCACCAAATGCGGCTGAAAAGCTAACTTCTGAGTTCACATAGTTTCTCTCTATCTGGAGAGGAGAGTACCAGAGGGAGGTCTCTTGCCTCAAGCGGCTCACTTCATCCAGCCTGAGTTTTGTTCACTTGACAGCAGCGTCAAGATTGTAAGAACAGAGAGACCTAATGGTGTGCGGAGCACGCAGTCTACAGGGGAAAATTACATTTAGACAAGTATGGAGTCTGTGGTACAAGACTGTGGACTCTCTAGGGTACACGTGACCACGCGGGGAGGCAGGAATGGGAGCTTCTTTCAGGGAGGAGGAAAGAGCAGAGCAACTGTTGCCTCGTACACTATGTGACCTTGGCGGAGCGTTAGTAAGAGAAAGGGCAGAAAAGTCCACCAAGAAGGAAATGTAAAACTTAAACTGCTGAGTAGGAAAGACAGGGTCACAAGACTAAATGAACAGTATAGACGTGGCACACAAGAATTATGTTTGGCTAACCAAGATAGGATTACAACTCTTTAGGTGATGTTGCCAATGAATGTGTATTGAGCTACTATTAATGCCCTGGTCATGAAAACTAGATTGCTACTTGATGACTTCTCCAGCCAAAATGTTTGATTACAGACCGTTAAATAGGTGGAACAAATCTTGCTGCTTTCTTACTAGTTTTTAATGCCGATATTTACTCTTTTCTTTCTTTGGTCTTGATTGTTCCAGGCTGTGGTAAGTTTTCTCTCTCTTCCTAGTTGCATGCTCTAGTAATCCTCACACTCCCCTCTGTGTCATTTTACTGAACTTTAATGCTTGTGGAAATCCACACTGGGTACCAAGGGTAAGGTAATCCTGCTTCCATTCATTTTGGAACCATCTTGCATTTCTTGAACTAAATTGTGTTTCTTCCAGTTATCTGAATTACAAAAATGTATTCTTTCTTTTTCATACGTGTTGTCTTTCTCCACAAAGGCAGCCAATGTAGTCTAAAAGCCTACATACACATATAGATAGATAGATAGATAGATAGATAGATAGATAGATAGATCACACATATTTTAAGTAGCTATGATGTAGACTAGTCTTAGACAGACCCTGATTATGTCAGGCCATGATTCCTGCAGCTTATTAGGATGAAGATGGTAGGAATCTTAGTGGTGTCTGTCGACGGGCACCTTTCCGGAGTCCTGGAAAGACCTTGCCCTTGCCAAGGCCCATCTTGCAGAAATGAGACTGTCCCTAGTGGTGAGCTCTGAGCCTTCTCAGAAGTGACGGTATCAATTCTGAACATAAGGAAAGCCAAAATCTTCAAAGATGCAAGAAGAAGTGAAGTGAGAAATTTGAAAAAGAAGCTGAGGCAGAAATGACCTTCCAAAAGTCCTCGACAAAAATAATAATTTGAGCTGCATGGAATTGCCTATCTTTATGCTTTTTACAAAGATGGCACCTTGATATGATTCAACACCATTATTGTTCATTAAGCCAAAAAAGATAAGTTTTCAGTGTGCACACAATGTCTGTCCCTATTCGGCTTGACTTGTTTAGTCAATATATACCTTTTTGTAATTCTTTGAATTCCTTCCTACCTCAATACCATATATTTTCCACCTTAATTTATAAATCTGGGGTCATGACACCTTAACCCACCTACTAAAAGAATAATTGAAAAACCCTGTACTAAATAGACTGCTGCGGGGCCGTGGGAAAAGACCAAAGGATGTAACGCTCTTCTTTTTTCAAACTCTTTAGTAAAGTATGTTGATTGGAGAATGTGACTTTTGTTATTGCTGCCAGGGCTCTCAATTGTTTCTCCCTCCCCCTACCCCCCCCCCCGCAAGAAAACCTAAGCTTTAAAGGCAAAGAGTTTTGTTACATGTGCACCTCAAGAACACATACACTAGGCATGGTCCTCCCCAAGCTCAAGCCCCAGCCACCTGTGAACACTTATACAGGTCATCCTGAGAAGCAGCAAATTAGACCCTCAATCATCACTGAGCAAATGATACTGGGATGTTTGTTCCAAGATGGCAAATGCAGATGTGAAGGATGGCACCACAAAAGGACACCGTTCCCATCCCTCTGTACGTGAAAGGTGAACACGGAACAAATTTGAACATTTTCACAAATGTGCAGACTGTAGGTTCCAAAAAGCTAAAATGAATCTTGATTACTTGATTAGCATAATCTTCATGTAAGTTCTTGTTCATGATGGTGTGTTGCATCCCTGCAAAACTCATCTTTTAACATGCACATTGATGTATCTTTGCAGCATGTTAAAAATATTATAGGAAATAATATGCAGTGGGCTCTTTGCCTCCACAAGGGCCTTTTGGTCTGTATTTTCATGTTCTGTGTGGGCTATTCTCAGTGTTTCATACTGCATATGACATTTCACATTAATCATGTCTGCAACAAGACAGACATTAGACTACAAGTTAAAAACAGGGTTTCTACCACAGGAACTTTTAAAAAATAAATCTCTTGCATAGCATAGACATTTCTAACACAGCAGCTGGCACCCTTGTCTATGAAGGATTTATACACAGCAGATAGCACAAAACATACCCCAAGTTCCCTCAAGTTTTCTTTTTAAGAGCAATGCACCAGCAGTAGTGAGCAAACATCACCTGTAATCAGTAAAATCCTTGGGGCCTAGTAGTTAGTATGCAAGCAAATAAATGCCCATTGCAGGACCTAGAGATCAGATGCTCCCAGAATTAATGACCTAGAAGATCTGGGGGATTTTATTCTGTGTGCCACAAGCTGTAGATTCCATGATTCTCAGTCATACCTAGTTGAGTATAGGTGCATCTGAGACTGTTTATAGAAAAGAACTGAGCAAGAGGTGTGCATGTAGAGTTTGTAAAACCACCATCTCCACTTTGGGGTGTGGTATGACCTTCCAGCTCCTCATCTACATGAAAGTCATGGACCTGGCCAATATATTTATTGTGAAACATCATGACTGAGTTCATCCTTTCATAGAATCATTTCTGTGCATTCTCGTAGCTTCTCTTCTCAAAGCATTAAGCCTATTATTAACATTTTTCACTGGTGTTCTGTACAGTAGATTCCTCTTCAAGTGTGTGTGTGTGTGTGTGTGTGTGTGTGTGTGTGTGTGTGTGTGTGCAACTTCAAATCAAATATAATAGCAGAGGAACTTTTATGTGGTATCATTGGGGTGACCCAGGAGCATTGCAAGACAGAAGATGTAAAAAGCAGTCAGTTATTTTAGTTGTCAGCTTACCCTGCAAAAACATGTAGAAAGAAGTCATGGATTTTAGTGGTCAGCTTTTCCTGCTTTGTTGCTTTGAAGTTTCACAATCCAAGCATGTTAACTCTACTGACTCAAAGTTCTTGTTTAGTTAGAATGTGCTATTTCCTAACCAGGAGAAGTTAAGGTATTTGCTGTGTTATAAAATGATATTGTTAAAAACAATTAGCTGTGGAAATACATAGATCACATCTCCTATTGCCTTAAAATGCTTACAACCTTGGGACTAAAAACTGGGAAACTGCCAGAGAGTTTCTATCCCCTGTGTCTGGTTCATCTGTCATGTATTCTGTAGACAGAACTGAGGCTGCAAACTTCCTCAGAGAGTGCCCCACAGTTCAGTGGGCTCTGCCGTGATGGCTTCCCTGGGTACGTTCCAAACTCTCATAGCTGCTGTTTGTCTGGTCCCAAAAGTGCTTTACACAACACGAACCCTACCAGATAAGAGGTTAACATTGTTATTCTGTGATTTCCACTCCTTACTATTTTATAAAAGTCCCAGAGATTACAGTCACACGCTAGTTTTTTTTTAAATGCCTCGTCTTTCTGATCAATCATTTACCAAAATATTGAAATAATAATCAGTAGACTTTTGGAATAAGAGAAATTATGCAAGCGACACTGACAGTATGAATTTTTAAGGACTCAAATGTGTGCTAAACCGATTCTCTGCACACGAATCAGAACTCCAATTGCCTTATGAACTTGGAATGTCTTTCCTCATTGATGTCATCATCTGTGTTAAGGGCATATGTACTGTTCTCCTGGGGCTCCCTACAGGTTTCTGAGTCTGTGCTTTTCCTATCCCACAGATCAAGGAAGAGTGATAAAAGAAAGTCACAGTGTGTGACAAACACCATAAAGGTCACTGTAACAACAAACATCTGCCTCCTACCGCTGCTTTTTGGCTAGCTCCCGATTCAGAAATTTGTCAAGGGAATTATTCACAGTGATAATTTCTCTTCATACTACTTTCTGTGTGGGGGAGGGGGTACTTTTTGTTTCCTTGAAACTTGGGAGCACTTTTCCTCATTGAAATTAAAAAGTTAAAATTGAAGTTGTGTATGTTGCTGTAGCTGTGGTCCTGGGAGGATCCTAGCGAATGGTCTCAGAAGTCTTATTTCTCTGATGTGACATTCTGTGAAGTTTAGCCACTCACTTCTGATGCTGGATGAGACAAAACTCCACGAAGGCAGCAACAGAAAAAAACAGCAGGTGGAAAGTCACGTGAGAATGGGGTCAGGCCTCCCAGACCTGCAATCTCTAGATGAGTGGGAGGGAGCATCTTTCCGTCCTCCGTGCAAAGTTGGCAAGATTCTATCTCAAAATAATAATAATAAGGGTTGGGATGTAACTCAGTGCCAAAGCTCTGGGTTCAATCCCCAGTACTGAAAAAAGAAAGGAAAATAAGAATGAAAAGAAAGAGCAAAAAAAGAAGAAGACAGAAAGAAGTGTCCACGTAGAACAATTTATTTCATCTGTTCATTCTCTCAACAAATATGAATTGTTGAAATATGGACAAATGTGAATATATTGAAATACACCTCCTAATGGTAAGGCAGTAAGTTACACACTGGTTATATACACTGTGGAACAAGACACATTTCCTGCAAAATCAGTTAGAAAGATGGGTCAGGAAACAGGCAATTACTTGCTTGACCAGAACAGTTCTGGGAAGGGATCTTGTGCTTTGACTTCTGCAAATGGCACCTATGACCTTATGATATAAGTGTCCTGTTAGTAAGATCACGTTCCATGTGTGAACGTGCTTTATAAGTAGACAGCACCATTCAATTGTGAGCTTAATAGTTACTCGATTGTGAGATTGCTTCACATCAGCTATGAAAAAACTCAGCGTGAAGACATTGTGTCCATTTTTAAGCATGTAATTTTTGTTTTTAATCAAATGACTTTTAAAAATATAACTAAGTCTCTTTGTTTTACCCTTTGCCCACCTTCAGCAGCCGTTTCTTTGCAGGTGTATTTTGCAGAAAGAAGCAGCAAGATAACACGGGTCCTTCGCTCTCAGCCTCAGCTAGTATTCTGAAGTAACATATATTCTACAGGAAAAATGCTTCTGTCTCTTCAAAGAGAAAATGTTTTAAAGATTTTTCTCACCTAGCTGTCTTAAAAATAATACTGGTGTTCTCTGACCACGACCAAACGTGCTCCAGACCTTGTGTTCTACCCTCATGGCCACAAGAGGGCGTTCTTTTGCCAACATATATGCAAGCAGAGATTTCCATTGATGTCTACTAAGAGAAAAAAATATGTAAGATGTTTAATGCAGTTCTTCGACTTAACTAGGAAATGTTTAGTTAATGTCTATGTGTAATATGACTTTTCATTTTCTCCTGGTGTGGTCTGAATTTTATAGGGTGCTAACCAGCGGCTTGTATGACAACAGATAGACTGGATATATTTTTTTCTTTTGCTCACGATTTGTAATTGGAGTTCTCCAATAAAACCAGTGGTTCATTGTGTGTCTCCCATAGGGATTTTTTGAAGAAGAAGAAGGTAAAGAGTATATTTATAAGGAGCCGAAGCTGACAGGTCTCTCTGAGATTTCCCAGCGGCTGCTCAGACTCTATGCAGATAAATTCGGGGCAGATAACGTGAAGATAATCCAGGATTCCAACAAGGTAGAGGAAAATATCAATCTTTTTGCAAATGCTGAAAATGACTATTTTATTTTTAATTGCATTTATTGTTTTAATTTTTCTGCCTGACTATGCAGAGTAAACTGGGTATTTTGTTGACTGGTTGGCTAGTGACATTATTCCTTTCCTCTTTTGGTCAAAAACATCACCAACTTCTGGGTGATCTAAGAAACAGCTCGCTAAGTCCTCCACTTGTCTCGTAGGCTATTTGCCCTTGAATGGCAATTGCAGGACAAAAGTGACTGGGCCAAGGGCGGACATGGAAGAAGCAGGAAATTGAAAATATTTATTCAGTTCAGGAGGTCTTCTCAGCCCTTTCCAACTTTGAGAACTGCCCTGTGTAGCACCAGACTTTCCAGTGCATGGCATTCACCTGTGAAGAACCAATGGCTTCTTGCCATATCTAGAAAGCAAAGGTTTATCTCTCGTTAGCTTCTCCCTTTGTTTCAAAAGTGGTTTTTGCCAGGTATGGCACACACCTGTGGCAGTACATAAGTATTCAGGAGGCAAAGGCAGGAGGATTCCAGGTTCAACTGCAGCCTAGCCAACTCAGTAAGACCCAGTCTCAAAATAAAATTTTTAAAAGGCTGGGATGTTGCTCTGTAGCAGGCACTTGCCTGCATGCTGCAGGCTGAGTTCTGTACCCAGCACCACAGAAGCACCTACGACTCATCACTCTTTTTTTTAACACAGGTAAACCCCAAGGATTTGGACCCCAAATATGCCTACATCCAGGTGACTTATGTCACACCATTCTTTGAAGACAAGGAAATAGACGACCGGAAGACAGATTTCGAAATGCACCACAACATCAACCGCTTTGTTTTTGAGACGCCCTTCACGCTGTCTGGGAAGAAGCACGGAGGGGTGGCGGAGCAGTGCAAGCGCAGGACCATCCTGACAAGTAGGTGCCGGCCGCCCAGCAGCCACCCCGCCCACGGCGATGCAGAGCCCTTCTTTAGGCTCCACTTGTGCAGGTCTGGAGTTCCTTCAGTCCTCCAGATGAGCACCGAAAGGCTGGAGATGTTTGCCAGGAAGAGCAGATTCCCCCTTTCTATCCTCTGACAAGAGGGACACCCTTGAGATGGGACGGCAACCAGAGGACAAACTTAGCCCGGAGTTCTGTCGCACTTCGTTCCTGTGCGCTGTGGGTCATGGGCCCACTGTCTTAAGAAAAGCACGTGGCACCTCTTTCTCTTCGAATTTGCTGTCAGCTGTGTGCTGTCCGCTGCGTCAGTTGGCAGCTCTGATCCCTGTGGGCTTGGAGACACGATTCCAGCCACCCTGGGACTCGGGTTCTTGTCTCTCAAATGAATGTCGGTGGCAGTCTCCAGCGCCTCTCAGAACTACCTGCACCTGCTAGGTGCTCCTTTCTCTCATCCCGCAGGCACCTTGTGAGCGCCCCCTAGGGGTCAGGCACTGTTCCTGGCTGGGCCATGTCAGTGAATCAAGCCTGGCTGGCCTCTGGTAGGAGAATGAGCCAAGAAAACAAGAACTGCGGATGAACACAGCACAGGAAATCAAATGCAGACATGCAGCTGGGCTCCGGAAGGAAAGTTGAGTGATGGCACTCTTCTGGAGAAAGGGACGCCCACGCTGTCTTGAGAGAGGCTCTTCTAGATTATAAAAATAGAATAATACTTGCATCCAAACCAGGAGAATCATTCACTTTCAGGAGACCCACGCAGAACATTTGTGATTTTTTAAAAATCTAGAACAAAGCTGTTACATGCTCTTCAGTATAGATACGAGCATTCTTTATTGTGATTTTATTTGAAACAAGTAGCCATGGAAGCTGTGATTTTTTTCAATGTTTAGTTAACTAAAAAGTCTTGATCTTCCCTGAGAATAAATTCCTGTTAGCTAGTGAAGGGTAGATTTACCAGGTGAAAATACTGGAGGTTGTGAGAGAAGATTGATATGTAATTTATTGTCAGTCCGCTAGGAGAAAAAATAACTCACACACATAAAAAACATGCAGACAGGATGGCTCATGTGTTGAGAAACAACACATGGTCCTCTGGATATGCAGGAGAATATCTGACTCTTCACTAACCCTTTATTAAATCCCTTTATGTGACTTTCACGCAGCAAGTCACTTGTTCCCCTATGTGAAGAAGAGGATCCAGGTCATAAGCCAGTCGAGCACCGAGCTGAATCCTATTGAAGTGGCAATTGATGAGATGTCCAGGAAGGTGTCAGAACTTAATCAGCTTTGCGCAATGGACGAGGTGGACATGATCAGGCTGCAGCTCAAACTCCAAGGGAGCGTCAGCGTGAAGGTTCGTGAGTGTCCCTAGGGCTGAGAGCCACATGGCTGGTGGAACCTTGTTTGAAATGCCCTGGGATTTTTTTTTTTACAATGGCTCTAAGAAATTTTTGCGGTGACACACACTATCCAATACCTCTATCTGAGTCTTTAAAATACTGTCTAGTTGTAATGTGCTTTTGTGGTGCCAGACCCTTACGGATATGTTATTAAGTATAGTTGAAACACAATGCCTTCTTCCTCAACTGCTCTCTTCTATCTTCTGTGGATAAACTATATTCTGTATCTGCATTCTAATTAATTAACTAATGAATAAGCATTGTATGTATCTGTCCTTAGAGCCTTCCAAAATTGCTCCAAAACACATCCAGGAAGAGGACGTTTACTAGATCAAAAGTTGTACATGAGTATTTATCTAGCTATCAGAGTTGTGACAGGCAGCAGATGGCATGGTCACAGTAAGTGGCAGAGGAGAATAAAGTAAATGCCCCAATTGCAGCAGTATGAATACCATCGAGCAATGCAAGGAGGGTGGTGCTGAGGCTTCCCATCGCTCTGAGCGCAGCTGCATCCTGAGACCCGCAGATGCCCAGAGAGGAGGAGGGTTGGGGGCGGCAAAGCAGGGAGCAGAGGGAGCCCCAAGTGAATGGCCGGAGCCTGGAGTTCACTCCCCTGGCACAACCTGGACTGGGGGAAGAGGACAAGGCAGTCACTCTGGGCACAGATGTGATCGATAATCAAGTTAAAATCACATTTCAAAGCAATGTTTCTAAAAATCAAAATGAATGCTAAAACTCTGTCATTGACAAAGCATTGAATGTTTACATGAAGCAGGCCAGGTACCCTTCCCGGCTGGGCTGCCTTAGAGCCTGCGACACAGGGAAACTCACCGAGGTCGGTTCTGATGCTCAGAGCTCTCCTCTTCCCGCCCACTCATGAAGAGAAGAAAAAAGCCAGAAGGCAAGGAAGTCATTCTCCTGCTCCAGATAACAAGCATGATGTCACAAACATCACATTAAATAGAATAAATGTATAGAAGTCAGTCTGGGTTTCAAAGCTATTCAAAGATGAAATGTTCAGGAAATACACAGATTTGGCCAAAGGGGAAAGGATTGCAGGTGACCTGTTTAGAAAGAGTAGCAATGAAGGACAGAGTTCAGACAAGACACACCTCTTAATGGTGAGGTGACGAGGAATGCATGTTAGTGGGCTGCCAGGTGATGTGAGACACCTGCGCACCAGACACAGGTGCCCTCCTTCAGCTGTGGGGAAGGCTTCATGGAAAAGGGGAGCAGCCTCAACTGACTGTCTTTTCCCCAATAGGTCAACGCTGGGCCAATGGCCTATGCACGAGCTTTTCTTGAAGAAACAAATGCAAAGAAATATCCTGACAACCAAGTGAAGCTTTTGAAGGAAATCTTCAGGTAAGACTTTCTTGGTTGCAATGCCCTTTATCAAACCTCTTCAGAACTTAGTTCCCTGGGAAGCCACCCAACCAGCCCTCTTTCAGGTGGCACAGTCTGTCAGCAGTTCCACACTGAACTCAGTTACCCAGTTCAGTGCCGCTTCCTAAGGCAAGTGTTTAATTTCCTTAATGCTGTCACTAAAGGCAATTTGCAGACGCATGTGGGCAGGCCCTCGACGTGAATGAGCGCCTCATCAAGGAGGACCAGCTGGAGTACCAGGAAGAGCTGAGGTCCCATTACCAAGACATGCTCAGCGAACTCTCAGCAATCATGAATGAGCAGGTGAGCCCTTCCTGATGACACACACTGTCTACAACACAAAGTGTCCATCGCCAGGACTGGAGAGTGTTTGTTGCTGCTGAAATCAATGTCTACATCGGCATTATATGGCTGGATTGTTCTCACTCCCTTGCACAGCAGTGGAGATCAGCTCAAGATAATATCTGTTCAAATATGTATATGGGACTGCAGGGGGGAGTGCTAGGCAGGGTTGGGCACATCAGTAATCCCAGCATTCTGAGGGAGGCTGAAGCAGTAGGATTAAAGTTTGAGTTTAGCTTTGGAAATGTAGTGACTTACCAAGATCCTGTTTCAAAATTAAAGATTAAAAAGGGGTTGGGACTGTAGCTCAGAGCAAAGGCGCTGGGTTCAACCTTCAGTACTAGGGAAGAGAAAGAGAGAGAGAAAGAGAGAAGGAGGGAGGGAGGGAGGGAGGGAGGGAGGGAGATATTCAATACCAGTGTAAAGAAAGAAAGGGAGAGAGTTAACGTGGAACCCAAAGTAGAAGAGACTTGTCCACACTTTTCAAAGATTTTTATTCAACAGTGTGAACTAGTGGTTTTCTAGAATATGTGAGTCTGATCAGAAATTGAGGAACAGTAGATGGGATTCCTATGAAGCTTACTGGCCCTCTGGGCAATTCCCCAAAACCTCACAACTCCTAGGAGTTTCACACTTCTGCCACTAGGGGTCTCTGCACAAGGAAAAATCCCTCAGGACTAGTCAGGGCCATTTATCTCCCAGAAGTCCTCTGCAAGCAGCGCCTAGCGGCGTGAACCTCTTTCCTCCTTCCTCTAGGGGATTGAGGAAAGAGGATCTCAAAATCGGGCCAAACCTGGGCAACTTAGTGAAACCCAGTCTCAAAATCAAAACTTAAACAGGAAATGAACTGAGAATGCAACTTAGTATGAAGGCTCTGGTTTAAACCCCCATACAAAAAAAAAAAAAAAAAAAAAAATCCTCTACTGGGGCCGGACCTTCCTTAGAGAGAGAGCAAGTGGGATAAAACTCAGCCCCCCACTTCTCAGGCAAGTAACCCACATTTTCTGTAAAGCTGTGCACAAACGTGGCCGTTCAGTCACCGGGTACTTTGGAGAGGCTGTAAAGCAAGTCACTCCCAGCATTCACCAACCCTCACACTCTCCCTGAGTATCTCATCATCCATGGTCCCACTAATGAGATGTGTTCTCTGTAGAACACCTGAGGGACGAACCTGGACTAGCATCCTAACAGTGCTTCATATAAAGTAGTTACTCCCTTAACACTAGTTACCTTTCCTTTTCTCAATTTTCTAACATTATTAACACTATTTCAATGCATCAAAAGCATTGAATCTTTTATTAAGTTGCATGTCCCTTGTATGTAATTTTGTTTCTCCTTTTTCAACCTCTTCCACTCCTGTCTTTACATCTCCACAGTAGCTAGAGAAAGAAATGGCTGGATGACCTATTTTGCAGGGAGAGAGTCTCCCTGGTAGGATTCCCAGAGGAGGCAGTTTTGGTTGGGGCTTTTGAAAGAGTCATGAGAAATACATGCTGTGGAGGCAGCTTGAAGACATGGGGAAATTCTGGCTCTGGGCGTGGAACAAAAGAACAAAGCATGGAAAGAACAGCTGGGAGAGATGGTGAAGGAAGGATTATCTCCAACTGTTATCACGTCTGACCTTGAAACTTCCGGCAAAAAAAAAAAAATGCTTTTCTCTTTTTTTTCCTGGCAGCTCTGTCGAGGTCCGTGTTTATACAGCTTCTGTTCCTCTGTGTCTAGTATTTCCCTCAGTACTGTAAGCAAAAGTGGTATGTTCCTCTTTCCTTACGTCTACTGTGTTTCGTAGCCTTCTAGTCTACCTGTCTCTCCCCAGCTGATCATTTTCCCCCAATCACCTTCATGGCGGCAAGTATTGTATAAGTTTTTATTTGGTTACAATTCCACTTGCATTTCAAGATAAGCTAACTTAAAAAATAAAAAGCCTGGTTAAAAAAAGCTAAATTTAACAAATTTTAAAAAGGATGTTCATATTCTACCAACTTTTAAGGTGTATTTGAGGTCATCTATTTCCAAAGTAAAGATGCACTTTATCCCAGATTGCTAAAGCAAAATTACAAAAAGCAGATGATAAAAAGGAGAGAATTATAACTCCTTCACTGGGAAACTTTTTCCAAAAGAAACAAAATTTGGCACTTTGCTTCCTGAAAATCAAAGCAAAGAAAACAACCGATAGGTTGAACAGGTCTTGCTGTTTAATAAAACAAACAGCTGTGTTGACAGGAGAGATAAACTTCCTCCTGGCAGGAAGCTTCAGTGGGGCCTTGTCATGCAGATCATCTCAAAAGGGAACGATAAGGGAAGGGCATATGCAAGCATCCATTCCAGAAGCAGGTGCATGGAGACTTACAACAGAGACAAATTTGACTCTGAACTTTAAAAATTAGAAACAATTACAATCTTTTGACAGACGTAGAAATATAAACCTGGAAATCGACAATCAGAATTAGTCATGCAATTCCAAGAGTCTGCAGAAAATCCCCACCTTGAGGGTTAGTTGAAGCCGTCTCGTTTCCAAAAGAACTCTCAGTTCAAGGGAAGAGATGGAACAGGAACAAGTAGTCGCTAGTGTGTAAAAGGAAGCCGCTGAATTGGGCGTGACAAGCAACGATTACTTTTAGGCAGCCAGAATTTCACACCGTTTTGTAAAGAGCCAAAAGCGTAAAGAGCTTCCTTTCACTGAGGCCACGGTTGTGAATATAAGTATGCAAATGAGGCATAAATATAAGACGCTCATTTGGAGTGTGTCTCAACGTTCAGGCAGAATGACAGCAGGGTGAAATCAGCCATGGTAATGAACAGCAAACACGGAGAGCGGACCAGACCCATCCTGCCACCATGCCATGCCTGCGAACTGCATGGCGTGTTGCTGGTGGAATCTCAGATGGTTTTTGCACAGCCTGTGACACGGCCCATCAGGAGAGAGCTCATTGGTGGGATAGGAGACCGGGATTGATGGCCCGTGCTCTGTGGGGACAGGAACAGCAATTCTTTCTGAAAGAATGATAAGAGCTGAAGGGTCTGGTGCAGCATGGTAGCATATGAAGCTGCCGGGAAACTCTTCATCCCCACAGATTTAAAATGTCCGTTAAGTCTCATCTGTAGAAACAAAATACACCGCGGAGGTGCCTGGGCTTTCTGTAGATGCCGTTGTTACCGTGTTTACCTATTACTATTTGAATACATCTAATAAGAAAGTATTATTAAGGTATTTATAATTTTTTTAGGTAAAATCAGGTCAAGATTATTTTTCTTACATTTCCATTCATGCAAACAGTAAAATGAGGTTTACAGTGTTTCTTCTTTTTTTGGTAGATTTTGATAATATAGATTATAAACTTTTAGAATAGAATCAAAATTCCGGAATTGGGACTGAAGGAATAGCTCAGCAGTTAAAGCGCTTGCCTAGCAAGCACTGAGTACCTGAGTTCGATCCCCCAGCACCATGTAAAATGGTTGTGGTGGTGCATGCCTGTAATCCCACCACTCAGGAGGCTGGGGCAGAATTACCATGAGTCAAGGCCAGTCTGGGGTACTTACTGTGAGTTTGAGGCCAATTTGAGTTCAGCATCAGCCTAGACTACAGAGTAAGACCTTGACTCACACACACAAAAAAAAAAAAAAAATCCTAGAATTACTCAGATGCACTTGTTTCATTCTAACACTTAAAAATTCATATCTGATAGAGAATATAGTAAGACCACTGTAGATATTGCCATAATGACTAGCAAATGGCCTTGGGGAGGGGGTGGTTTTCAGAACCACTTAGATTAGTATATTAAGTTTTGTTAAAATTGCTGTTCTGGGTTTTAATTTTGTGTTTTGGAATGTAAACGTTACCCCCCTCTTATATTCTTGTGGCGCTGTGTTTTTATCCTGTTTCAAGATTCCGGGCAGGGAAGACCCGGGAAGGCACGGAGTGGAGCGAACCTGCACTGGTGCGGCTAACAAGGGGACCCCGGCTGTGCCCACCGTGTCTGTCTCGCACTGTGCTGATGTGTGAGAGGACCCCGCAGCACCACACGGGCCTCTCAGAGAACTCTCTGAACTTGCAGCTAACCTCGGGGAAGAGAAGCTCAATTTAATTTATTTGAAGTTTTTATGGTCTTCATGTTTTTGTTTACCTCGCCAGCTTGAAAATTTTGCCAGCCTCTGAATTTGCACATTTCCTATGATTTTTTTTTCTTTGAGTGATATTGATCAAGCCAAGCTGAATATTTCCCATGGAATTCCAGTGAATGTGTGACGCAAAAGAAACTCCGCGTTTCCTATCAGTTATAACGTGTTTGATACCCTGCCCTAGTACACATATTTTAAAGGTCAAAGCGAATGTTTTTGTAACATTTAAGCATATTTCAAATGTAAATAAAAGATTGTAAAATATATGGTTTTTACCAAATTTAAAAGAACGTTTTTAGTTATTACTTATGACAATACTAAAATTATATGAATAACGTTTCAGATACCATTATATTAAAATATTTGTGTATGTGTAAAAAAGTGTTCATAAATACTAATCTTTAAAGTTTGTGGAGTTTCTTGATTTGTAATATATGTGCTCTTAAAAGCAATGGGGCGTGAAATTATAGTATTTTGTTGTTGTTAATAGAAATAAAAATATGGTTACTTTGCATTCGGTTTCCTCTTGAAGGGTGAGTTTCTGCAAAAGGTGACCTGTTGAAAGTCTACGGAATGCAATCTTATGCTCGAAACTTAGAAAGGCCTCCCAAGAAGTCAGGACGGAACATACACTTTATTATGAAGTTCCTCCAACGATCAAGAAAACAGGTCAGAGATTCCAGATCTAGGAATGTAGTAGAATACACCTTAATCCCAGCACTCAGGATGCTGAGGCAGGAGGATTGCCATGTGTTTGAAGCCAGATAGGGCTACACAATGAGTTCAGGACCAGTCTGACTATGGAGTAAAACTATGACTATGACGGTGACTACAGAGTAAGACTCTGACTCAAAAAGATAGAGAGAGAGAATTATTTCTACACTCCACAAGCTTAGGGAGAATTGTACTGTGGTGCCTCTTTCGAAGTTACCACAGGCATGAGACTCATTCGAGCCATTGAGATGCGAGCTATAAGTTACCACCTTCAGGCAGAGATTTTAAAAGCCAGCAAGTGGTTCTGCCCAATTCCTTCTCCCAAGCTAGTTGTATTTAAAGAACATGGAGATGGAACCTAAATCAGCCTAAGAAAGTGACTTCAGTGAACAAGACACATGCATTCACTGCACCTTGACAACAGTGTGGGTCGTTCAGTCTGAGAGAGAATTACCATGCTGGTATGTTACGGTCCCCAGAATCCAGAAGCGCTTGTTACTTGTCTTAGTTACTTATTTGTTGTTGGAACACATTATCCAACTTCCACAACTTCAGAGAGAAAAGGTTAATTTTAGCTCACAGTTCCAGAAAACCTCAATCCATTTATGGGTAGCTGGCAGTGATGGAAGCACATAGCAGAGCCTAGATGAAGAAAAGTTGTTCACAGTATGGCAACAGGAAGCCGAGCAAGTGAGGAGGAGGGGACTTAGCATATGCCTTTCCAAGTCAAGCCCCGGTGAACTGCTCCTTCCGATGGGGCCTTGCCTTCTAACAGTGTGTGAGATCTATATATAATCCACAGTATCCAAACACGTGAGGCTTTGGAGGGACATTCCAGATCCACATTGTACTGGTTTGGGTTGTAAGAGAGGCAGAGTTAATAGAATTTATAGAGATAAGTTGAATTTATTTAAGGATCTTACAAGACTGAGAAGAGTAAACTGGCTGGCCCTGTGCTTGTGTGAGAGATGGGGGTTGTCCGATGCTGCTCAGACCTGTGCCACAAGATCACCTGTCAGAGACTGCAGGACAGCCCTGTGAGCCTACCACAGATTGTTGTCCAAAAAGGACGGTGGACAGAGGAGATTGATGAGAATCTGCCATGAAGTTCTGTAAAGTAAAGGCAGGAGCAGGTTGATATCTGGAGACTCAAGCCAAGGCCAGAGCTCTCCCAGGAAAAGTTGTAACCTCTTCCCTCCTGTACTTAATTCAAGCTGCCAGTTGGGTCACCACACCTGTGGTAAGCACCTCCCTCCCCTCACTTCAAAGCCCAGAAGTCAATAACACACATGTGAAAACTCTTTCCCAGGCATTTCCTAATTTCGAGATGCTGACGTAATCCCTCTAACAGTCACACAAACTGTAGTGTTGCTACAGTATTATTTGCTTTCCCAGAATATCTGTACTTCTTCCAAAGCTGTTGACAGGTGCTCATTTGAGTTTAGGAACCACTGATACATGTCACAGTCTGGCTACATTGGAACTGAACCGATCTTCCCCTAGGTGTAGGTGATATGCTAGAAACATCAATTTAGGTTTACCTTAAGAGGCCATATGAAAGTCCCAGACTCAGAGAAAGGAACCTTAGCTGAGTTTCAGCTTTCTTCTGTTGTAGGCCAATGATCTATTCTCAATACACAGGGTGATGGTTTAGTATACATATTTAAACATTGGCCACACAGAAAAGATATTTTGAATGAGAATGCTAACCACTAGGACATAACTGTTCTTCACTGAAGCAGAGCAAACTGCTTCTTTCTTAAAGATATTGCCCAGAACTGAGCTGATCTCTATCTCATAATACTCCCAGCTTCATTAAGGCCTCTGGTTTCTTGGTGTTTAATTTTGTGGGTCAGCATCTTGGCTCCCTCCTTCTCACGTCCCCGTTTGGATTGGTACTGCCTTTGATATGATTACTGTCTCAGAACCTAGGGAGATTGCACCTCTGATATGATGTTCTACTCACTTCCCACCTGTGGGCTTCCCATACTCACCCACCTACCAAGTCCAGTTGCACTCTCATCAATAGGTTGCTATTTAAATCTAAAAATGCATCCTTTAAAGAAATGACCCAAATTAATTGCTCTTTTAATCTTGAATAACCACATTACACACAAAGAAATTGAAGCAGTAATAAAAGCTCTACCTACAAATAAAAGCCCAGAACCCGATGGATTCTTAGAATTTTTTCAGTATATCAGGGGAGAACTATCTCCAATTCTCCTCAAATTGTTCCATAAAGTTGAAGAAGAAGGAATACTGCCAAACTTATTTATGGAAGCTAGCATCACACAAGTCCCAAAACCAGACAAAGACTTAGCCAGGAAGGAAAATTAACTATAGACCAATATCCTTAATGAATATAGATGCAAAAATTCTTAATAAGATTCTGGCAAATAGAATCCACCAAGTAGTCAAAAAGATCATACACCATGATCAAGTGGGCTTTATTCCTAGGAGGCAAGGTTGGTTCAACATACGTAAATCAATAAATGTGATACATCACATCAACAAAAGCAAAAACAAAAATCACGTGATCATCTCAATTGATGCAGAAAAAGCCTTTCATAATATTCAACACCCTCTCATAATAAAAAAAAACTCTGAGAAAAACAAGTATAGAAGGGTCTTATCTCAAACCCATAGACACCATATATGCCAAACCTACCACAAATATCATAGTAAATGGAGAAAAATTGAAAGTGTTTCCTCTCAAATTAGGAACACAACAAGGTTGCCCATCCTTACCACTCTTGTTTAACATAGTCCTTGAAACACTTGCCATAGCAATCAGGCAAGAAAGTGAAATAAAGGGAATTTGCATCAGAAATGAGGAAGCTAAACTATCCTTATTTTTAGATGATATGATTATCACATAGAAGACTCCAAAAACTCTACTATTATACTCTTGAAATTAATAAGCAAATTCAGTCAAATCACAGGCTACAAAATCAACAGCTTTTCTTTATACCAGCAGTGAACTCACTGAGAAAGAGGTCAGAAGAATAATCCCAATCTCAATAGCCCAGCAAAAATTTAAATACTTAGCAGTATATCTAACCAAGGAAATGAAGGACCTATATAAAGAAAACTACGCTACACTGAAGAAAGAAGTTGTAGATGACATCAGAAAACAGAAAGACATCCCTGTTCTTGGATAGGCAGAATCAATACAGCCAAAATGACTATACTGCCAAAGCTGATATACAGATTCAATGAAATTTCTATCAAAGTACCAACAATTTTTTTTCACAGAACTTGAAAAAATAATCCTTAAATTCATATGGAAACAAAGGAGACCTAAAATAGCCAAAGCAATCTTAAGTAACAAGATTAAGGCAGGAGGTATTACAATTCCGGACATCAAGTTATACTCTAAAGCAATAGCTGTAAAAGCTTTAAAGCAGCATGGCGATCTCTCAAAAGACTAGAAATAAATATTCCCTTCGATCCAGTGACAACCCTGCTGGGAATATATCCAAAAGAGGCCAAAACAACACATAACAGAGATATATGTATACCCATGTTCATAGCAGCAGAACTAACAATAGCAAAAATATGGAAGTCACCAAAATACCCATCAACAAACCAGTGGATACACAAAATGTGGCATTTATACACAATGGAATACTATGCATCTATAAAGTCCAACAGCGTGGAGGCTTTCACAGGCAAATGTAAGAAACTTGAGAACGTCATGCTTAGTGAAGTGAGTCAGAAGCAGAAGGTGAAACATCGAATGGTCTCTCTGATATAAGAGTCCCAGATCACAACTCCTATGAAACTTAAAACGAAAAACAAAGTGAAAGAAGGGGGTAGGGTGGGAGAGGAGAGAGGGAGGGGAGGGCAGGGGGAGGGACAGAAAGAGAGTGGGAAAGCCCTTGTCACCTTGACAAGATACGTATGTGCACAAAATGCTCAACTCCATTATAAACCTCAAATTTTGCACTTATACGTATCAATAAAATGGGAAAAAATAAAATAAATAGACAAGTAGATGAGAGGAACAGAATTCCGGATGCAGAGACAAACTCAAATACCCTCACCTACCTAATCATTGATAAAGGAGCCAAAAACATACACTGGAAAAAGGATATCCTCTTTAACAAATTGTGTTGGGAAAATTGGACATTCACATACAGAAGAATGAATATATACACATACATGTCACCATGCACCAAAATCAAATCAAAGTGGATCAAAGACCTAGATATTAAAACTGAAACACTGAACCTTCTGGAAGACAAATTAGGCAAATATCTAAAAGACATAGGTGTAGGCAAAGACTTTCTTAATAAGACAACAAAAGCAAAAGAAATTGTCCCCATTATTAACAAATGGGATTATGTCAAATTAAAAAGGTTTTAAATTATGAACACTGTAAAAAGAGAACCAACAGACTGGGAAAAAATATTCACCACCAATACTTTAGATAGGAGGCTCATAACCAGAATACACAGGGAACTGAAGAAAAGCAAGCACCTCAAAATCAAAGGCCCTATTGAAAAATGGACAAGAGAAATAATGAGGCAGTCATTGGATGAAGAAATTCAAATGGCCAATAAATACATGAAAAGATCTCCAGCATCCTTAGCCATGAGATAAATTGAAATCAAAACTTCACTAAGATATCATCTAACTCCAGAGAGATTGGTGTATATCAAGAACACAAACAGGTATCAGTGCTGGTGAGGCTGGTAGTAATGTAAACAGGTCTAACCACTATGGAAAGCAGTATGGAAGTCTCTCAAAAGACTGGAAATAAATATCTTCTTCAATCCAGCAATACCTCTTCTGGGAATATTCCCAAAAGAGTTAAAAACAGCATATAAGTATATAATAGAGATATGTGTATACCCATGATCATAGCAGCAAAACTAACAATAGCTAAAATGTGGAAGACACCAAAATACACATCAATAGACCAATGGATACACAAAATATGGTATGTATGTACAATGGAATACTACTCGTCTATAGGTTGGAGACTTTCGTAGGTAAATGGAGGCAACTTGAGACTATCATGAAGTGAGTCAGACATAGAAAGTGGAATATTGAATAATTTCTCTGATATGAGAAACCCAGATCATAATTATTTCATAAAACTTAATGTGGGGAATAATGGGAACTGGAGGGGTGGATGAAGGAGTGGGGGTCGAACGAGAGAAAGGAAAGATTTGTAACTTTGTCACGATATGTATGAGCACAAAATACTCAAGATCAATGTAAACTTTATATATTGTGCCCTTATACATGTCAATCAAATGGGGAAAATATTTGCTCTTTTATTAATGTTAAGCACAAACTATTTTTTGCATTGCCATTATTGATATTTTCAATGGCTTCACTGTTTTGCCACTGAAGTGGCTGATGGTAAAAGAAGTTTAAACACAACTGCTCTAGAGAAAATTGCCTAAAATGACTGTGCCTCAACAGCACCGAAACTCACCCTGTATGATCCTATCCTCTGTACTCCTCCCCTTCCTTAGACCAGATGGAAAAACCTGGCTGCTCAGTGACTGAATCCAGCATAAATTCTTTATCTGCCACGTATAATGTCTCAAATTTTTTTCATCAGGTGTCAACACATCAATGGTAGGAAACTTTACACACAGTTCCAGTTTATTAGCATCTGTTGAAAACTCAGGCCATCTGGCCAGACTCACATTACCACAGGACAATGAGTTTAAAATGAAACACAGGTGACCTCTTCTCATGTGCTTTCTGTCTTTCTGAAGTGCACACCAGGATCTAATAGACTTACACCAGGTAGGCTACCCATGCTTTCTGCTTCTCCAAGTACCTGTTGCCCAATACAACTATCGCACACAAAGATACATATTTTGTACAGTGGTATGTGTATGTACTGTGCATTAGTCTTCCACTGACAAGTTCCAATCAGCAATCCTAGACTTCCTATGTATTCCACAAGCAATCAGCACCAATATGAGATGATTCTCAAATAATATTCAAAGTCTGAAGGATAATGGGAAAGCTCTGGGTGAGCCAAACCAATGGGAGAAGCTTAAAGACATGAAAAAGTTTACATAGCATGCTGAATTATTTAAAACTTTTTTCAGCCAAGCCTAGTGGTGTAGACCTTTATTTCCCACTTATTCATTTATTTTCTACAGATGTGTCATGTGTCACAATCTGCCCATGTGATGCTGAGGAATTGAACCCCGATCCTGTACTTGCCAGGCAAGTGCCCTCAACCATGGAGCTATGCCTGCAGTCCCAGGATCTAAATTTATTAAGACAGTGAAAGGCAGCATGAGAAATGGCAAAGCTGTCATCTGATAGCCAGTCACCCACACATCCACCATGTTGATGCCCCAGATCATACCAGGAAGATCCATATGTCCTGAGAAAACCCAGTTCTCCCCTTGGTCAAATAGTTCATTGCCCTGGACAGAGCACAGTTAAGAATTGATTAACCTATGGGCATGTTAAAACCACTATTTCTAGAGAGCAGATAAGTATGTTTGGATTCAGAGCACAGGCGATTAAAATGGTCCAGATGAATTATGGGGCAGTCAGCAAAGAAAGAATTTCCCATGAGGGTTCTAACTCTTTTGCCTCTCTCTTACCCCTTGATATGCCTGGGATGGAATTCATGGGGGAGAGGCTGAGGTTGAGAGTGGCTTGATGGAGAGCACATAAGTCTCAAGACTCAAAACTACAACAGTGAAGACACAAGGTTCATCTTCAATGGGACTGACAAGAGAGATCAAAGCACCGCCCCGTGAAAAATCTTTTAGAGAAGATAATGACGGTGGCCTAAAAAAATTGAACCAAGTGCAAAAACTGGCTTTAAATATCACTAACGTGAAGGATCCTTCAGGGAATCTGCTTGTTATTTTCACTCATCAAGGACACCAACGCACAAGCTATGGTGCATTGTTCCTAGTATATATTCCTAATGGACAAAAGACATCAATTCCTGAACTTGGTAATTTTTCTTACATTCCATCAAAAGTAAATCACAGCACAGGGTCGGGGCGTAGCTTAGCAGTTAAAACGCACCTCTAGCAAGCGCAAGGCCCTGAGTGTGATTCCCCCACACTACATAAACTGGGCGTGGTGGTGCACATTTATAATGCTGACACTCAGGAGGCTGAGGAAAGAGGATCTTAAGCCCAAGTTGCAGATTATGATGGAAAACTATATTCTTCCATCAAAACACTCAGATTCAGATAATATGGATAATTTAAGTACAACTGTCAATAGTTGAGCATAACCAAAGCAGTCCTGTCTAAGCTGATATTCACTGCTTTCCTAGCATAACATGAATGTGCAATTGTGCTAACAGAGCCTCTGTTTCTTTTTTTCAGTTTCCTTGTCTGTCTTACTGTTGTGCCTCCTTAGAATGAGTCAGAGTCCCAAGAGGGTATAAATAGGTGCCACACCCCAGAAATGGGAAGTTTCTAACACCACAGATTTTGCAAGAATGTAACAAGGTATCTAAAAAGAATGCATGAAACACAACCAAATTTAGCTCCACATTTTCTGACTCCAGGCAGCTCACTAGCCTGGGGAAGCCTGGCCTTCCCATCTGCAAAAGCCCCGCACTATGAGACAGCATCTGCTGTGGGAGGACCAAGTGGCAACATCCTCTTACACCTCTCAGAATCATCTTCATCTAGCTTCATGCATATGGACACCATTAACAGATGGATTTGGAAAACAATTTGCCAGTACAATGAGAAGACACCTTCAATCTGAAAAACAGGTTTCAATATGGCTCTGGTAAGTATTGACTTTTGCTCTAACATCAAATATGCAGGTTTTTGCTCCTTTGAATAAAAAAAAAATAACTTTGACAAAAAATGCAGGGACCCTAGCGGGCTGAAGTTCAGTTCTCTCCTGGAGGCTGTTGAAGTAGCTCACATCTAGAACTGGAGCTACTTATCTGTCCCTTCACCTCAGAAGTGGCCTGGAGCACAGTGCTTATCGCAGGTGGAAACCATTGTTCATCTTCTACCCGGTTCTGCCAGCAACTCCTTGGGCTTCCTATTTGCCCTGTCAGGTGATATGCCCTCTGAGTCTAAATATTAGCATATCTTCTCTGGAAGAATGAGCTGCTAACATTTTCCCTGGCAAAATAAATCCTTCATACTTCCTATAATAAAATACTTTTTTGGCCTTTTGGAATTCGAATCCATAGCCTTCTTCACATGAGGCAAGTGCTCTACCACTGAGTCCTTATGATGAGGTGTCTTGATGTTAGAATACACAATTAAAATCGTATTTCAAAGACTTGCTATTTCCAAGAGTGGGCCATAAACATGTTCCTTGATCTCACACAGCTAAATAGAAAGAGGTCTCCATAGGCAAAGACAGAAAGCAAATAACTGAATGTGAGCACGCAGCTCCTGAGGCAAAGATGACTCTTTGTTTCCTTCCATGTTCCTGAGGTCTAGCAGAGTGCATGACCTGGGAAAGGAGTTTAATCAACACTTACCAAATACGTTGGTGAAAGAGCAAATGAATGAAACAAAAAGAACCTAGGTTGGGTTTCCTCCAACAATTTCTTGTTAACCAATGAAACTTTTGCTTCCCTATACAAGTGGAAAGTATTAAAGAAGAATGTCATAACAGTACTCAGCACCGCTCTGACTCCGGGCGGGGTTGCCCATCTGAAGAGCTCCAGCTGCACTGCTAATCACCTGTACAACCTCTGTGTGTATCTCCACTGAGCCTCAGTTCCTCTTATATGAAATATGAAATTCATACATTTTATGTTAAGAGAATTAAATAAAATAAAGAACATGAAGTCTATAGCACAAGGCCTGGCAACAGTGGACATCCCAATAACCTATGAGCTACAGCTATTAAGAAGGCATCAAATAAAACCTAAGGGACAAGTTGGAAGTTATGACTTTAAATTGTTTACCTAAAATATTTATAAAGGTAATAATGAAATAAATGAACAGAGTGAATAGCTAAATTTAGGAAATCAATGATTCCTGCTGTTTCCTTCCATAGTCATAAACGAACACCTAGTAGCAACTAGAAGCTCAGGCTATAAGATCTTTGAGGGTATGAACACATCTTCTCAGAAACCACTGGCATGATGTGCACAATATTCAAGTATTCTGAAAATGTGCCTCAAAGTACACAAATGTTGCTCATTATCTGTGCAGATCCCTAAGAAAAGATGCTACTCTATTGGTTTGGCTTTGAACAAAAGCTTTCAGTTCCTCACAAAAGATGAAAATGAGGCTAAGCCAAGACAGGTATGGCGAAAAGTTGTTTCACTGGCTCTGCATGATCAAGCTGGAAGACGGAGGTTGAGTAAAGGAGCTTTCTCCACTGTAACTGAGGAATGCAGAGGATTCCTTGGTCCTGAGCATTAACAGCTCAAGAGGAACAGCTACGAAGATCACCGTCGCATAAATGCAGGCCCCCACAGCAGGAGAGAGAGAATGCCAGCCAGCGAGCAGGCCTGGATTATACCTGACAACAGACTGTAGTGGCTGGAGGACTGCCCACACCGACACAGCGCCACCGGAACCAGCTGGACCAAGGCATCTGCACGTACAACTGGAAGAATCTGGGTCTCTGGCTTGACTGAACTCTGAGTCAGGCAGGTGGGGTCGTAGCTCAGAGACTGTGAGACACTGGAGATACAGACGGTAGGATCTGCAGCTTTGATAGTGGAAACTCCCAAATAACACAGGTAAAGACAGAGTCCATCGACATTACCTGAGCTACAACCCACTACAATAGAACCATGAGGAAACAAAGCAATAAATCAACTGCAAAAAGACCTGACACCCTGAAGCTGATACCCGGGGTCTTGAAGTAGCTGAGCCTGAAGAAAATGAAATTTAAAAAAAAAAAAAAAAACAAGTACACCTAATGGCCAAAATGATCAGGCAATAAAATAATCAAAGAAACAACAGGCATTGTGGATAATAAGTTACAAGATTATAAAGAGGAAACATTGAGCTAAAGAAGACAATGCAAGAAATGAAGGGAAATTTCAATAGAGGTATAGAAAGAATGAAAGGTGAACTCCAACATGTGGAAAAATCACATAAAAAAACAGGAAACCAGCTCAAACACTTTGAGGGCAGATTATTGGATCTTAAAGGTAGATAAAGTGGATAACCTGGATCATAAGGTCAGGGAGGACGAAAAAAACCAAAAAGACAAGAAAGAGACCAGTTGCAACAACTGATGGGTAACTGAACCTCAGAATTATGGGAGTACAGGAGAAACTGAGGTCAGAACAAAGGGCTTAAAGGACATGTTCAAGGAAATTACGAAAGAAGTTGTCCCCAGTGTCTTTGGGGAGAGAGGTGGTTGACACCCCATAAAGATAATAAGCAGATGCTGTCGTCTTTCCCACTCACTCTACAGTAAGTCACACAAGGATGTTTCAACCCCACCACTTACGACAATGAGAAATATCTTCTGAATAAACTCAAGTGTTTGTGCCGCCTTTGTTATACGGGCTTCTTGGCAAGGAGGCCTACTCTAGAGAGAAAATTCATCACGAGAAGTCTGCATATGAGAAAATGGAATCCAGGATTCCAGATATGGATACTTTAAAAGTTATTTCATCCAAGCCACATCTGATAAAACCTAATGAAAAATACTTTGACTTGCTTTGTTTGAAAAGAATAATTATTTTCTCCATAATGGTGAACCTTTCTATAAACTGAATTATTCATAACATGTATCTCTGTTCCAAGAATTTCTTACCTCAAACCTTGAGAACATCCATTTCTCTCCAGTGTGCTCTATCACAGAGTTCTATTGATCACTCTGGTTTCCGGTCCCATCTCATTTCACTTACATTTTATTTCCCAATTTTCACTTCAGATGTGTTCTCTTTCATTTCTGTAGACTTTTTAGTTTGTCTCTAATTTGTCTTTGATTTTACACTTGCTTCCATAAAAGACACTTGACTTTTTCCTCCAGACATTTGCACCTGTGGTGGAGCTGGCTAGTTGCCTTCTTTGTCTCTATCAGTAACACAGCCATAGTTTTATGCAATGAGGGAAGCTGCTGTGACAACAAATGTATTCTTCATCCAAAAGCCACCGTGTTTATGTTATTGAAGTCTGAACAATGTCACATAAGTGAAAGTGTAGGTGATGCTTCTAGAAAGGCTCCTTTTTGCTCCTTCTTACTTCTTCCCACCCACCCGGTACGTGAGCCTGGGTCCTGGGAGCCATCTGTGACAAGGAGGAAAGACTGATAGGTGAGCATCAGAGATGGCAGATCAGAAGGGACACTCGGTCTAAGATAGTGATAAGGGTCCCAAAAGGTGGTGGCAATAAATCATCTATGCCAGTCCTACAGTACCTACATTCTTGTGGGAAAAAACACTTTAGGACCTATCTCATTTAAGTCAATATTTTTTCCAGTTTTGTTGATGTGATTATGTAATTTCTAACAAAAAAATTCTTTCTAGATTCCTCTGAAGATATAGAGTCCCCTTCTGTGACACCTATGTACTTTGCTTTTTTATAAGGCGTATCGCACCTGCACCCCTCCCTTTTCTTGACCACCCCTTTTTTGAGTAAAGAAAAATTACCTTGGGTCTCATAGGAAATATTAAATATGGTTAATGGTACTACATCTTCTTTAACCATTCCTCTATGATGTATTTCATACAAACACTAATAACATGAGAAAAATAAATAGATAAATAAATAAATAAAGGTTAATGGATACAAGTAACAAAACTTCCTTTTTAATTTTTTACTATAACTTTATAAAAAGAAAGTGAAAGCAAAACACAGATGGACCACTGGTTGGACACACCTGACTAAGGCTTTGGGATACAAACAAATGAAATGCTATAGGGTGTTTAAAGTCTTTGGTTAAAGACAAATTGTATTTAAACAAAGTTAATTTTAAATCAAATTTCTAGAATATTGCTATTATCGTTAGATTTGGAAAATAAATGTCTTAATACAAAAATGTAAATTGTTTATGGAACTATCCATTGTCTCAAAGGTTAATGAGGATCTAAAGAACAAAAAATATTTAAATATTTGTTCATGGCGATGAACTTTGGCTCTCAAGGGTTAGCTTAGGAAAAACAGAAGTATTGGTTTATCTAACAAAAAAGTTCAGTTGCAGGTCTGGTTTGAAGCATGGCTGAGTCTTCAAGAAACTGCCTCTCTTCAGCCTTCAGCTCTGAATATTTTATACTTGTTTATTCCGAAGCAAGTTCTTAGTATCTAACCATAAAATCAGCCACACACAGGTCCAGCACTGTCATTTACCAATTTAAAAAAACTACTGAGATGAAAATATTTTTTCTTATCTATGATATATTAGATTATTGTTCAGTAAACAACCACATGTCTCCCTCAGCTTTAATGTCAGATTTTGTTCTTTTATCAGGCATGTGATTTGCTTTGGCCCATGAGATATGAACGGATGCGGAAAGAGTTAAGTTGAAGTGGGTTTGCACGGTTGGATTTGAATTGAGCAGCCAGTCATCTTGGGAGAATGAAAGACACAGAGAAGAAATGGAACCAAACACCACCAAACCCAAATTTGAACTAAACCACAGCCAATCTCAGCACGTGTAGAAGAGGAATGAACATCTATAGCATACAGCCGAGATGTGAGGTGCTTAGTCACAAAGTGCATATGAGGCAACAGATACCTGATATACATGTTTTAGGAAAATTCTAAGGCTTTAATATCATCTTCTGAGGTCAGCTTTCTAAGTGTGGTCATCAGCATCGCCTAAGAATGGAGGCTTTGCTGCTTAGAACTTGTTAATGACCAGGACCCTGTATATCCCCAAAGAACCATGAGCTCTGACGTTATGATAGCAGTTTTGTTTTAACAAACTCTCCAAATGATTCTGATTTACTGTAAAATCTAAAACCCACCTAGATTGTATGCCCATTCTTAAGCAATTACTGTGTTTAGGTAGCCATGTCTGAAATAGCAATGTAGCCTAGCAATACCAAAGTTATCCAAATTAGTAGGGGAGAGGTAACAAAGTACACTTCTAGCAAATTTTAGGTGATGTGATGTAAGTGATCTGAGGACTACTGTTGAGAATTACCATTCTGGGCTGTGTTCTGTGTCCTAGGATGTGACAGGAATGGCTCCCATTGAGAAGTCAGCATTCTGTGAGCCAAAGAGATAGAAAACATAAGAAGAATACTGAGCAAGAAACAAACATCAATCCCCAGTTGATCATTCTCAATAAAAGAAGAAACTGCTGATGGAAGAGATCGGTCAAGCACATATATTCTCCAACAATTCTGCAGGAGCAGGGAAATATGACATGAAACGAAAATTCTACCTATCATTCAGTTCATGAAATTGATGGAGACATGAACTGACGGTTTTGTCTCCTCGATTTTGCTGAAATTCAATGCATCTGAGAAATTAAAGACAAGTTATTGCCACAGAAAGTCTTGGATTATCTCCAAGTGCAATGTGATTTATCACACAATCTTTCTCAGTACAAGTCAGCGAAGATAAGATAGTACTTAAAGAGACAATATATATAAAACAATGGAGTCATTTTGATTAGGTCTGGTGAATTAAGATGGTAGCTTGTAGTTCTGAGTGATTCAAGTTTTGAATGAGAATCCTAGGTCTTGACTACTAAGATTAATTTTAATCTATTTTTGAAATCTGGAATTCAAAGAATTTTAGGACTCAAAGGATCATTTGACTCAGGTATTGCTAACCAAGGGACAGCAGGCCACAATCCACTCTGAAGCACACCTCATTGTCCTGCACACCTACTTAAAATTGTCACTGTATTTAACTTCTAGAAATATATCCAAAAGAACTGAAAGAAGGACCTCAAAGAGCTATCTGCGCAGTCATGTTAACAGCAGCACTACTCACAACAGGCAAGATACAGAAACTAACTAAATGTCCCTTAAGAAATGGATTCTCAAAGTGCCATGTGTATTCATATGCATATGTATACATTAGTATTTAATATTTCTCTAAATATAGTGGTGTACTATTCAGCCTTAAAGAGAAAGAAAATTTTGAAACTTTGCAACATAGCTAAACCTTGAGCACATAGGATAAGTGAAATGAGATAGTCTCAAAAAACCTGATCATGTATGATTTTATTTCTATGATGTATTTAGAGCAGGCAAATTCATAGAAACATCAAGCAGAATGGCAGTTGCCAGAGCTTGAGGAAGACTCGATGGGGAGTTATTGCTTAATGGGTGTAGATTTTACAAGATGAAAAGCTCTTGATATGGGTTGTACAACAGTGTAAATATATTTAGCTTACTGAACTGTAGAGCCAAAGTGGTATGGTGGTAAATTTTATGTCTTTATCACAGTAGAAAAAGAAATTTTAAAAGGGATTTTTCAGTCACATCTGCTAATTTTTGGAGGTCTGGTGTGATTATTATAAGGGTCAGAATTGTGGGATCCAAAGGTAAAGCAGAAAGCAGATGTGTCTTGTCTCAGTGGGGCAGATGGAACACTCCACAAATCTCTTGGAGAGCAGATCTTTCTGCCACATGAGCATAGCTGAGCAGGGTCAAAGACAAAGTCAAACTCTAAAAAGATCCTTTTGAGCTGATGAATAATGGAAGGCTAAATTTTTAGATTAGGATTTATCACATTTCTAAAACTACAATCAAAATTTTGCATTTAATGTTTCAAACTTATTAAATTATTACAATTCATAAAAATCAAATACAGAGAGTGTTGCAAATATGCTTTTTGATACCTTACCCATCCTTATCTTTGGGACTAATAATCTAGCTTTTAATAATCTTCTTGGTATAGATTTTAATAATCTTCTTGGTATAGATTAATTACTCCTGTCCACCAATCCTTAGTACCATAGTTCCTGGAATTAGCCACAGATGTCATCAATTACTGAGGAAACACAAGGTCAGTCTGTCAACGCTCTGGAAGGCAGTGTTGATGCAAGCCATCCTCTGGTAATTTGGTAATTATTGATTTACTTTTTTTCTGTTGGATAAAGATATCTGTTTGCTGCCGGGGTGGATATCACCTTCTCAGCAGTTTGTCTCCCTGTCTTGGTGGCGGCAGCCTGCCAAGGAAAGCACCCCTCTGCCAAGTGCTCCAAATGTAACTCAATAGTTCGTTTCACTGGAAAAATTTCATCTGGCTCCTTCCTCTCTATCCAAGTCCCTCCTATCCTCTCCTCCATGTGGACACTGTCGAGATATACACAGTGAGTGTTCAGGCCTGTGAAATGGAAACTGGACCTCACCCAGCAAACAGATTAGCCCAGTACTCCAGGGTAGGCCACACGTGAAAGACAAGTTCTTTTGAGCATCATGAAGAGGCCACAGTCTCCATGTCATGAAGCTTAGTTGCTCCAGCACAACTTACCATGATGTGGGTATTCTTGTAAGGGCTGTGAGTGGCCTACCATGGGCTTCCAATCTTTGCTCTAAGGAAATTTCTACCTTAGTCAAGGAGACAGCTGCTATTTACCTGATTCCAGAAAGTGCATGGCAGTATAGAATAGTCAATTTTTCCTCATTTTATGAATATGTATATATGTGGCACATAATGTTTACATTGAACTTGAGTATTTTGTGCACATATATATCACATCAGATTTCCAAACCCTTCCCCCTCCATTTTTGACCCTCCCACAACCTCTCCCTCCCTCTAACTCCCACTCTCCCCCCCCCAACTTAGTTCTATAAAATGACTATATTCAGGATTTCTCATATTGGAGAAACAATTTGATGTTTAACCTTCTGTGTCTGATGCACTTCTCTAAGAATAATGGTCTCACGCTGCATCCATTTACCTACTAAAGCCTCTAAACTATGTCTTTATAGATGAGTAACACTCCATTGTGCACATATAACGTAATTTTTGTATCCATTGGTCTCTTGATGGATATTTTGGTGTCTTCCATGTTTTATCTATTGTTAGCTGTGCTGCTATGAAAATAGGTATACATATATCATTTTTACATGATGAATTTTAGCTTTTGGAAAAATTCCCAGAAAAGGTATTAACTTCCAGTGTCCTGAGGATTTTCCATACTGCCCTCCACAGTGGTTATACGGTTTACAATCCCACTAGGAGTGTAAGAAGGTTCCTTTTTTCCCACAGCCTTGTCAGCATTGATAGCTCTTTGAGTTCTTGACATATGCCATTCTCTCTGAGGTTAGATGATACCTTAGTGATGTTTTGATTTGCGTATCTCTAATGGCTAGAGATGTTGAACATATTTTCATGTATTTACGCGTCATTTGAACTTCTTCATCTGAAACTTTTCTACTCATGTCCCTTGCCTATTTTTTTAAGTGAGTCTGAATTTGAGGCGTGTATAAATTTTCTTCAGTTCCTTGTATATTATAGTTATTAGCCTTCTGTCTGAGGTACAGATAGCGAAATTTTTTTCCCATTGTGTTGGTTCTGTCTTCATTCTGTTGATAATTTCTTTTGCCATGTAGAAACTTTTTAATTTGATATAGCCCCATTTATTGAGTCTGGGAGCTGTTTTTTTTTTTTTTTACATTGGGTTGGTGTTCCATTGTGTGTCAGAGTTTGAGGTGTCCTACTTATTGAAAGAATTCAGAAACATAAGCGATTAAAGCAATACAGGTTGTGTAGGAGGGCTTCATTAACTTAATATGGTTCCAGATACATCTTGTAAAAAGTATATATTCCTATAATCATGCAACAATAATGTCTTTAAAATATATTTTAAGGTAAATTCCTAACATCAGCAGATCTTGCCTCCCCCCAAAAAAAAAAAATTTAACTGTTAATATCAATAACTAGATTTTAACATTTCTTTAGTTTTGAGGGTAAAAGTCACATTAAAGGAAATGTACAAATCATAAATGAGATCTTTAATGAGTTTAACAAGTGCTGGTTCCTGTGTAGTGTGTTCCATGCCACCCCAACCCCTTTAAATATATATAACAATACCTCTTTCAAGATACATAACCTTATCACTGTCTATCAGTGAGCTTGGCTCAAGTCCTGAATCTGAGCCCAAACTGTCTGAATTTGTTTGTCCATCCAACTACCAAATGAATGAGAAAAATTCACGCAAATGAAATAATCAGTTTATTCATATTTGGCCAAATAGGGAGGGTAGCTAGTCCATTCTCTTCAAATACATTGCAGCCCTCCAATTTATACCAAGGGTAGAACAAAAGCCAGGAGTATGCGTATGTAGCTTCAGCCGCACTTTGGCCCAATGAAGGGCACAGGAAATGTTGAACATCTGTTTCTCTTGAAGCCTCTTGGGCATCAATGTTGCTGTGAAAGCTGCACTCTTACCATGAGGAAGCTGGAGATGTACCCTACCTCTAAAAATCTGAATTTTTACAGATTCACTTTAACCTCTCAATTTTATTATCATCACCCCAGAAAGTTCCTTCACGCTCCATCTCTACAAATATGCACATATAATCCCCTTGAAGAAACAACTGTTTCAATTTTTCCCTATTTTACTGATATGTATAAGCACAAAATTTAAGGTTTACAATGAAGTTGAGCATTTTATGCACATACGTATCTTGTCAAGGTGACAAGGACTTCCCCACTCTCCTTTTGTCCCGCCCCCTACCCATCTCTTCCTCCTTCCCCTCCCTACCCCCCTGTTTCACTTTATTTTAAATCATTAAAAAATAGATCTTTGGGGTATGGCTTCTTCTCTTCAACATAAAGCTTTTGACAGTTGTTCAAATTTTTGCATGAGTTAGTAGTTCATTTCTCTTTAGTGATGAGTAATATTCCACTGTATAAATAGACCATATTTCATTTCTTCCTTTCCGACTGGTAACTACCAAGGCTATTTTAAGCTTGGAACTATCTTAAGTAAGACTGTTGCAAACATTTACATAATTTTTTTCTGATTTCCCTTTTCAAGCACCCAGGAGAATTACTGAGTCAAATAAGAAACTACAATCTATCTCGGTCTTATAAGAAACTGCCAGACCTTTTTCAAAAGAATCCTTTCACTTCATACAACCCCAAGTTGATTTTTTGGTTGCTTGATTGTTTTTGTTTTTGTTTTTTCTGTTGTTGCGGGTTTTTTGTTTTTCCATATCACCAACACCTGGAGATATTAGTCTTTTTAAGTTTAGTATTCTGGCTGATGTATCTTTTTGCTTTCTTCTTATTTAATCTGTTAGACACTGAGACCAAGAATAAAGAAAAGGAAAATAAACTCACTTTATACTTCATGCTAATATCATATTCACAATAAAGAATAGAGAAAAAATAAAACTAAATGATGAGCTGCAATCAGTCCTAGAAGCATAGCTTTAAACTAAAAATAAAAATATTTAGTCTCAAAATTGTATCTTTTGATTCAAAATGAAAGGCTATATAAACCTTTATAAAGACTTCCTTACAAAATTGCAATTCATCAGAAAGTCATGGAACAAACATGAAAGACATTAGGAATGTCATCCCAAATCATTGCTATTTGTATGTATTCTACTATTTTTGCTTTATGATGCAACTCATGGGCTTATTTTTAAAAATGACATCTCCTCTGGACATTGTGACTCAGCAGGGAAGAGGTGTGGCCCCAGATCCATCTGTTTTGTTTTTAAACTGACACCCTAAATTAATGTTTACCCTGAGTAGGTTCTTCACTGCAAAGATCCCTGGGAGGATATAAGGTGCGCATCTGGAATTCACTAGCCCGCCTCACCTGCCTTCAGCTCCCCCACATAGGGACTAAGCAGCCACTGAGTCCCTGTGGGGATTTCCTCCGTAGTTATAGAAATAACGAGGAGAGCTACTGCCTAGGGGGAAAAGCCTGGTCTTTCACTCTGACTGAAAGCTTCCAGTAACTGCTCACAAACTTAAAACAGAACCAGAAGCTTGGACAGAGGCCGTGTCTCCCTCTGTATCTTCTTAACATTTGTCCTCAGTTCACTCTGAGGTGGCCACACAAACCTACTGCCCATCACACAGGAAATTCATAAGACTTTCACATTTTCCCTTCCATTTGCCTGAAAGACCCTCCCCGGGTATCTGTATGCCTTGCTCTTTTGCTTCATCCAAATTCTTAGTCACGTGTTACCTCCCAAAAGCACAGAGGGTTAAAAGTGTACCCATTAGGGCTAGCCATGCTAATCTATTTTGTTCAACCCAACTTCAAAGCCTCAAACAATATTTGACCCACAATAGGCCCTTAAAAAACTTTCTATAAATGGAAACTAACATTCATGGTCTTAGTAAGACCAATGTATATGCACATAAAGTTACTTTGTAAACCAAAGCCCTAACAAAATATGTTGTTACTATTATCATATTGCCATTTTAACAATGACCATTTTATCAAGATATAAAACTTTATTATGTAGAATGTATATTCTGTCCTTATCAGGATTCACTTGTCCTTTAAAATGCACTACATTTGCTATGTAAATGAAACTGAACAGTTACTGCATGCAATACCATACTTGTAGCTGGAATATCAGTAGTTTAGATTATGAGTTGAGAAATGCTGGGGGGGAAAAAAGGATTTGTGAGTAATTAAAACTGTCATGTAATTGCTTATGTAGTTTCAATCTCAAGTAAAAGCCACCATGTTTAAACTTGAGGAACAATTTGAAGTTTTATGCTTTTCTAATAAGTTGCTTTTACTTTTGTCCATTTCAACTGTGGTTTTTAATATTAACCAGAATGGCAACTTCTTCCCAACTTCTTTACTAATACACTAACACAAATCACATGTAGTTTTAAAAAAAGATGAGTTAAATTAATTTAAATTCAAGAGTTTCCACTATTTAATGTCTCTATTTCCTTGTTTTCTTGTGTTCACCAAAAATTGAACATTTTAAGTTTCAACTGATGACACATACGCACACAATTACAGGGAAGAAGGCAAAATATTAATAAAGCTCTTTCTCCTTACATTAAATATGTGTAATTATTACTGCAGTATTTCTTGTTCTGTAGCCTTTAACACATACAACTGGACACTACCATTGAAATAAGCACCAGGAGCTGTAGGAATAATAGTCACTTCCCTCCTTGGAAGGGTTACTCACTGTCCTGAACATTCATTCACGCCTCACAACCATCTCTGGTTATTAGGTTGGAGAAACTGGGCCAAAATGGGTAAACATCGCCTACCTTGTAGCAAACATAAAAGTCCCAGCACTTGGCTCTGAATAGAAATGCTGTGCACAAGTTATTCTGCCTCAGCTTAGTTTTAATGACCCAGTTTCTCACAGGAAGAAAGGTGAATAGCAAAGAGATCCTATGATGGACACAGTACTTTTCATTGTTACTATTTTATGATGCTGAGAATCAAACTCTGTGCCTTGCACGTAGTAAGGAAGCAGTCTACCGTGAAACTACATCTTAGCTGTTCTGTCAGTCACAGCAGGTGACAGGGGTTCTTGGGAGGTGGGATGCCCAATTGAAAGAAAGCACATGGAGCTGACATCCATCGGTAGAGTTTTACAAGCTGGAAATTTACTGGTATACACACCTGCTTATGTGCTGTAATCAGGGCTAGGTGAACATGGGCAGAGGGGGTAGGGAGCTCGCCATCAGTGTCTGATCTTACCATCATGTGCTTACTTCCAGACTCCTCATTCGGTGCTGAGATGGCCATTGGCCTTGCTGACAAGAAAACTGATCTTACTGTTCTGCACACTGAGCTTGTGGTTCTGCGTCGGATGCCTGCACAGAGTGTGCAGCTACTGCCCCTATATGACTCCACCTCGGGGCCTTTTCCCGCAGCTTCTCCAATTTATTCTGAAACTTCCTCGCTAATATCCCCCAGGCAGGTTTCCAACTTGCAACTGCCGTCCTCAACAACCCCAGCGTAGCTGGAGTCACAGACAAGGCCACCTCCAACTCAGTTTTAATATTTGGGAGGTGGGGAGGAGGAAAATTAGTTAGAAGTAACCTAGAAACCAGTAAATTTATAAAATAATTATGAATAGATGTCCTTATACAGTCGATGCCCTCTTACCTCAATAGAGACGTTTTAAATTTAACATGATTGTACAGTTCACATACCATAGAATTCACTCTACATGCGACAGTACCAATGAACCCTGAAAATACATCAAGTAAGACAGACCTCACATATTTATGATTCCATTTGTAGGAGGTATTAAGAATCAGCAAATCCAAAAAGTAGACTAGTTGTGGTGGATCGGACATGCAGAGCGACTGTCAGTGGGTAAGGGGTTCCTTTTGCGGGTGAAGAAAACATTCTGGAATAAGATCACAGTTGCGAAGCATTGTGAATGAGGAGATCTCAAACAAATCTGAGATAGAACCAAGAAGATCGATGTTCTTTCTTCATTTAGGGGAAGAACACTATCCTAAATTGTTAATCTTTTCATAAAAAGCCTATTATAATAGCTAACTCTTCGTGTCAAGTTGTTGGCGCCAAGGGGTGCCCACATTAAACATGATGTCTGCGTGGGTCCGTGAGGATCTTTCTAGATGAAGTCAGCATTTACACTGGCAGGTGCAGTACACAGCTCTCCCTAAAAGTGGCAGCATCGTGTGTTTGGTAGAGGGTCTGCATCGAACCTAAAGGCAAAGGAAGGACTTTGCCCTTTTTGCTTTCTACACCCCTGAATAAACTGATACATCAGGCTTCTGTCCTTAGACTGGGATTTACACCTTCAAGTCTCCTGGGTACCTGAGTTTCCAGGTTACAGCTCACAGATCATGGGCCTCAGCGTCCATAGCTGCCTGAGCCAGTTGCTCGTATGTCTCCTCCCTCCCTCTCTCTAAATATATGGGGAGAGGGATGAGTGTGTGTGTATGTGTCTCATTGGTTCTTTTTTTCACCACACACACACACACACACACACACACACACACACACACACACACACATTTACATATATATAGGTATGCATACATATATGAATAATAGAATGAATGTACATATATTAAGCTTCTATTTATCTGGATTACTCTACTAAATATATTCATAAACATAAAAGAATCAAATCTAGCAATGGATGAAAATAAAAATTAATAAAAAACTTAAAAAGTAGGTCTCCAATAATGAAGTACAATACAGATATTCTTTTTTGAGATATTCTTAATGGTTAGAAAATAACACATTTTTAAAATATTGATGTTCGTGGCATAATTCCATTTATAATTATAAACAATTAATTATAATTAATGTGCCTCTGTACTTATTAAGTGCATTTGTTTAATTAGAAAATAACAGCTCAGCAGGATTCCCTATTTCTGTGTCACCTCATCATGGTGCAATATTTCTAAGTCATTGATTTTCAGATTAAGCATTTTATCTGAGTAACATTTTTAATAAATAATTAAATCCCAGGATAATGTTTATCACCTAGAATACAAAATAAGAAAGTGTACAGGAGCTCAATTTTTAAAAAAAGGTTTGATTGACAATTTATTTCAAAATAAACTTTCAGAAAAAATGAAAATGATAACATAAACAGAGAAACTTTAAGTTTAAAATAAATATTGGTTTCTTTTGGTTCTTCTAATGCTGATGAAAACTTACCTTCTGAATACTACTTTCTCTATGTAACAACATACCAAAAGTTACAGATGATAGCTAGTTTTTAAGTAAAAATAAGATATTTTCCTGCTACAATCACAAAAGCCTGGAACTAGAAATGACCTCAAACTGCCTCAGCAAACCAAGCAGTATTTATAAAACCGGGTGACCATTGGTGTGAGGTCTAAGCATTTCCAGAAACCAAGAATTTGACACATACACAAATGAATAAATTGTTAAATATTTGATGGAAAATATTTTAAGGCAACATCACAAACGCAACCCAAGATAGTATATTTTGGTAACTTTACCTTGAATGTTTCTGTACTCACAAATTTTAATATAAAATCCATTGCACTAGTAAAAATCTTACATAAGAAGAGGACGAGAAGGGAACTAAAATGCAACTCCCATTTTCAGGGAGTTGTAATCGAGGCTGTCTTGGAAACAGAACTCAGCTTCTCCCCATCAATACAATAGCTCCAAGTTTAGATGGTTTCATGGCCCTGAGAAATTACTGCCGTGATCTGGCTTGTTTCTGGCACAATATGAATTACTGCTCCTAAGAAAATCCATCTCAGTCCACCATCATGGCAGGTTCAGCACACAGCTGGGGAGTGAAAGGGAGTTGGGGAGTGAAAGGAAGCAGGGAACTGTTTCAGGACATCGGCCCACCCAAACACCAGGACCGCAGGCCAGTCATGTCACAGTGATTCAATCCCTGACAAGTCAGATAGCCCTATCCTCGAATTACTTGCACTAAGAGAAGACCCAGACACAGGAATTACTTGTTTGGGGATTTTTTTTGGCGCTAAATAAAATTGTATTGACAATATAGAATAGGAAGCACAAACAGTACACTTGGAACTTAATGTACAAATTCACCAATAGATGAAAAATTCTAAGTGTAACATCCTGTTCAACCATCTGCATTCTACCTCCCTGTGCTCCGTCACTTTGAACCCCTTTCATCTGGATTTTCATTTCAATTATATTTAACTTCACTTACTAGCCAGAACTCTCTCTCTATTTAATAAAACTTAAAACTGTCACTTCTGATTTTAAAATGTCAGTTTATTTACAAATTTGTTAAATACAACTATGTTCAAGATTTTGATAAGGGAAAAAAAATCCCTTTGCTTTAATCCAGGAGGTCATCTGATCGTTCACAATGAGAGAAGACACTCTCATGCTTGCCGACCCTATTGCCTCCTGTGGGAATACTTCTTCCACATTCAGGGTGATGGACGCTGCCAAGGGACACCATTTACCAAGGATGGCCAAGAGGCTTCGCTCTGTCCCTTTAAATGGTAATGTCCATCAAGAGCTGCTTGAGATCATGCAGCTCTACTGGAAACATCGCAAGGCAACTATAAAAGCAATAGACTTTAAACGAAAGACAAAGGGAAAGAGGGGGGTGGGGTGAAGGGAGGGAAGGGAGGGTAGGGGGAGGGACAAAAGGAGAGCGGGGAAAGCCCGTGTCACTTTGACAGGAAATATATGTATGTGCACAAAATGCTCAACTCCATCGTAAACCTTAAATTCTGCACATGTACATATCAATAAAATGGAGGAAAAAAGAAAAAAGAATGAAGGTATATTCCGTGACACTTTATTAGTAATATCAATATACATAATGTTTTGACTGTCCCTTGGTTGACTCCGATATTTCTCAGTATTTTTAAATCTAAAGAGAGGAAGAAAGTGTATGTATTGACTCTCTGCAGCTGAAACACACAGTACCACGTATCCAATAAAATTCTGATAAGAATAAAGACCTTTGGAGTTAAGTTCAAGATACCATTATATCCACAGGGGTTATTTTCAAGGACTGAAGAACTTAATGAGCAGCCATTCTCAATTTATTTCTATTGGCAGAGAATGATCTAATTATTTTCTTTAATATATTTAGTGAAAACTACTACCCTTACCAAATGCACCCTATTAACCTAAAGAACAGAGCACCTTCTTTGTTCTAATTCCATGGCAATAGTCAAACCAGCGCGGTTCATCGTGAACAGTTTGCAGCATGAACTAATAAAAGAACCAGCAGTGACAATTCATCCTTCCTCCTCTTTAGAATTCCTCATCATTACAGAAGCTCAATTATAAATGCCAATTAGACAACTCACCCTCAGATTAATCCCAGAATGTCCTGCCACCAAAAATAATCAGACACACATCAATATAGTTTCTCAAAAATAAAGTGTTTTCCCATCACCAGCAATGCAGTCATCCATATAGCAGTACACTGTAGAGAGATTATAAGATCCTTGCTGCCAAGTAGGGGCTAAATATTGTACTGGAATACCAGTCGTTGAAAAAATTCCTTACAGGGCAATATATATTGGTGGACTACAAAAATATCCTAAATTACCCTGTCTTCTCACATTTATTACCAGTTACTTATTATTTTTCTAACGTGTTCTTCAATTCACAGCCCAGAACATCTTTTTTCCCCACATTTTATTGATATGTATACGTGCAAAATTCAAGATTTACAATGGAGTTGAGCATTCTGTGCACATATGTATCTTGTCAAGGTGACAAGGGCTTTCCCACTCTCCTTTTGTCCCTCCCTCTACCCACCACTTCCCTCCCTCCTCCCCCACCCTACTCCCCTCTTTCACTTTGTCTTTCGTCTTAAGCTCCATAGGTGTTGTGATCTGGGTCTCTCATATCAGAAAGACCATTCGATGTTTCACCTTCTGCTTCGGACTCACTGCACTAAGCATGATGTTCTCTAGTTTCTTCCATTTGCCTATACAAGCCTCCACGCTATTGGACTTTATTGATGCATAGTATTCCATTGTGCATAAATGCCACATTTTGTGTATCCACTGGTCTGTTGATGGGTATTTTGGTCCCTTCTGTATTTTTGCTATTGTTAGTTGTGCTGCTATGAACATCCAAAAGAGACCAAAACAGCATATAACAGAACATCTTTTAAAACTCAGAAGTTATCATCCAAAATGGCCTCCAACGCTTTCTCTGTGTGGTTCCCAGCACTTTCTGGTAATCTGACTGAGATTTCTGCAGGGCCCCTACGTTCTCATTCTTTATGTCACAGAAGGCTGCACTTGACTATTGTGACAATCTGCACCTTCAAAGTGAGTAATATAGAAAATATCTGAGAGAGAAGTAAAGCGTACTTCTGGCTGTGTCTAGGTGGCTCTTGGGGCACAACCACAGGGACTATGTTTTGGTTGCATCTAGCTCTTCCCTGGCTGTTTCCCCAAACCTCATCATTTGAGCATCTTCCCTGTACCATCTCCTTCCAAGATAATGTCCCTGGAGCCAGCCAAATATAGACTGAAACCTCTAAAGCTTTTGAGAGGGATTAATGCAAAGCATGTCTTACTGTATTTTTATAAGTTTTACATTTGCTATATATTTTGATCTCACCTCCTGTTGGTTGCCTGTGGAGATTTCCTATGAAACTGGATTCCAAGCTTCTTTTGGGAAGTCTGAGGCGTTGGAAAGACTACAACAGCTTTCTTTCAGGGAAACAAGTGCCTACAGCTCAGTAGCCACACGACTCAGCATCTCCATTCACTTCCGTTACTTGCCTCTCTCTGTTGAAGACATTTGATTTATAACTTTGGCAGCACCTAGATTTTGTGAATATTTACTAATGAGTCAGTGACAAGGAAGTGAGGGTCTGAGGTCACTTCACCTTTCCACTTTATCACTTCAAATTTTTGTGTACACATCTGTCTCAACGAGGCCCTGAAATTCTTATTCTCATTAGATGCTCACCATGGGCCATGGCGGCCTGTCAAATGGTGGAAGTTCCCCCCATACTTGTCCCCAAGGAAATCAAACCAAGCCAAGGTCATCTCACAGCTGCACAAGAAAGTGGCTAATCTCTTTCATGTGAATTGACCTAGGGCAACCTTAAACATCCCTCTCACGGGTTATGAGGATTTCATGGATGGCAAGCCTGTCAAAATTTTTTTGCCTTTTCCGTCCTTTCCACATGATTGCACTGCCACTGTGTGGTACTCAAATTTCAAAAAAAAAAAAAAAAAAAAAAGCTGGCAGACTGTCAAATGCAGCCCACTGCAATGCCAGATGCTTCTGGTCACCTGGGAAATCAGTATGAGGACAGCTACATATCAAGTTCAAGGTCAAAGTGAATTCCCAGCCAATGCCACAAAAAGTAGAATTTCTCAGAGCCTGCTTAAATAATTGATAGCCGCAGGATATAGGTCTGCTTGAAAAGTGAAACATAAGATTTCGTGTATTTGACATTTTCCTATTAGGTCATAGAGTGCTGAGCAATTGCTTATCCCTAAATAAAAGGAAATGAGATCGAGTGGTGACAGTCTAGTCAAAATCCCTGTGTTCTGCTCTAGCTTTGCTCATCCTCTGCCATTAATTAAAATGGAAGTATGAAGGGAAAAGAAGCTACAGGTCAACCCTGCACCTCGTATTCCAGCAAGGGAAGATTTTATTCCAGAAAAAAAGAAATGATGCATCATCAATTATCTGAGAAAGCTAGAAGAAACCCACTTAATGCCTACTCTCCATTGTCTGGAAAGCGGACATCCAAGTGTGACTAACCTTACTTAAAATTTTGCCCTCCAATCTGGAAAGAATGAAAGTCCTACTCCATCCCCATGCTGACTTCCGCCGTAGGCTGGAGGCGTGATGCCTACTAGCTGACGCAGACAAGAAGCTATGTGGGTGTCTAATGGTTGTGACCTTGGCCTGTTCTACCGCACATGACATTGACAGGCTTAAAAATAAATGTTACACAATAAAATCCTCAGTCCTAGCATTTATGTAAAAATTTAGTAATCCTAATCAATTTTCATTTGTGTATCAAATTTGAAATTTCTTACAACTGTTACAGACTAAAGCCACTTTTGTAACAGGAAGATTCCAGTTCTCACATCTCTGAACTTAATCACTTGATTTCATCAAAACACAATGAAAATATGCAAAGAAGATGTAATGTTGGCTCATTTTATTAAATGTTTTTCATTTTATCTGTTCTATTTTCACTACTTAGTGGTTTCATTATAGAAGTCTATTCACAGACCTTTGGCTTTTTTATACTCAGAAGAAATAATTTCAAACATTTCATACCAATTATTGCCAGATAACCTGTGGAATAATATCAGCAATTTTTGGAGAGTCCATGTTTCCACAACCCACTTTACACCCAACAGTGCCCACCATGTAAGAATTTACTAAAATTCATTTAAGTGTAAAAAGAAATAGTATATCAAATAGTCTTATTATGTTGTAGACTGATTTTTAATCATATCCTAAAAGTTGAATATATGAAATGAATTTGTATGACTCAAAAAAGGAATGATTCTCCAACTTCTCCTTTAATCTTCAGCCTTTAGGTTTTGATTAAATTGAGCAACAATGCCAACATAAATAAAAATAGAAGCAAATAAATGCACAGGAAAAATGATCTCCATGGAAAGTTTTCCTTCATGTGCACCCTACTGCAGATCATTTATGTTTAAACATTAATTGAATTTCCAAAGAGATACCACTACCAGAGTGTGTGCTGTTTCAGATTCGTAATTTTCATTCCCAATAAAGAAACCTCTCCATGAAATAGGTAATGAAAGCTGTAATCGTTGTATGTCTTTCTCATTCAAGATTAATGTTCTGCATGTATCCTCTTACATTCCCAAAATATTCCTGGGCAACGTATGCCAGGCAAACATCCTAAAACCAAATAACAGCTAAATGCTTATACGACAGAAAGCTGCTGAGAAGTAGCATACTCTTTTCTTGGTCTATCTTAATTATTTTTGTATAATTTCCAATGACACATTAAATAATACCCCTGATGTTCATTTGGCCACTCTTCCTTAACCAACAGTCATCAAAATTCACAATTTTCAAAAAAAAAAAGTATAGACCATTGCATAATTGATAGAGAATTCAAGGCATAATCCTCATGTCAGCTTCGACATAGCTGTAGCAATTGGTGATCCTTTGAAACATTTGATCCCACAGTGGTGACAGAGACAAGATTGAATGACAATTACAATGGTGAGCTCATGCTGGAAACAAGAAACTCTGTTCCCCATTGGAAAATTTTGGAGTATTGTTTTCTCTGCAGACACAAAGCAATATTCTACACAGAGGATTGATATGAAATGAAAGATAGAAAGAAAAGCACTGTTCTGAAAAACAAAACCCAGAATGAATAAGTCATGGAGATCCTTTACCTCCCCAGACAGCCTCATCCCCTAGGTGCTGAAAGATGGCACAAGGAAGAATGACATCTGTTGTTCAACAAGGTTGATGGGCTAGAGCGACCATCGCACTGAGTACATTGTACATGAGCAAGACTTAAGTCCATCTGTCCCAGAGGAGCACACCAGATCCACGTCAGGAGTAATGGAAGGTAACAGGCAGCTCCTGAGAGTCATCCAGGAAATGCAGGCTGAGATCAACAAGCTGGAAAAAGAGAACCGAGCCCTCCGTATTCAGCTGACTTCAAGTAACCAGAAAACCTCCGGCTCTGGGCAGGAATCAGATGAGGGGGAAGAAAAAGCCTGTGAGCAATCCTCAGACACCCTTCAACGCGGTATTTCCTCTGATGCAACAACACCAGCTGTTCAGGAACACCAAGGTACCAAATGTTTTTAGCTCCTGTAGACTGCGCCCATCTGCGCTAATACTTCCTCCACAATGGGTTTACTGCCAGTGTAGCTGTCATGTAACTTTACAGGGTGGTATTGGCAGTCAGGAGTTCACCCCTTCTTCCTGGTAGATTAGCCTTGAATTCCTAATCAAACACTTCTGTAACATCTTCAAGTAACACACGTTAGGGACGTTCAAGCTACATTCTGATGTGCCAAAAAAAAAAAAAAGACAAGAACAACAGGTTTGTGGAAATCAATCACACTATATGTGCATTTTCCTCTGACTTCAATCAATTAAATTTTGCATAACAGAACAGTGACTATGTCAGTTGGCATGCTCACTTCAAGGAATGGTATTTCAAAATAGGTAAGTGTGTGGATATCAAACTCAGACAGATATGGTGCCAATGATCAGCTACTTGGCCCCTTGGCTCTGAGCTTGTTATAAAACCTCTTTGATCTTCCCTTGCCTCCATGTAGAAGTATCAGAGTACCTATTGCATGCGTTTGAAAATAATACCTGCAACAATGAGAACCGAGTGTTTCCATGGCCCCGGGCAGATGCAGAACCTAGAGTGGAAGTTGTTTCATATTTGGGTTATATGAAGAACTTCACCAACCCGTGTGAGTGGATGTATGCATAATTCAATATATCATACAGAGGGAGGATTTCAGGATACAAGGTCACCATGAAATTTATCCTAAAACGCAAGTCTCTCACCTTTTTACAGGAAAGAATTTTCCACCTGAATATTATATGTAAGGTTAGAAATCAGCAAGACAAGAAATACGTTTGACAACTAAATTGTCAACGTTTGCCTACAACGTAATCAAATGGATATACATAATTAACTAATAAAAATCCTTAATATCATATAGGAAAAGCTTTAGGCAAAACCAGTTAGAGGTTTGAATAGTTTGTTGATAGAGTATGTCATATTTTTCGGTTGGTCCTTTCAAACAGAGGTGTCTTTGTCTAGTATGAGACCCTACATGTCAGAGCTGAAGATACATTCCAGTCAGGGTCTTCTCTCTTTCTTTTGTTCAAGAATAACTTTGGATCTCAGTAGCTTTGTCTGCTCACGACTTTATAAAACTGTAATTGGATAACCTATAAAAATTTTCTCTGATAAAAAAGAAAAATATGAACATTTGAAGTATCTCATTATTCAAGAATTTCTCGATCTCTGTTATTCACTCTTTAGACTTGATAATTTTTTGTGACATAGTTCAGTCCTGGGTATTATAAGATACTTGGTAACTTCTCTGTCCTCTGACCACCAGTTGCCGTAATACATACCCACATCCCTCCAGTTATAACCATCAAAAATATCTCCAGACATTGTCAAATGCTAGCCAATGGCACGCATCATTGGAAACCATTCCCTTGCTTCAAAAATAGCCTCCTCTCCTTCAAATTTATTTTCTGTGATGCCACCTGAAAATAACTAGATTGTAGTCCTAGCTTTGTATGAATGCTCTGTAGTGGCAGGTCACATCAAAGTGACCACTGCTCTTAGCATCCTCAGGGAAAACTAAACAGATTGAACTAAATGTCTTCCGAGGCCTCTTCCAAATGTAAAAGTCTTTGAGCCTGTGAATTTAACATCCTCCTATGTTCACGCCTCTCATCTGCGAAGTAGGCATGTATCTCACAGGACTACTGAGAAAATTAAATGAAATAACGCAATAAGACTAAATAGTTTTTCATACTATCACTAGGTAGGTTAGAAAAATATTATTACTTAACCTGAGTATAAGTTTTTATTCTTACTTTTAATAATATATCATCAATATTAATTGAAATGTATAGAATGGATGATCAAAGATGTAGCATATGCTTAAATTTTAAAAAATACATTAGAATCTGGGGGCATAGCTGAGCAGTAGAGTACTTGACTAGAAAGTGCAGGGCCCTGGGTTCTAACCCCACACTGCCATCTGTGGTGGTGCATGCCCATAATCTCAGCACTCAGGAGGCTGAATCAGGATGACTTCTCTAAGTTGAAGGCCAGCGAGATCTGAATCAGCCTGGACTACAGATTGAGACCCTGTCTCAAAAAAATAATAATTAGTTTTAATTATTTAATTTAAAATTACAGTAAAACACATCTTTCCCTTAATCCCTCTCAGAGTACTCCCCTTCGCTGCAAACACAGTGCCATGCTCTTGATGCTTTCTGAAACAATTCTGGAAACTCTCTTATGTGATTGTCTTTACAGCTTGAAATAGAATATGTAGCAAATGCTGCTGCGAAGTGCCATCTCATAGAAAGGCAGACTTTAAGAAGGTGACAGTATGTCCTCACTTCCTTTATTCACCAGATCTGGAGTTATGTGATGTCTGGTTCTTCCTTGAAGTCAAAAGACCAAGGAAGATAAATGTTTTGGATTAAGACATTGAGAAAGCCACAGCAGCAAAACTAAAGACAGTCATGAATGATGACTTCCGGAACTGCTTCAGAAAGTGGCAAGAATGGCGGAATAAGAACCTCCAAAGCAAGGGGGGGGGGGGTACTCTGAGTGGGACTGAAGCCATATGTCTTTCACTGTAATCATGTATTTATTTACATTTCAACATGTATTTTGATCATACTTCTTACTTGCAATTCAATCGTAGAAATCAGCTGGGGAGGAATTTCCAAGTTCATTGAATAGAAATTCTCCTTTTTTACAGTCAAGAACGTAAAAATCATAGAAACTAAGTAATTGTCTAATGCTTTCATGAAAAGAGAATAATACAAACCTATTATTGGGAAAGAATGATGCAAAGTCAGAAATACATGACTTACTTTAATAAAAAGAACCTCAAAGCAAATCACTGAGAACTAGAAGTTCTTGCACTTGCTATTGTTGTGTGTAATGAGAACAAAATGAGACTTTTTGTGAGTAAAGAACTGAGGACAGAGCTAAGCTGCACTCAGGGCCCAGCTGCTGGTTGATAGAAATACACATATTCACATATTAATACATTCATATACATGTACGATATATATATGTGACTATACCAAGCCTGCTTAGAATGAACGTTTGGTGGATGAACCCTTAAGGAAACATCAGTTGGGAATGGAGAGTATTGGCAGACATAAAATCTGGCCAGGCTCTTGAGACCATTCCCTTGCTTCTCTCGCCCTATACTACCTTCCTGTGGGACTCTTAGGGAAGTGGTCCTGTACTTCAGGGAAAATAAGGGAAGCAACACTTTACGGAATACTCCGTAGCAATTCTTTTTCCATCTGCTCATCTTCTTTGCTGCCAATGACCCTGTGATGCTGTGTTGAACAGCTCTTCTCTTTTTTCCCTCATTTTATTGATATGTGTACGTGCAAAATTTAAGGTTTACAATGGAGTTGAACCTTTTATGCACATACGTATCTTGTCAAGGTGACAAGGGCTTTCCCACTCTCCTTTTGTCCCTCCCCCTATCCTGCACTCCCTTCCTCCTCCCCTACCCTACCCTCCTGTTTCACTTTGGTTTTTTTGTTTTGTTTTGTTTTAAGTTCCATAACAGTTGTGATCTGGGTCTCTCATATCAGAGAGATCATCCGATGTTTCACCTTCTACTTCTGACTCACTTCACTAAGCATGACGTTCTCAAGTTTCTTCCATTTGCTTGTGAAAACCTCCACGCTGTTGGACTTTATAGATGCACAGCATTCCATCTCTTCTCTTGTATTGATAGGAAAATAAGGGATACAGACCATTTATGGCTGACGGAGAAGGACAAAGCTAATTTGCTAGTCGGTCACATATTAAATGTGAGTCCCAGATAACAATACATTCATCAGCATGATTTCCTCTGTATGTTTCCTACAACCCAACAGTCAGAGATTGTTGAAAAATACTTTTAAATAGAAACTTTTGTGATTGTCAACAGTCACAAATCTGTTTTTACATAATTATAAAAGTTATATATCATTTCTTTACAAAGTCTTTAAAGATAATTTATTAGTAGTATTTGCAGTTAATCATTTTAGATAAATTTGACCTTAAGCTCCCTTCAAATTCTTGTCTAAAGAGTTTCTTCTGCTTTTCTGAACTATAAGCAAAGGCATCCTTTCCTCTTTGCAATGCCCATTTTAACTTTCTGCCTGCCTTTTGAAGACAAGGGCAGCACATTTAAGGAAGAAATGATTGTGCTTCTGACTCTCTAACACCTAAACACATGCATGGTATTTTCATTCCTCCATGTCAGTTAATAGCAAAGATGTGAGAAAGAGTAAAGGGTCAATACACACTCATAAAATGTTCCAGAAAAAGAAAATCACGCATGACGTCAGTATTGTTGACCTCATAGGTAATTACTAGACATCCAATTAGATTCAAATAACCAACCCCAGGTCAGAGTTAGGATAGTGTTGGAGCTGGGTTCCAGACAAACAAACACTACCATAAAATGAAGTTCTTTTAATCAAGGTTCTTCAGTTTCAGGGAACACAGTAGGTCTGGTTGATCTCGAGGAGCTTATTGGAAGACACTGATGGGCAGAAATCACCCTGGAAGCCCTCAGGAGCTAAAGCTGTAAAACTCTCCACCTCCCTCAAGGACATTCCAGCTGCCTGGACAACCCGTCATTCCCGTTGCAATAGGTCCCCGTTGCTTCCACCGGTCCCAGTGGACAGTCTTCTTCACAATGACTGTCCCAACTAAACCCAGACATGCAACCATAGCCACTTAGAAGCGACCAGTCAGATAAAAGTGGCCATTCATCAAATAGAGACATAAGCCTTTCTTCTGAAAGTGGAAGCAAGGAGGCTATCGAGGACTGGTATTTCTGGAAGTTTCCTAATACTCCAATTTTAATGCCTTATTTTGTTATCTATTTGTTTCTGGATGCCTATACTCTATAATTTGTAATTAATTGTTATTATGTATTTATAAGGTTCAAAATGATAATGTGATACATGTATAGAATAAATAACAAGCAAATTAAGACATTTAACACTTTCTTCTCCTTAAACATTTTGTTTGGATTCTGATTCACGCACAATACTTGCACATATTTATGGGGTACAGCACGTACTTCAGTTTATATATATGTACTGATCCATTTCAGTAGTTAATTTTTTCTATCTCCTGTCATTACCTGGTTTTTGGAGCCTTCAAGCTCCTCTCTTTCATCAATGCATAAGATATATACTATGTTAATATGAATGAATGCTGTGCTCTTGGGAAGATCTGAGCTCACAACTTGCCTCTAGAAGCCCCTCCTCCTCTGTCTGCATTTCTTCACCTAAACAATCTTCTCATCCTAGAATCTATCACTACCTGAATTGTGTCACATATTGTGTATTGTCTGTCTTCCATGTAAAAAAGTAATATCTATGAAGGTGAGAATTCCATGTCGTTCACTACCACTACGTTACCTCTTGAAAAAAGTGTCTGGCACACAGTTGACACTAAATACTTGTAAAAGAAATCAATAAATAAATGTCTAAAATGCCAAAAAACTAGTCAAAAATAATAGTTCTGTTTAGTTAGATTCAATACAGTGTAATCAATGTAACTTTCCATTTGCAGGTTTTTTTTAAGTATAGAATTTTTGGCTTGAATTTTGTGTTTCCTGTGCAGGTGACGTCATGATTGTGAGACGCTACTCTGTTTCTTCGCCAGCTCATTCATTTGCTGCAAGTGATCCCTGGAAAGCTAGGAACAAGCTTCCCAACAGAGAAATGTTAGAAGCTAAAGGCGCAGTTAAGTCTCTGGCATGTCCTTCAATTAAAAAGCAAGACAATGAAGAAAAGCTGTTGGCAGCAGATTCCTGTAGCAGCAATGGTTCCAGCCAAAGAGCATCTCCTGAGGATGGTTTTGGCTGCAGGTAATGTTCATCAGGCCTCCGATGACTTCCTGGCACAGGCAAAGATGGTTGCTGAGATAGTCCCTACTTCAGGAAGATCTTATCTAATGGAGGAAACAGAACCAAACAGCACATTGGGCTAAAATCCCTTCTATCTTATTCCTAACTGGAGAATCAAAAGTAACAAATTTATCCAAGGTCAAATGGCACACTCTAGTAAGCCAAAAACAAAGTCTTTTATTTATCAAGCATTAATGATCAATTTGTGTTAGGCATGAGTAATAGAAAACTTGGGAAAGATGAACAGCTGTGTTCAAAACTATCCCTTTTAGTAAAGGACAACCACAGTTAACTGACCATTACGATGATGTATGTCTCAGGGGAGCCATATTTACTTTATGGTCTGGATATAAAATTGTACTACAAGAACTCGTGTGAGGGCGTAATCCTTAATGGTTTTTGAGGAGCTTTTAAAGAGTAAAGGTATAACCCAGAAAAACTGACAGACAAAGAAAAACACAAGCCTGTCTTCTCAATACTAGATAGAATTGGTGTTTAAGAGCTAGGAGGAGCGTGAGGATGGAAGGGATTTAAGAAAACCGTGGAGAGACAGGCTTGGGTCTTCGGGAGGTAGAGTAATGGTCGGAGTAAAGGCCTGTTTCAAAACAAGATTATTGAACATCAAGCAAATGTTATCTGGGACTAGACATACAGCTCAGTGGCTCGCCTACCATGTGAGAGGCCCTGGGATCAAACTCCAGCACCAGGGGAAAAAAAGAAAAGAAAAGAAAAGAAAAGAAAAGAAAAGAAAAGAAAAGAAAAGAAAAAAGGAATCGATTGTTCCATTGTCCTGGAGCATGATCTCCTCTCTCCATACTCTGCCTTCCTACCTGCCAGCCCTAATGAGGGCCTAACTCTTTGGCCAAGTCGCTAGACAACTGTCTTGTAGAATAACAAAGGAAAAATCAAGAAAAAGAGAGTTTGGGTTGCATGCATAATTATTTATCACAAGGAAAAGAAAGTGGAAAAACATGGCTGAACAGAGAATAAATGAGTCATCTAATTCACAGTTGGCAGGAAATCACATTAAGGGATAGTCATAAGTAAAAGATCTGCAGGAATTCTCAAAAGTACGGGAAAGAGCAAAGACTTCCCACAGGATGTGGGCCACGGAGGCTCAGCCAGTTTTATGTGGATTTTGAAAGAACGAATGAAAATTGTGTGTCACTTGTAGAAAGCTTCTCTGTTCAGTAGAACAGAGAGTAACCAGAGTCATAAAAGACAGTTGGATTTAGTCAGACAAAGAAAATAGAAAGGTCATCTCAATTTAAAATTTTTTAAAAGTGAGATAGAAGAAATCATAACTTCATGAGAAACTAAACCAGTGAGGGGAAAGAGGATGGGAAGCCAGCAGAATTCACCATAGAAAGCATTTCTTGGAACACTAAGAACTACACGCTTTATCCTGTAATTATCAGAAAGGTACCTTTTCTAAAGTCTTTTAAATTTTTTTCAAAATGCATAAATATTCAGAGATGTTCCGAACACTAATATGGTTATCTATAAGAGTTTTGTTAATTTGTTTCTCATTTTTAATGTATAAGCAGAAAGAAATATTACTAAGAGAAAGGACATGTATCGATCTTCTCTCATAGGGGGCAAATGCCACCATGAGTTTGGTTTTAATCCTTTCAACCCATGTATTTCTCCTTTTAATAGGAAGTTTGCACCACCAGCTGGGCAGGATTCTAGGCTTAGCGATACAGCAGAAAGCAAGAATCACAAGTCTCTGATCCTGCAGTTTATTGATTTGAAACACAATAATCAATGAAAGTCTAAATAAATAAAATGTACATGACATTGGACAGTGTTACTTAGTTCCAAAAACAATAAAGCAATAAAAAGGTGGGTGGGTTAGAGGAGCAAACATCACTGACACGTCCATCATTATTATGGACAAAGACTACCTTACCTGTAGAGAAAAGAGACAATCAGAGGAAAGAATTGTCCAAATATTGAGAATAGTAAAAGTAAAAGACCCTGGTGGAAGAATGACTGAATTCCAGGAAAGAAAAGGAGGCCAGGTTGGCTGCAGGGGAGCCAGCAAGTGGGGAACAGAAGGACAGAAAGGCCATGAGCCAAGAGGAGGCTCCACCTGCTCTCACACACTCTGGATTCAGTCCAGTGGATCCAGGTGTGTAACCTGCTCTTGTCATTTAAAAACCAAATCATGTTGGCAGCCCTGTGGTGAAAAGACTGTAAGAGAATAATACTGAAAACAAAGATATCAGGTTTAAGACTACAAAGTCGTGGGGCAAAGGGTGATCATTTCTTGGTCACGGGTACAACAGTGAATAGGGTTTCTGGATATATTTTGAAAGTGGAACCAAAAGATTTGTTATCAAATCAGATGTGGGATATGGAAAATTTCCAACAGCCATGCATCTTTGAAGAAAGAAAAGGAAAGACAGACGCACAGACAGAATTTGTAATTCACAATACTAAACATGCATGCAAATATGCAATATGCAAAGTAAGAGGTGTAAAACAGGAAATTTCTTTATAATCCCACCACCTAAATGAGTACTACTTAGATTTTTATGGATATTTTGTATTTATAAACATTTTAAAATTGAACAGTATGTTTACTATGTTTTATTTTTTGCACTTGATGAGACCTTCAATCCTAACCAAGAATAATCATACTATTAATTTTCTCGTTTCAGTTTATATTACTTTTTATAATAGCTTGGGAATCTAGCCAATGTTTATGAAGTATTTTTCTGAAGCAAGATGTTTTCCAATTTCTATGCTGCCAATAATAAACTATGTAGAACATAATCCATCTCTAACTTCGAAGTTAGTGTAATTTGAAAGATTGGGCCTGTTTCAGGATTGTATTAAAAGAAGAAAGTCAGTATTTGTTTGAAATCAGTATCTACATAGAATCCAGTAGAAAATGTAGGAATTTAGCATATATATATATCAGTCCTTTTTTATTTTGTCTTTTATGTTCTAGCAATTAATTAGTGAAGTGATAACTCATATATTATTTTTTGCTTGTCCAAGAAGTTCATTTACCTCCCAATAACCTTCAAAGAATTTTACCAAAAAATAAAAAAAGATGAACTAATTCATAGGGAACTAGATTTTGAATCATATCAGAGACTATACCTAATATGCTTGTGAACTTTATTATTATACTATGAAAGTTTTTTTCAGAAAAATGCCAAATGTCAGTACTTCCAAGAATCAAAGCTCTCCAGAAACTATAGATAGGATTTTAATTTTTTGCTGTATGTTTTACTTTCTCATTGTTGTAATTCAATATCTGACATATACAAATCAGGGGAGGAAAAGTGTATTTTAGCCCCCAGCTTCAGAAGGTTGCAGTGCACTCAGGGGTGGCTGGCAATAGTAGAAGCACAGGGCAATAGTACACGTGGAGGTGGAGGCTGATCCTCACAGCTCTGAGAACAGGAAGCCAAGTCAAGTCTAGTTCAGTACTGTCAAGTCAAATCCAGTCAACTCAAGTCAAGTCCCGATATCTTTTCAGGATCCATCCCAGTGATCTGCCCCTTCTGAGTCCAGCCTCAGTGTTCTACCCCTTCCAGGTGTAGAAGTTGTGCTAAGCTCCCACCACACACCTTTAATCCAATCTGTCACATACCTATCCTCCAGCTCATACCTATAATCCAATTCTCCAGACCAGGGCCCCATCTCCCAACAGCACACAGGTCTATAGACAATGCATAACATCCAAATACATGAGGTTTTAGAGGACACTCCAGATCCACACCACAATACTGTGACACAGAAGTGCTATTTTTTCTTCCTGTGGTTAAGAAAAAAATAAACCCACGGGGTGGAGGAATAGAACAGTGGCTAGAACACTTGCTTAACAAGCAAAAGGCCCTGAGTTGATTCCCCTGCACCATCTGAGCTGGATCTGCTGGTGCACACCTATAATCTCAGCACTCAGGAGGCTGAGGCAGGAGGATTCCTGTGAGTTCCAAGCCACCCAGGGCTACAAAGTGAGTTCAGCACTCGCCTGGACTACAAAGCAAAAACGTGCCAAGAAAAGAAGAAGAAGAGGAGGAGGAAGAGGAAGAAAGAGGAGGAGGAGAGGGAGGGGGGTGTGGAGGAGGAGGAGAGAAAAGAAAAAGAATAACAAACAAAAAACAAAAAGAAAAAAGAAACCCAGGTTGTTAGCAAGATTAAAGTGTCCAGATAGTTAAAAGTAAAAATGCCATTGTACTCAGTTTACAGATAGCAGACACCAGACACTTGCTGTAAATATATTTTTTGTACTTTTCCAAATAAACGTATTTAAGAATTCAGGCTATGGAACCAGCTGAGTAAAATCCCAGCTGTGTCGCTGACAGGCAGCCTGGCCTTGGAAGAATTACTAAAATAGACCGCCCTTATCACAGTCCGCTATTCTGTGAAGACGGAATCATAATAGCAGTTACCGCACAGGTTTTGGGAGGAGTAAGAGCAACAGTCCGGTGAGCACTCTCTAACCGGCAATGGGGATTGCGATATGTGGAGTCTCACATAAAGCAACTCTGTCCACCTTCCTCCCAAAGTAAAGATGTTCTTTCTGAGACGCAATCCGGCAAAGGCCATCCTGTGATGTTCCCAGCCTATCTGTCCAAAAAGAAGACACAGCGAGAGAAGACAGAATCATTCTAAACATCGTTCTTCAGATTTCCTCTTGAGTAGTTTCTCCTGGTCAGTGTCAAAATTCTCTTTTACACTTTGGAGGTAAAGGGAGAGGTGAAAACACACCATCCCTCTGACAACACAGGGCTCTTGCTGTGCTTCTTGTCCCCCTTCACGGTCCAGGCATGATGGATAGTCCGTGAAATCAAAGGGTGTGGGTCACTCTGATGTTCACTGTGTCAACATCTCTGCTTCTCTTCAACTAACAAGATTTGTTGCAAGAACACTTTGCCTGAGATAGCGTGGTATTGTCCAAATCAAAACGTCAGGCTAACAACCCTCAGACGAACAGAATCTACAAATTTTGTTTTTTTCAACACTATTCATTGAGTTCAATGAAAGGCCAATTCCAAAAAGCATTTTGCATTACTGTTCAGCAACTAAATTCTGAAAAATAGATTCAATGAACTTTGAACATTGTAGGTAGCATTTTGTGGTTGGGAACAAAACATTGAATGTCACATATGTAGGCTCACTAAAAACTCTTATTTCTCTCCTTTTTATTTTTCTGTCTGTAGGGACAAAATAAAGACAGTCAGTTTCCTGTTACCCATGGATGTGTCTTCATATTCCAAAAATGCAAGTTCTTTGAAATACTCACCAAATCAGACCACGAGCCAGCTAAGTGTCATCGCAGAATAGTAAGTGTGAAGTCGTGAAATGCAAGAAGCAGTTGAGTTCCAAGAAATGAGAGCGCCGAGATCCGGCAGGGTTGACATTTTCCTCTGCAAAATATTCTGGAAAGAAGTACAACAAGACAGGAAAGTCTCAGTGTCTAGGCAGAGGCCCTGTCTGACCCAGGAATAGAAACGATGCTGTTTATTGTTGCATAAGGACTAGTATGTGTGCATGCATGTGTGTGCAGAGGCCACCACAGTCTACGCTGCATGTGAGTGATAAACGTGAGTGTGTGCTCAATACCACTCTCTGAACAGGGCCATCAGAAATGCTGCTTTCCAGGGAAAGATGTATTAATAACAAGCCTTTTAATAAATTGTCTATAGTTAACAACATAAAAGCAAGAGTGACAATCTCTATGGTTCACACGGTGTAATTTCACTGATTCTAGTTCATTTGGTCCATAACAGCTCGTGTCCCAAGCATGTGAACACATGCACAGAAAACTCTCCTACCATATGTTGTAGACTCAGAACCACCACAGGCTGGCTAAGGGCAAGGACATTACACCTAACTTGGGAGAGAGGAAGCGAGATTCAAATCATTATTACTCAAGGGCTGGAAATCCTCACAGCCTCCCTACTGCCAGAGCTTCTAGGGAACAGCGTATCTCTCATTTCTGTTTTCAGTGATTACATTTCTAATACCTGTGCTTTTAAAAATAGAGATCTTGTATTAAAAATTCCAGAGTGTTAAAATGTATATTCCTGGGTTCTCCTGCAGACATACTGACTTGGCCAGGAGACTGGAGCAAGGCAGCGGGAAGGCCAAAAATTCACTGTTCACCTGTTCACTTATTCACTTATTGAATTTCACCTGTTCACTCACTGTGGCACTGGAGATTCAACCGAGGGGTGCTGTGCTACTGAGCTCCATCCTCGTCTCTTTTTACTTTGTTTTTGAGACATGGCCTTGCTGAATTGCCCAGGGTGACCACACCCTTGCCACCCTCCTATCTCAGCCTCCTGAAACGCTTTGGGGCTGCAGGCAGGCACCACCACGCCTGACACAGAAATGCACACTTTAAATAACCACTCCAAGATGATTCCTCTATGCAGCTATGCTTGTGATATACTATTGTAAATACCAAAGAACCGTGGTCCAGGACTCTCCAAATCTGGCACCAAGTTGAAGCAGAAGCAGTAATGCAAGGAAGGGTGGGAACACTCCACAGCACTTCCATTTGACGTCACAGCACGCGCCAACAAAGGAGACAGATGAATCAGCCAATACCCCGAAGTGATAGTCACATCACAGGATCAAACGCCTCTTTCAATGAGAATATCCACTCGAGACTAACACTATTCTCAACGTTATAACAGATATGCAATAGGGCAAGGTCACAACTGGAGGGGAACATAAAGATGACAGGTAAAACACGTTCACTGAGAAATAAAGGCAGACGCTGCTAAGGTACCAATTGCTTGTACTTTTAGTCTATACACAGGTATACTCTCTACATATTTATAAAATGGGGAATTTCACTTTAAATCAGGAAACATTCCCCAAGCAGTATTTTTTGAAGGGCAATACATGGCAGCCATCCACATTACAATATCATAACACAAAAAATTATAATGACATATTATGGGCTGCCCAATGGCACCAAGTTCAACGACTAATATGGAAGTGGCATTCTGTGTTCATAGAACTGAACTGAATTAACATTTACATGAGTCTAACAGTGCCCAGTAAAAAACACTGCACCATCAAAGCTCAAACTTGGAAATCCAGCCATTCAATGTTATGATTTAAGAAACTCAGCCTCGTCTCTTTTCCCTTGGCTTGATGTAGGTACCTATATCAGGAGCTCAGATGCCTACCAGGCACGAACAAGTAACAGAAATGAGTGAGGATTCCCAAATAGTCCCACATATGCCCCAGCTAAAGGAAGCCTCAGTCACTCACCTTCGTGGCACGACGTGGGAAAGCAGACAGAAGCGGTGCTGCCATCTGGCTTAGTTTTGAAGAGACGTTCAAATCTGGGCCTTTATGTAAAATATCCCAATTCAAGAATATTGGCAGGATGTTCAATTTTTTTCACACTGTGAAAATCAAACACGATACATCTAGGAGCCAGGCATAACCCACAGGATGCCAGATTTCAACCTCTAACTTGAACGCATTTTCTCAAGCAGAGACATCCAAAATAAGAACGCAGCTCTGGAAAGCAACTCTCTCAGTTATGCAATGGGGAGAAGGAAGTTTAAAGCTGGGAAAAGACAGGATGGGGCAGACTAAGCAGTGACATCTACCTGGGCACAAAGGCTACAGCTCTGTCCTTTCCGGCCTACCCAGGGTCAAGACGTCATGCATGGGACTGGAACATAGTGTGAGAAAGAATGAGCAGATTTTGTTTAATTATACAGTTTTGCTGATTTTAGGGGGGTGTTTTACTTGTAAACAACTGTTGCAGGAAAATACTATGTAAATATAAATATTCTATCTACGTGATTTTTCTTCTTTTCGGTGACAAAAGATGGTTCCAAGAGTCATAGAACACTCAACACTCAATAATTATCCAGAAAATTCCAGTTCCAGATAATAATTTCATAGAGTAAGGGTAGCTTCCAGCCATTATTCCACTAGCTTGAAGTGCTGTGATTGGTTTGTAGCAAGGCCAAACCAGAACCTATTTCTCTTGGCACATCTTGCAAGAGTTCTGTGCTGTGAAACATGTGACATGAAGACAGTAATCAAGTTCAAGTGTTCAGAATCTGAAGCATTCTCAACACATGAAGATGATCTCAATGCCCACGGATCAGATGAGATTGTATTTGTGGGTATGTTGCATAAGTCACTTAACAAACATAAGATAGTATTATTTTGTTCCATTCAAAGGCTTAATTTTAGTCCAAGTGTAAAACTGAAAAAAAATTTAGTCAACCTTCTCTAGTGTTTTTTTCCTAGCTTTTGATTTTTTTCATGGTTAAACTCAAGAGTCAATACCTAGTGGATGAATTTACACATTAATCATAAAGTACTTCCATAGTGATTAGTCACAGCTTTATTTGAAAAAAAACAAAGAAAGAAAAGAGAAAAAGAAAAAAAAGGAGTCAAGGGATCAGAGAGAAAAAAAGGAAGAAACAGAAGGAGCAAGCTACTCCATGATGAATTCTTAGTGGCCATCAACACTACCAGAAATGACACAAAGTAATAATCCTGGTGATAAAACCTTTAGATTAACAACTATACTTTTTATTATCAAAGTACACCGATATCTGCCAGATGTTTACTTCCATAAATATGACCTCCTACAAAATTTTTAACAAATGAGCATATTAAAACAAAGGAAATCCAGATATGTTCATGTCTAAATAGCAAGCTCTAGTAATTCTTCTAGCATCTCTATTTTGTCAAACTCATTGCCTTAAATTAGTTCTACTCCCTAACCTGTGAATCTAGATAGAACAAGCTTAACCAGAGAAGTATATGGGTACACAAATAATGAAAAAAAAAATCTATGAAGTCCATTTTATTCTTTAGGCCAAATTCTAATTTATCCTATAGGAAGAAGATCTTAGGAACTGTTTGGAATCCTGGCAGGCACAAACATTTTAATTGATAGTTTTTCCTACCAAAATGAAAAGCAAAATGCAGTACTTCCTGCTCGTTATGGAAACCACTATCCATAGAATTCAAAATATATAACAAAACATCCTGGAATATAAAAAGACTATTGTTATGATTAGAGTCTAGAATGTTCCCCAAAAATTCGTGTGTTCAAGGGTTGGTCCACAGTACAGCAATATTCAGAAATCCCTGAAAATGTTTGGATCATGAGAGCTTTAACTTCATCATTGGATTAATCTGTTGACAGATTCATAATTTGTGGCATTACTGAGAATGATAAAAACTGAGAAGATGGATGCCAGTTGAAGGGACTGGCAAATGGGTCATGGGGTTGTGTCTCTGAAGGTCTCTGGCCCTTTTCTCTCTCTCCTTGTCTCTTCTCTGGTGTCTACTTCCCCCCCTTCCTCTCCCCCACCTCCTGGCTGCCAGAGGACAGCTTCCCTTTGTCCCTTCCTTCTACTTTGAAGTTTCCACCTTGCCTTGGGACCAAAATTTACAAAGCCAGCAGACTATGGAATGTCCAAAACTATGAGCCAAAATAAACCTTGCCTCCGTTAATCTGATTTTGTCAGGTATTATGTCACGGTGATAGAAATCTGACAATCTCAAGCATATTCATCAAGTTAACAACATTCAGTCATATTCCTTCTTGAAGAGAGTGGGTTCTATACTTACAGCAACACTACCCTATTCAGCATCAATACAGGAAGGTATTCCTTCATTCAGACTATTTGGAAAAGCTTATTATGGTCAAAGAATACTCTTTCTCGTACAGGAGTAAATCAAGCACCTATCGAAGCTCTATTTTCCTGTGGCTTCTGCCTTTATCATCTGTGCCACAGGACAGTCAAAATATGCCACATCGCATTAATTAATTCAAAATTACTGTTCCAAGAGGTGAGAGAAGAAAGGTTGAGTTTATCCAATGTCTCTCTCACACACACACACATATATATATACAAACATATAATCTTTAAAAATTTGACATTATTAAAACTATCTTGAAAAATTAAACTTGAAACACCATTCACCCTTGTAATTATATAGCTGTAGCAAATACATACCAGTAAAAATAGTTTGAGGGAAAAGAAAAAGAAATATCAACACTCTGATCTCAGAGAGATTAAATTTGTTCCCCATCCAGGTTTTCCAAAAAGATAATTATTGTGAAAGTAAAATTTCCACTCAGGAAGTACCTGCCCCATTCCCTCTTTTCCTGTCGTTAGAATTTCTCTCTTAAGTCACTTCCTAATTTTTACATTTGAGATGTATAAATTTGAGAAATAATCAAAATTTTGTTCCTAACAATGATTTTTAAAATTGGTTTCTGTCATCTGCTCAATATGATTTTGTGAAAACCCTTTACACACTCATTGTTGCTGAGAGCAACCTTGTACTTTTGAGAACACAGTGACGGAGCTCAATTTCACTCATTCAGGAAAATCATTCCGAATTCTATTCAGAATGAATTCCAGGCCCACGCTTCCCCTTCTTTCTTCTCTCCCCTGGCCTCAAGGTTGTTGAGTTCACACAGAGTTGCTGCAGGCACAAGAAAAGTAGAGGAAGAAACAAGACTTTTTATATGGAAAAAAGTCTTTCTAAAACAACCAGGAGGTTTTTGATTTCTGATACATCATTTTACCTAACAAGCCTCATTCTCCAATTTCATAAAGGCATTCATAACGAAGAGCGAGACAATGAATGCACAGCTCAGAAGCAAAACATTCTTTGGTTCACCTGGTTATGCCACTTAATATACTCAGAAAAGTAATTTGCTAAGTGGCCCATGACCACGTGAGGCAGCTTAATGGCACACAGGAAGATAACCTACTCCTTCCTCCTTCACTACGTTACCTGAGCTATTACGTGCATGATTTTATATTGTCCACCAAAACATCTTTTCATCTCTGCCATAACCTTTGTTTATAGTCACATATAGATTGACTGTGACTAGACACCTGTTACTATGTCAACAGACACAGAATCGTCTTCCTTTTTCAAAACGGGAACTTCCCTTGGCATCAAATCTGACCTTTCCTTTGCCAGCTCATTCAAGTGTCCATCTGGAAATCTGGTTCCTTTCCCTCCCCAAGTAACTTCTAGTTCCAGGATTATTTTAAAGTTTAGTATCAGGGCCAGGAGCTTAGCACCCTAGGACCCTCTTGCAGAGAGTATTCCGAGCAAAGCCAACTCTCTGAAAACTGGAGCTCCAAACTGGACAGCAGCCTCCCAGCAATCCCCGAGAGTTCACGGAAAGCAATGGTCCCCAACTCTGGGTGGAAAACCAATTAAATTGAAAGCACTTAAAAATCTCACTGGCCAGGCCAGGCCCAAGATGCATCATGTCAGCCTCTACAGAAGTGGATCTTGGCATTAGTATTCTTTAGGGCCTTTCCGTCCACACATAATGCCAATGTACCTGCAGGTTGATAACTCTGAAAAACTGATTTTTTTAAAAAGTTAGTTGCCAGTATTAACGTGAAAAGCGCACAAGATTAAAATCAGACAGTCTTAGCTCTAAGTCTTGCACACTCGTTAGATCTTAGGCAACATTACTAGGTCCCTGTAAGCCTCAGTTTCTTCATCTGTAAAACATATTGACATTCTCCAGACTATAAATATTTATTGAGATAAACAATATAAAGCATCCAGATATCAAGGCACATACCTGCATATATGTTACCTCCACATTCTAAGGGGTAGAAAGTCACAAGGTTAAGCCCAGCCTGGGCAACTTGTGAACTTAACAAGACCATCTCTTAAAATATTTTTAAAAAAGAGTTAAAGTGTGGTTTAGTGAGAAGACCCACAGCTCAATCCCTGCAAACAATAAAAATAATACCAATAATAAAAAGCATCTACTATATATCTTTATAAGACACGATTTTTACCTTCAAGAAAAATGAAAAGGACTGGATGCTCAGTGGGTAAAGCACTTGCCTAGCATGGACAAGGCTCTGGCTGAATTCCCCAGAACACATGAAAAAAATTATCTGGGAGGCAGGAGGATTATGTGAGTTCTAGGCCAGCCTGGGCTCCACAGTGAGTTTAGGACCAGCCTGAACTATAGAGTGAAACCCTGTCTCAAAAGAAAAGAGGGGGAAAAAAGAAAGAAAACAGAAAACAAGGAAAGGAAAGGAAAAAGAAAAATTAAAAAGAAGACCATCTTGACTCCAAGTCTGTCCTGCTTCCAGCTACAACAGTTTTCCATATCTCTACATTTCTGAGGAAGATGAATTTGGCTCTCCTGTCACTATTCAGTGGCTACAGAGGATTTATGTAGTGAGTGAGTCTGAGCATGGCCCCAAAGTTCTTTCCCATGGAAAAGGTAGTATGCTATAAATCTAATTTTTGGATGTAACACTTAAGTAGTTCATTTGTAGGTGCTTGTTTGAAGACTGGAGCGACTTCAAAAGGTTTCAATTAACTCCAGCCGTTTCTCATCGGCCGCATTCCTATCACAAAAGGCCCCCTCTCTTCCCACAGTGGCTGTCAATTATGGGGCCGCTGAACTGCAGGGGAAACCTGGATGAACTTGCAATCACCCTGGTGAAAGCCCCCAAACAGTCACATAGGGCAGTGAACCTTGACATCATTCTACTGCTCTGCTGGACTTCGGAGTGACTGAGCAGAGGTGGGGAGATAATTAGTTGAGTAAGCTAATCAATGGAATAGGTCAGGGAAATCTATTTTGGAGAAAAAAAAAAACTTGGGGATAAGTAAAGTATTAGTTATTGGCAAATAAGTGCATTTGGTTGTTTTAGAGCAAGGTGAGGAACATCAGCCCATGGGCCATTTATGGCTATATATAAAATCAGTTGGTCCAAGCTGGGCCTCATGATGCCGGCCTGTAATCTGGGAGGTTGAGGCAGGAGCATCTTGAGTTCAAGCCCAGCCTGGATAATTTAGCAACTGTGCAAGACACTATCTTAAACAAACAAACAAACAAATACATAAATACATAAATAGGAGTGATAGAAAGATGTAGCTCTGTGCAAAGACCCAGGGTTCAATTCCCAGTAATGCAAAAATAAATTTGGTCCAGCCCAGTGAAGACAAATGCAAGTGAGACTTGAAATTCAAAAAATTTTAAAACTAGGAGTTTCTTCAAGGTAACGTAAGTTTACATTAAGTGAATTATAACAATAACAATTTTAAAGGACAAGCGAGGAGTGTCCATTATGGGACAAAGAGGACACATTCGAACAGGAACATCATCATTACCCAATACCATCACACACCTCACCACAGAGAAGCAGTTTCAACCATAACATTAGGGTGAGTTAATTAAATGTTTTACCAAATAGAGCATGCTAATTTTTAAGTTGATAATTTTGCAAGATCCATAAATGGTGTCACAAAGATCCAAATGGCCTTTGGCAGGAAAAAGGTTCTCCACCCCTAATATAAAGCTCTGAAATCAGCATTCAATAATATAAAGTAAATGACGCTTCTGGAATGTTATTCGCTGGCAAGTACTCGGACTGAGTTCAATCACTCTTGGAATTCTAGGACTTTTTATGTGACTAAAACATCATTAACTTTGTCTCACATATTCAACAATTGCGCATCTAATCAACAAAGACTGTAGTTAGACCCTAGTGACTCTGTATGTCAATTTTCAATGATATCAAACGTGACAAAAACATTAAGAAATTCAAATAATAACATCTACATAATATCTAAATAATAACATCTGTACAATAACATCCACACAGATGTTTGCAATATTCTTGTTAGCTAGAGTAACTTTAATGCCAATTGAAAACAGCACAAACACACAGGTCAAATGATATTCTACTGATCTGAGAAAATAATCATTCATCTCTAAATATAGACATGATGATTATGACCCTTTTTGTTTGAAGAGTGTGTGACATGAGTCTTAGAACCAAAGGGCCGATCTTGACACTACAAAGAGTAATCTGAAAAAGACTCAAAAGCCACACTGAGGCTGTCAAAAAGAAATGTTTATGAAGAACCCAGGGCCTTGAATATGTCTTAAAACTACTGAATTCACCAGCCACTGAAATCACCTACTTCCTGCCATCACTCCAATGCTCAGGAAAAGCTATATTAGTTTTCTATTGTTGTTATAATAAATCAGCACTTACTTAGTGGCTTAAAACTAACTATAAAGTTATTATCTTATAGTTTTAAAGGTCAGCTGTCCTTATAAAGTGTCAGCAGAGCTGTATTGGTTCTGGAAGCTCTGGAAAATAATCCATTTTCTTTTCCGGCTCCTAGAGGAAGCCAGCAGCCTCTCTCTCTCTCTCTCTCTCTCTCTCTCTCTCTCTCTCTCTCTCTCTCTCTCTCTCTTTATCTCTCTCTCTCTCCATCAATACATTTCCTTCTGAAACTTTCTACATTGGCTCCCTCTTTCACTTATGAGGACCCTTGTGACAATATCAGGCCAATCCACACATTCCTGACAATTCATCTCAAGGTTCTTAATCACATCTGTGAAATTCTTTTGTCATGTAAAGTAACAGCGACAGTTGAGGAAGAGCAGATGTTAGGACACAGACTTTGGGTTAGGGTATAGAGGTATACATTACTCAGCCTCCCACAGACATAAAGGCAGAGCAGATTTCTTCAGACTGTGCTATGACAGGGCAAAAGCATTCCCATTGCCCTGAAGCAATGTTATATCTTCCATATGAATAAAAATTCTTTATCCTTTTTCAAAATCTTTTTACAAAAAGTGCATTTGCCAAAACTATGGCTGCATGCTGTAGACCTGGGGTCACATTATTCTATTTCAGCAAAATTCTTTGCTATTTTTGTGTCATCTGTAGCCACGCTCCAGAACTCATCAACTTCCTTTGGGTCCTATGCTGGTAATAGACTGAAGTCACGATGGAGACCAGCAACTCTGCATCCCTTAGGGCCTGACAGACAGCACAGTCTCCCCGCCCCCCTTATGATGCAGTATTTCTTTTCTGTACTGTTCTTTCCAAGAATTGAGACATGGTTTCAAATGAGTTTCCTCATCCTGGATAGGTCTTATTCCATAGGCCAGGGATACTCAATAGGGATTCATTTAAAGAAGATAAAGAAAGGAATGGTATTAATATTAGTCTTTTTGAAAAGAAGAAAATACTATACAGTCTCTTGTGAGAAATGGTTGTTCATAGAATATTCAGAAATCTCCCATGTGAGAGGAAACAATCTCAATAGAGCTGATTTTTTAAAAAATAATAGTAGAAAGGAGTCATCATGTCTAAAACATAAAAATGTTGACATAAATTTAAAATTTATCAAAGAAGACCACAGCTATTTTATTAAATGCTAGAAAAAAGAAACAATTGTAGGGTTATAAAAAAGATTTAAAAATCACCTGACTTTTTCTTGTACTTTTACCACAGTTTGCTATGTGGTCTTGTTGCTACTCAATTAAGTAAATCATTTAGTTTAAACTTCATTGCCTACCAGGTTGGGGTTAACTTGAATCTCCACTGTGAATGATAGCACTCTCTTATCTCCTGTGTATACAATGAGAGTTACTTAGGAACAAAGAAGGAGAAAAGAAATTATTCAGTGATTTTTCAATCCTTTGTGTCTGTTGAAATGGTGTGAGGAGCTTTTAGAAAACACATTCCTGGGAACTGCAGTCAAGTTAAGAAGAATTCTGAAAGTAAAAGAGTTCCTAGATGCACCCAAGAGAGTGACCAGCGTCCCACAAATAATCCTCTCTGCCTCCTTCTGTGAAATAACAGCTCCACATCCACCAGAAGATCAAGGTCAATTGACCAAACGTTGACTCCTCTTCATGACTACTGATTTCTGAATACAGGGAGCTTCAAATGAAGGGAAAAGATATGGTTTGCAGTCCAGTGGAAACTTCCTGAAGCCCCTAAAAAGAGAATGCTACTCTGGGAACTAGGATCTCTCCTCCTGGAGAGCTCAAAGGTGTAAGGACAAGAAATACCCCCCAAATGCACATCTTCCTGGCTGCCACATTCCACCCCTTGTACCACAGAGTTAGTTCCCTGGAGAACGCCGCTCAGGGAGCCCCTCCTCATGGTCCACATGGGCCTCTCTTCTTAAAGGCACACAGCAAAGGAAGCTCCGTGGAATGAACGACCAGCCCCTCGCCGCAACTGCTCTAAGGCCACAGTTCCTTACTCTCTCCCTCCTTTGCTGCCCGTTCTAGAGTCTCTCTCATCCAGCCATCACCTTCGCTGGTCTGGCCTAGTGCTGTCACCTAGACTCTCATTGATGAAGGGTCTCAGTCCAGCATTATTCTGCTTGCTTATTCACAGTCACAGTCTAGGAAGGAACAAGCAGCACTCTCCCCAGGGCCACAGTCCACTGATCTCTGCTCTTGAAAGCTATCTCCACCCTGCTGATTTCAGTCAGCACTGTCTACACCATTGTTTGGCACTGGTTTCCTGCTGGATGACAGGAATCATTTTTGCATCTGTATTACTTTGAATCTTGTACCCCAGCAAGTACATTATCTTGCATATGGCAGATGTTGAATAAATGGTTTTTGTTGGTTGGCAAGCTCAGGATATGTAATCTAGGGCTATTTTACATTTCCTGAGTCTTCCAAGTGACTTGCTGATTGGCTATATTTATAATGAGACAACCAGTGTGGTTTTGCTTCTAACATAGACAAAAAGCATTTGGCTCCTTTCAACTGGACATCACCTTTTCCAAGAGCCTTCAAAACTGGGTAGGTTGTAGAAGAGGATGTGACCATGTACACAAAAGTGATGTGTACACATGTGTGAGAATGAACTTACTTTATTTTTTAAGACTGAGCCAGGCCCGGTAATTCAGGTTTTTAATTTCTCTTTATTCTTTTATTTTCTACAGGTGTTTCATGTGCTACCATGCCCAGCTTATGTAGTACTGGGGAATCAAACCTAGGACCTTGCCCTTGGCAGGAAAGCACTCTAACTGGTAAACTATGCCTCTAGCCACAGCATGTATGTAAATACAAGAGAATATGACAGAAGTGTCTGAAAAGCAATAGGGATAGGCCTCAAAGTCACTGGTCTCTGGTTAAGGTCAGATGTTCTGCAAACTTTACAGTTCCTCTTTCTCGTACTCATCATTATGCGTTGTATTACTCATTTCTGTGTTTTTCTCCCAATACCACCAAGGATAAGAGTCATCTGATTATTTTTCATGCTATTCCTAAAATCTTACTCAGAGCATATGTTCAAAATGTGTTGAATGAACAATTTAATTACTAGCTGAAACAGAAGCAGAGATGCAGAGAGTTCATTTAATTGGAAATAAGAAACCTTTGTCGGAACTCTGAGGAAAGTGGTATACTGCAGTGAATACAGATTTAAAGCTGGACAGACTGAGCTCATCACATAACATCAGACTTGAGGACAGTGCCTTGATTTCTGTGAAGATCACCATGGAGGAGATGCTCCCTGAATGCGGTTCTCCTCTGTTAAACAAAGACTGAGAGAAAGGGGCTGACTGAGGAATAAAGTAAGTAAATAAAGGATAAAGAGGCTGGGTGCAGAGGTACATGCCTCCAATCCCAGCTACTGGACAGACTGAGGCAGGAGAATCCTGAGCCCCAAGCAGACTGAGCAACTTAGTAAGATCTTACCTCAAGAAAGAGCACAATTAAAACCAAAAAAAAAAAAAAAAAACCCAGATTCCTGCCATTTGGAGGCTGATGTTCCACAAATGTTAGTTGACATTGCTTTTAAGCAATTAGGTAATTTGGTTATTTTTAGGTTTAAAACCATTGTTTTTAAATGTGTGAAAGGCTTACTTGGAACATACACACACAAAGAAAATCCACATCTTTTTCCTATATCTAACTTACATATAAAAACATTTAGGTGGGAGGAATTACTCTTCTTAAACTATTTCTTCCACCAGCGTGCCTAATCTTCTGGCAAAATGCTGTTAAGAATATTCTAAAATAAAAGGGAGCCAAATCCTCTATGTACCTGAATTTTCTGACTTCAAAAAAATTCAAATAAGTTACAATTTCAAAATAGATGTTCTCCTTTTAAAGGTTCAAGTGGATTTTCTACACACTGCTGCCATTTTCCCATCAATGTACTAACTGTAGTCATTTTTTAAACCCCTTGATTTGCAAATTCAATTTTTAAATTAAAAATATTTAGTGGCATATACCTTCCTCCAGGAAAGTGATTAAAGGAGGAAGCTGTTAAGTCAAAACAGAACTCTACCCAAATAACAGATTTGAAACCTTTAATGAAGTAACTACTGCATTAGGATAATCTCTTTCTCCTAACCACCTTCATCAAAAGACCTACAGTTATAATAGGTCCTGTGCCAACACTAGAAAATTCCCCATACTCCTTGGCAAGATCATTACAGGGCTAAAAATTTGTCCTGAGGAGATGACGAGAGCTATGAAAAACCAAAGGGGGAACAAACAACCAATGTGATCTTATTTTTGCAAGAGATACATAAGTACATAGATTTCTCTGGGAACCTGGGTTATGGCTTTATAAATGTTAGAGACTATTTCACGACAAGAAAAATAAACATGATGTACTAGATTTAAGTAGTACAAACCAAGCACAAAATCTCATTTTTGTTATTCATGTGAGTATATACGTTCAAACAATAAAAGACAGTCAAGCTGCAATTTATCTCTGAGCGACAGTGTGATAAGTAAATTATTTTTCTTTTTCACCCTTTCTTTAATTTTCCAAAGGTGATGTAACCAGGGAAAAGTTACTGATGACACAGAAAAGCAACGGGGAGCGACGATGAGCTGACAAGGTGAGAGGCGGGACCACCTCCACACATGAACGGCCGCGGTCCAAACATCCTGCGACCTCATTTTGGGCTTCATTGCATCTCATCAGACTGTGGCACTGTCCTTTCAGTCAACTAAAGTAAAATAATAAGCCGTATATAATTTGTCATATATAGGTATTATTGGCTGTAATAATCATCTGAATATCGCTAAATGTTGGAAGCAGCCATTATGTCCATCAAGTGATGAATGGATAAAAAGACACAGTACACACAGTATACACAACGAAGTACTACTGTGCCATGAAAAATAAACGAAGTTAAGTCACTTGTAGGGAAATGGATACACCTTAAGACCATCATCCTTAACAAAATGAGTAAGACACAAAAAGTTAAATATGGCATGGTTTCTCTAATACGAGAAAAACTATTAAAAAATAAAGGACTAAAATAAAAGAGGGATGGGAGAGAATAGAGACTTTGTGGAGCAGGAAAAGGGGTGTAACCATGGGAAAGAGAAAGAGAAGTAAAACCGATCAGGATGAGATATGCATATGTACCAGCTCCTCGGGCTGAGTGTCATTGCGTGCCACACATACATACTAATAAAAAGAATGATTTGGGCAAGAAAAAAAACATAAAGACACTATAAACTACTTACTCCAAACAGGGGAACAAAGAATTCAGCTCTCTGTTCATGAAGTCAGTGAACAGGGCGTCCCACAAGAGTCCCTACAGCTAAACTGAAGAAAATGACTTTTCGAATCTACAGAGCTCTCCACTGCACAAAGGCACAATGGAATATTCTAGTTGAAAAGTTTCTCCACGATATGTCACCAGAACTCCCTCGGAACCTGGACTTGCAATGATGGAGCTCCAAATTATCTAAAAAAACTAATCTTAAAATCTTATTCATGGGCTGTCGCTGAAGTGTATACGATATTGATAGTGTAGGATTTATTCTTAATCTTTAATTTTGATTTTCAATTTAAGTGATACTGGAGTTCAAACCCAAGCACACCCCTCCAGTGAGCTACACCCCAGACTATTTCATTTCATTTCATATTTGAGACAGGGTCTCACCAGACTGTTCAGAATAGACTCAAACTTAGGTCCTGCTGCTTCAGCTTCCCTCGGCGCTGGAATTACAGACATACGTCACTGTGCCGAGCTAACTATACTGTTTTGATGTTCTAAATATTGTTATTACCATCCCTTTCTCTTCTTAGCTTGTCTCATATTTGCTAAGCACTGAAATGAATGAAATTCCAAATCATGGCAATCTGTTCACCTGGCTAGTCCTCAGATTTCTAATCTATAAAATCCTGAATTGAATAATAAATTGGGAAGTAGGACTGAAGGTTAGGGCACTGGAGTCTCCGTGAACTTTAAGATTTTTGAAAAATATATACATCAAGATTATCAGGTACCTGTCTCTTTCCTGACTCCCAAAGTTGGCGCTTGTGGTATCCATGCAAAGCCCCATTCCATCAGACTCTGACTCTCCAGAAAGGTTTTGCACATCTGGTTCAAATCTTTGCAAGTGTACTCTGTACATTTGGGAGGACTGCTGGAAGGTTTATTAGAGTCATATATCTACCTTCAGCCAAAAATTCTACACCTAGCTCATCTCCAAGAGAAATAAATACACATGTTCATAAAAACCTTCATATGAGAATATTCAAAGGACATTATTAATAGACAAGAACTAGAAACAGAAAGCAAACAAATAAATTGTGGTATATCTGTACAATACATGCTACACAGACATAAAAATTAACATTGTTGAAAGATAAACTTTAAAAACATTGTGATAGAAGAAGCCAGATGCAAAAGAGCATATTGTATGATTCCATCTATAGGAACAAGACAGGTAAAACCAATCTATGAAGATAAAAATTACATTAATAGTTATTTCTGATGGAAGGCATGAGAGAACTTTCTAGGCTATTCTCATAATGGTTATACAGATTGATGCTTGAGCAAAAGTTCATCTACTTATTGTATGGGGATTCTCTCACTACCATAAAATTACCACAAACACACTAGCTTAAATAACTATAATTTTATTTTCTATTATTTGTAGGCCTAAAATTCAACACAGGTCCCCGTACATTAAAATCAAGGCTTCAGTAATGTTGTATTCCTTTCTGAAGGCTTCCAGGGAGAAGACATGTTCTTGCTTTGTCTTGCTTCTAGAAGTCACTACATTCCTTGACATATCCTATCCTCCCTCCATCTTCAAAGCCAGGTACAGAGGCTCGCTAAGAACCTTTGTGATTGCATTGGCTCTGTCTGCATGAAGATAACCCAGAATACCTTCCCAAGATGAGGTCCTTCATTTGAACACAAATGAAAAAACTTTCTTTTATCCAACTATTGTAGTTACAGGTTTCAGAGGTCGAGGTGTGGACACCTTTGGAGGGCTGTTTTTCTGTCTGCCATGGCACTTAAGATGCACACATTTACTATGCTACATTACACTTCAACAAAAAAAGTTTGTCAAAAATATTTAATGTATACTAATTATTCCAAAAATATGCAGATATACACATACATACAGATGGATACCTAGATGCATAGATAATAGATAGATAGATAGATAGATAGATAGATAGATAGATATCAGGGAAATCTTGGAAAGAGCCCTGTCGACAGAATTTGGGAAGCAATTCAGTGAAATTCAGCACAGAAGCCTAACAGAATCCGAACACCTAAGGGATAATTCATTGATCCTTCGTTAGTCTAATATAGATAATCAACCCAGTTCAGGAGCAAATCAAACACCCAAACTTATGTTCTGGTGCAGCTGAGGACATGGAAAATCTACATAAATCATAAAGCAACATGTAAATATGTTATAATCCTAAAATCTGGTTCATCCCCTGCTCCATACACTATCTCACCCTAGAGCCTGTCTATGGTTATTTGATGATAGGAATCAGTTACTATGTAGTACACTTTCACGTCTATCTACTTGGAAAAATGAGCCAAGCAACAAATTATTGTTTTAATCTTAAAGGCTTTTATTTTGAGCTTCCCACAACAACTTCCAATCGAATTGAGAATGTTATATCTAAATGTTTTTTTTTTTTAATGAAGAAAAATTGGGTGGTTTGAAGAGGCTCACACGATGATTCAGAACTGTATTGGCCTTGGCCTTCCTCCTTTTATAGGTAGGTCGGTTATTTCTTTGCTTACATTAAAATACATTCACAACAGACACTAACTACATAAATTAATAGCATTGCTTTAGAAGAAAATAAATTCTCCACCATATGGTTGGGGTTATACTTGCACTATTTGCCAACATGCATTCTCATTTTCCTCGAGGAATATAATTCTGTGGATTAAGCTTTTAAAATAAGATAGCATGAAAAGCTGAACCTCTGGCCCTTTTCCAACCTAATCCTGCTTACCTGCAAGCACACCTGCTGTCCTGCTGGAAATCTGGGTTATTGTGACTCTAGCATACCCCTTGAGCTGGAATATTGTGCCAAATCTCTTTCACTAGAAGCTGTATTGCTTTTCTGCTGACTATAAGCAATGTTGAACCAGAACACTGGGGTTTCCTGAGTAAGGAGAACATTCACGTATACCAGGTACCAGGCAACTTCTCCCCCTGTCTGAGCATAACAAATGCTAATTGATCTCAGAAGCTGGGAAGAAGGGAACTTTTATAGGTATGGATTGTAGCCCCTGAAGATAAATAGCCAGGCCCCAGGACTAGTAGGAAGTACCTCGGGTAGGGAAAACTCATTGTTTTGCTTGTTTAGGCAGCTATAACAAAACACCATTAATTGAGTGGCTTATAAAGAGCATAAATTTATTTCTCATGGTTCTGGAGTCTGGGGAACTCAAGATTAAGGCAAATTCAGGACTCTCCTTAAGTCCTTAAGGCTCACAGACAGTGATTCCTTGCAGTACTCTCACAGGCAGAAGATGCAACAGCCTCACTGTGGTCTCTTTTCTAATGATGCAGTCCCTTACATGAGAACTTTATCCTGCTGAGCCCAACACCTCTCTAAGGCCCCATGATGTGATCTGAGTGTCTCCTTTTCAAATTCACATTGAAAATGAATTGCCTTGTCACAGTATTAAGTAATTAAGTAATAAGAGATGATCTGGAATGAGTTCATGATTTTTCCATAAAAGGATGAGTTTGTCCACCAGGGCCTTTCTCCCCCCTCCCCCTCCCCCGGCTTGATTCTCCTAACTCCTGGTGTGGGATGATAGTGGGAGGAGATCCACCACCAGGTGACATCTTGGTCTTGGACCTCCCAACCTTCAGAACATAGGGAATGAATTTCTATTGATTGTAAATTATCCAGTCCTGGGTATTTTATTGTAGCAGCATAGAGACCAAGACTCCATTTCCTCATAGGACCACCTTTCAACACACAAATTAGAAGGACACAAGCCTGCAGGCCACAGCAGTCACTCTCTCAAGTCATGTTGACTGATAGCAAGCAGCAGAAACAGAATTTGAATCTGGGCCACTTGATGCCTATGGGATTCGCCATTATTTGACAGAGGATCTCAAGCCAGAGAAGTCAGTCAGTGTGTATCTACCTTAAAATAATGCTGCTTCTGTTATCCATATGTTGAACTCGACAAAAAAGGAAGCCCTGGTTTCCCGGGTTTGATGAAACCTTAAAGTACTATAAAGGGTCCACAAACAGGCTGACTCTTGGGTGGAGGATCTCTAAGAGCTTTAATTTCCAGAATCTCCAGGCTAGTAATGCAGCTCCAGAGGCATGCCAGGTTCACAAGATGCTCCAAGTTACAGAATCAAAATCTTACTAAAGAGATACACTTGTGTCCTGCAGGCAGGGCTCACTGAGGAGAACATCCTAAATGTTAAACACAGTGGAAGAATCTCACTTTCTATATAAGAAAGACTCAAGAAGGATTCACTGGCCAGGCTGAGATGCCTTGCACACAAGAAACAATAAATAGACAGTTAAAGATACCAACAGTATGTAAGCCTGCTGATAAATGATGGTTTTCAAAGGCCCAAATGTGTGTACAGGCTTCAATCAACAGCAATTGGCCTCCATTCAGGGACATAGAATACCATCTAGCCATTCAAAATAGGCTGTTCATTTATTGAGGAAATGTTAGCACCCATTACAAACGAAGTACTGTACAGGCACTGGAGTTATTCACTAAACTAGACAGGCTTGTTCCTGACTGGATGGAATTCAGTTTAGTTTGGAAAGAAAAGAGACTTACTAACAAAACAAGTAATAACAAAAATGCATAAAGTAATGCTAAAGTGAGTGCTGAGACAAAATGCACCAACTGTTACACGGAGAAAACCTAGGTACCATTCCAGAAACGGAAGGTAAAGAATGCTGAGCAGACAGACATCCAGGAACTGGGGGAAACCATTTCTATCCATGATGCAGGTAATCACCCACCCTCAACCCCACAGGAAGTATTTCCCACTATCAATGCCCCTTGGAAGAATAACTAGGATGCAAAATAACCCTGAGATATGATTGTAGCCTCCCTTCTGTAAGACCCTAGAGCTCAGCCTTCATTTACACATCTGGGCATTGGGAGAAAGACAGCTCAGCGCAGGGTGATTACTTGCAACTTCACAAAATGAGGCCCTCGGACTAGCTCTGTCCCTTCTCAGTGGTGCCCCAGTTAACCGTGCCTCCACTCAACCAGGCTGGCCCCTCTAAACTCCAAGTCTGGATTGTAAAGTCCCGTTCATTACTCACGGTGCTTGTGATTAACTGACAATTGCAAGCTTGTACAATCCCTTAATCTTTTTTATTGCATCGCATAAACCCCATGCTATTATTTCATTTCTGTTCCATAATATTGGCTTTTAAGAGCTGGTCCTTGTGGGCAGGATGCATGCAACAGGGAACCACTCTAAGGGGCTCCCTCATCCCAAGCATCCCAACTACACAAATGACTTTTCCATAAACATCCTCTTTGCACTCACCCATGGTAACTTGCTCTCTGTAGTGAATCAACCTCTCATTTTCCCACATTATCAATTATCTTTGGGATTTTTTTTCCAGTTCTGTTTATGCATCCTCAAGATGTCTCTTTTGAAATTTTGTCTTCACGTCATTTTTATTTCTCACCAGGCTGGCTGTTCCACCTGTCATTGGCGAACTCCAAGAAAGGTGATTCCAAGCCTGGCTCTACCATACACTGCCTGGACACCATCGCTCCTTTTCAGACTTGAGAGTCATTCTCACTAAATTTTTTAATTACCACTAAATGGCCCCCCAACAGTCAAATTCAAGACACGAGTTTTGTCCTTTAAAAGGCAATTTTTATTTTTTTAGTTAAGTCAAAAGTAGACCAAACTCTGTTCTGGGGATTTGCTATGAGCAAGAGGCAAGGACCGTGACTGGGAAGGGGAATGAGTGTGCTGCTGGGGACCAATAATACCCTACTGCTTGGCCACCATGGTGTCTGTAGAACTGTCCACTCTGATGGTTCATCAAGATGCACAATTATGACTTTTATACTTTCATGTGGGCGTGTTATTATTTAATTTAATTTAAAATTTATTCTAGTAATTGAAACTGATCCTCTATTTTATTTAGCTCATAATCAACCTTGGTATCTTAGCATTTAAGCACAATTTTGGAGCTAAGAGTCTGATTTGGGCTCCTTACTTTATTGTTCCGTGGCTGTCCTTGTCCTTAAAATAGTAATGCTAATATTTCCAGTTCAGAGGGTTGTTCTAAGAATTAAAAGAGCTACCGTCAATAAACTCCTTAAACAATTTCACATCCACTGAGGGTCATATTTAAGAATTACTTTTCATATATTGAGAAAAACTCGCATCATTATCAGAATTTTAAGAGTGCAACCTGAGACACGGGATCTAGGCCAATGGTGGCCTAGAGGACCCACCCCAACCTACATGACACCATGATCACCAAACCATCCAAAAGTCACCACCAACCATCCAATTGTTAAAGTCAGAAACCTGAGAGTGATTACAGATACCTTGTTTCCCACCCCTACGTGTCTCACTCTTGGCAAGTCCAGTCAATGCAATGTTCAAATCCACAGAAAAACTGCAGACTCTGGATAGTAATACTGTGTTTATTTCTGTAAGAAAGCCTAAATCCCTTCATTTAAAAAATGAATGCAAACAGCTGTCTGCCAGGAAGTTGCTTTCTAAAGTATAATGCTACTTGGCTGATCTTAGCCAGGTTGTATTAGTTCTGCCTTTGAGTGAGAAGAGTCCTACATATGCTGTCAAAGCTCAAGCACTGGGCTGGGTGTTGTCGTCGTCGTCGTCGTCGTCGTCATTGTTGTTGTTTTCTGAGAAAGAGTCTTGTTCTGTAATCCAGGCTGGTCCTGAATTCACTGTATAGCCCAGCCTGGCCCTAAACTCATAGCAATCCACCAGCACTAGCCTCCCGAATGCTGAGACTTCAGGCATGAGCCACAACACCTGGCTTTCTTCTCAGAGCAATCTTGTGGGTTGCCTTGAGTCTAAGCAAATACAAACAAGGAAGGAAGGAAGAAAAAAGAAAAAACATTATTACAGCCTCTTCCTGGGAAAGCTCTGTTGCTTTGCCTAAGTCTCCCCAGGTAAGGATTTGTCTCTCTCTTCATGTGGTTCCTGCCTTACCTGGCTTTCTGCCTAGCTTTCAACATGTTATCACTTCTGATTGACTTCTTACACAGGTGGCAAGACTAGGAAAATACTGGCAATATTTAGAATAAGTTATTTGTATGCAAACCACTTGACATACTGAGTATAAGATTTTTTGCTGGTACTGGTACTAAGGACCAAACCGAAAGGCAATCTATCATTTAACTACATGCCCAGCCCTTTTTATTTTTTATTTTGAAAAAAAAGTCTCAGTAAATTGTCCATGTTGGACTTGACCTTGCAATCCTCCTGCCTCAGCTACCTTCCATGCTGGGTATGTGACTTTGTTAAATAAATTGAACCTTACAGATCACTGGAATAAATCTAAATATGTAAAGAATGGCAATTTGAGAAAAGTATCTCCTGTAGAATTAGTGTTTTTATCTAAGAAAAAGGAAGATATGATCCCAAATTAGCATTTCTCAAATTGTAGCACACATAAAAATCACCAGGAAAATTTGTTAAGTACAGATTCTTGGGCCCAATACTATAGCTTAGTCCAGTAGGCCTCAAACAGAGCCTGAGAAGTGACGCTGAATTTACTAATGCAAGGACCACATCTTGAAGAAGATAATTTTCATCTACATCAGATGCTACAAGTATTTGCATGACAATACACTTTTTGTGTTCCACTTTTATTCATAGATGACATACAGGCACTGCGCATCTTTCAAATCTATCTTTCAAATGCAGTAACCAATGTATCCCCTTTTACTCACTCTGTGAAAAAGCTAACTAGTCACCACTGAGTGTCAAATCTATTAAGACTTGGAATTTTTTGTTTGACTGTTTCAAGCAAACCTTTCACACTGTTCTAACAATGGTCTTTAGTATTAAAATACCCAACTAATCTAAAGAAATGTATGGAAAGTGATACTACGCAAGTTCCGGCCTTCAAAACCCTCAAGAGACCTGGAGCTTCTGAATTTGTTTTCTTGCAAAATTGTCCTGAAGTTTCCACATAGACAGTGGTTTGGCTTAATGGGAATTAGAGGCCAGGGAGGAAAATGGAGGCACCCATTCCAGCCAATCAGCACCAGCAAGGCATGCCAGCAAGGCTACTATGGATTTTGCGCCCAGCTGATCTCCTACTGAACGCCATTGTGTGAATGAACCCAAGCAAACCAGCAGAGGGCCTGCCACGTCAACCCTTAGCAACATGAAAAATAATGAATCAATTATAAGACTGTGAGAACTTGTGGAACTGTGAGCTAAAATAAATTTTTCCTCCCTTAAGATGTGGATGTAGGATGTAGGGTATTCTGTCCCAGCAACAAATATATAACTATGACAGGAGAATTGATTCTAGTACAAAGAAGCAAAACTTTCTAGAGTCTCACTGCTGATGATTTTATTTCAAGGAAAATGGACAGGGTTCACACCAAGTTATATCTTCTTCCACAGACCCAATAACTAGGCATGGTGGTGCAGGCCTATAATCCCCACACTATGGGAGGCCAAAGCAAGAGGATCACAACTTCAAGCCTAGCTTGGACAACTGAGCAACTTAGTGAGACCCTGTCTCAAAATAAGAACTAAACAATGGGCTGGGGAGGTAGCTTAGTGTGAAGGCCTTATAGTTGGATCTCCAGTACTGGAAATAAAAAAGGAAGAAAAAGACTTGGTATAGTACTACATATCTAAAAAAAACTTTATAACTTTAATTTTTAAGGGATTTGATTTGGTTCTATATGATAGGGCTTATTTTATTGTTCTCACATTAGGGGCAAAAAGACAGAATTTGAACTCAAGATCAAAAACTTGCTTAATACATAATTGAAAATTTTTCCAATTTCAATAATTGAGGGCCTCTGGTTCAGTAGCAAAATAAGTAGCAAAATAAGTCCTGAGGGCATTCAGGCATTCATTTAAATCTTAGCTTCTGCGGTGCTTCCTCTAGTTACTTTTTCATTTGGCCAGGGATAAGTTACTAACTTTGAGCTTTTATCAAACATCCCAAGAGATTCTTTTTTCCCATTTTATTGATATGTATTAGTGCAAAATTTAAGGTTTACAGTGAAGTTGAGAATTTTGTGCGCATACGTATCTTTGTCAAGGTGACAAGGACTTTCCCAGTCTCCTTCTGTCCCTCTCTCCACCCACCCCTTCCTCCCTCCCCGCCCTACCCCCCTGTTTCACTTTGTTTTTCGTTTTAAGTTCCATAAGAGTTGTGATCTGAGACTCTCATATCAGAGATACCATTCGATGTTTCACCTTTTGCTTCTGACTCACTTCATTAAGCATGGCGTTCTCAAGTTTCTTGCATTTGCCTGCAAAAGCCTCCACGCTGTTGGACTTTATAGATGCATAGTATTCTATTATGTATAAACACCACAGCTTGTGTATCCATTGGTCTGTTGATGGGTATCTTGGTGACTTCCATATTTTAGCTATTGTTAGTTGTGCTGCTATGAACATAGGTATACATATGTCTCTGTTATGCGTTGTTTTGGCCTCTTTTGGGTAAATTTCCAGGAGGGGTGTCCCTGGATCGAAGGGGATATTTGTTTGTAGTCTTTTGAGAGATCTCCATACTGCTTTCCAACATGGTTGTACGAATTTACATCCCCACCAGCAGTGTAGGAGAGTTCCTTTTTCCCCACAGCCTAGCCAGCACTGATTACTATTTGACTAGTTGATATAAGCCATTCTTTCTGGAGTGAGATGGTATCTTAAAGTTGTTTTGATTTGCATCTCTCTTATGGCTAGAGATGTTGAACATCTTTTCATGTATCTATTGGCCACTTGTACTTCTTTGTGAGTGAACTGCCTCTTCATTTCCTTAGCCCACTTTTCAATGGGATCCTTTATTTTGTTTGGCTTACTTTTCTTCAGCTCCCTGTATATTCTAGTTATGAACTTCCCATCTGAGTTATTGGTGGTGACCAAGAGATTCTTAGCAAGTGGTCCTTGAACTAGCTTTGCAATATGGTGAAGAATTTAAAAACAGTTTTTAAACTGTGGTTAGGCCCCATCTCTAAGTTTAGGCCCACCTCTGCCCCTACTAGTTATTTGACCTCAGACAAGTTTGTCCCTCCAAGTCTCCGAGTCTTTATCTATAAAACAAAGGCTATAATAGTAAAATAAATGATCTGATAGATTTTCAGAGTTTTTAAAAATATGACAATTATTTAAGCTCTACTAATGTATTTAGGGTCTGAAAGCTTCTGGAAAGAAAGGCATCCTCCTTAGTGATTTTTTTCTGTTGTAGAAGACAATTTTTTAAATGGTACTTTTAATTATATTGTTTAGGCCCCAGGGTACCAAGCCTCTTCTAATCTCCTGCCTTTCCTATAAGGAGTTCCCAATTGTTTTAAAGCTTTATTAACTTATTTATTATTCAACTAATAGAATTGTTGAATCCTTTGGAAATTGAGGTAATTTAAAGAGTTTACTGTTTAACTTAATAATTAAATTCCCCACGTCCTACCCTAATGGGGCACTTCTTACAAAAGAAAAGGCCATTAAAAAGTAAGTAGAATTGTTTCAGAGGAATCCTCAGAGTAAGCGTCTACACTCATTATCCTCCAGAAAATTATCCACTTTGCAGATTATCTACTGAAAAATTAAACTCTGAAGAAAGCAAATGAGAGCCGAGGTATTTGCTTTGCCATTAACACTCTAGTGACTTTGTGCAAGTCTTAAAGCTCTCGAAACAGTCGACACGCTGAAGTTCAAGGAATTTGGTAGTCATCTCACTGTGATGCAAAAAGTTTGTTCTGATATTCATCATTTGCTTGGTACTTGACAAGCAACTGTTTCATCGCAATGCCCTTTTCAGCAAATGCAATTTGTTTAGTACTTGTCTTTTCTGGTACTTTCTGTGCTTCCTATAACCAACTAAGTACCCAGGTACTACTGTATGTCATTTCTGAGTTGTCTCATCAATCAGATGAGCAGGAGCATGTATAATGGTTCATTTTTATATATCAGCTTGACTGGCTGTGCATGGCTACACTACAAATTGTTATTCAAACTAGAGTTTATGCTTAATATGCATGCAGCCCTGGGTTCCAACTCCAGCACCAATATATATAAACATATATAATTTCTGGGAAGAGCTATGACAATATTTCTCAAGATTAGCATTTGGGTTCATGGGCTTGGTGAAGTAGATCTCTGCCCCACATCCAATGTGAGCTTCGTTCAATCTACTGAAGGCCTGAACACAGTGGAACGTGGAAGAAGATGCTTCCATGCCCACCCATAAGTGATGTATCTTCACTCTGCAACCCTTCTCCAGGGATTTACACCAATTCATTCCCCTGACTCTTAGGCCTTCTGACAAAACTGCCTGGGCCTCCAGCTTGCAGGTAGCCAACATCAAATGATATTCCTCACCCCCCATAATTGCATGAGCAACTCCCTATCCTAAATTTTCACAAATACCTTACAGTTTCTATTTCACAAGAAAATTATTATTAAATGTAACGCACCCAGGATTTCCATGAAATTATACAAATTTCCAGGTAAGGTCCGCAGGCTATGGTGAAAGTATCTAGATATTCACCAAACTCATCCCATATTATACTGGAGATTTCTCTTTGGTAAGATAGGTGACACTGGGTATGATTTACACTTTTGAAATGTCTTCTTACATAGTTTTTTTGTCAAATGATCCCAAAAAATAACTTTTAATATTAGTTTCCCTTGTAAAACCCTTTACAATTTTTAAAGGTCACATGAGAACTGAATTTTTCCTTTGAAGTAAGATACGGCACATTTTATTTTCCCCTTTTTAAAAAAAATAGACTATGAAGCCCATTAGATGTTGGAGTTTTGCAGGAGACAGTCTACCATCCAGGCCTTCCCAGCTGCCAGTTCCCCCCCCACCCCCACCCCCACTTTCTCATAGGACTGGTCCCCCCCAACCTAGCACACGTACTGGGTGAGCTGACCCAATTCCTTCCAGTTTCCTTTCTCTAAAGGTGAACATGTGATTCCAGTTAGCCAGTAGGAGTATTTCATTGCCATGCACACATTTTTGATTCAGAAATGGGTCTGTCACCCAAAATATTTTGAAGTCTAGTCCCTTTATAGCTGTCGAGTAAGAATAGTTCTTCTTAAGACGCTTTAAAATTACAGGATGACATCTATGTCACCGTAAGAGAGAACCATCATGAAGCTCAGGAATGAAGCCAAAGGGAAGGAAGAGAGAACCAGGAACTGTGAGAGACATATTAGTGATGGCAGTGTGGGACACCTAGATTGATTTGACTGGTCCTGCAACACTACTGCTTGAATTTTTATATTTCTGTCTATGGTCTGTATCCCCATGTTGTCCTGAATAATTGAACTGATGCTAACATGTACATGTGGACACACCCATATAACATGTATATGTTGTGACAATAGAAGCAGATCTCAAATGCATCTGTTTTACCTTTACTATCCTTATTTAGTTTATTTCCAATTTGGAAATAAAGAAAACCTAATCATCTCACATTCTTACTACATGAAGATGTGAAATTCCTGGTATAGACAAGGATGCCCTTACATAGGCGGAAGAGATATTGATCTGTAACCTCCCCCTGAAACAGCCTCTACTCCTTTGGTTACACAGTGATTTGATTAAACGTTAGTAAGTGTATGCTCAAAGGAACCATGTGACTTTACAGATCAGTTATCTCCTTTCAAAGAAACCATGTGACTTTCCAAACTCACTCATCTTTTCTTTGGTCCTTTGTTGGTACAAGTCTGGTTCCCCTGGAGCTGACTTTAAGGTAGGAATTCATCTTCTAGGAAGTGATTTAGGAAGTGGGGAAAATGATATGAGAAAGGAGGGGGGAAATAAACAAGGTACAATCCCAGTAGAGTCCCATAAGGCCATGGATGGGGAGGGTGGGCTCGAAGTGTCAATTATAGCTCAGACTTGTTTCCATTGGAGACAAGGGATTGGGGCTTTCATAGTCCTCTCCTTGTCAGCCCCTGGTAAAGCCCTCAGGAGGTGTCACTTCTCAGCATAGGCAAAGCCATCCAGTACCACAGAGAAGACTTTTAAGAAGGCTGAAGCTGTTGGAAGCAAAAACACGTTGCAAAAAAAAAAGAGGATTCAAAAATAATACAAAGGAATAGAGAAGCCCGCCTCAGTGTCATCTGCTGCATCCGCCATACTTTCCCCCTTACCGTTGGATTCTGGTGGGTATTGATCAATTCATACCTAAAACAATATGGAGAGATAATATTACCAGACACTGGTTATTGTTCCCAGTTTTCAACAATCAGTTTAATATCTATGCTTCATCGATACTAAGGAGCCTATATTCCAAACATACTAAATTTCTACTATCAGTTGAGCTTCAGAAATGTCACCAATTAATATATCCAAAAAAAGAATAAAAACACCTGATTCTTCCATTACTCTCTTCTCTAGCTACTAGGATAAGAAATTTTTAAAACTTAAGTGAAGTTTCTCAAGGTTCTTAGCTTCAATTCATTATACGCTGGTGGCCCTATCAGAGAGAGTCACCTAGGCCAATGACTATTTTCCCTCAGAATGCAACCTTTACATTTCAGTGAGGAGCCAGCTTCTATCATTATACTTTAAACAGAAAGGGCCAGACAAAGATACAGGGGTAAAGTAAGAAGATGAAAAAGAAATTAATTCATCTGTTTTCTTTCCTAAAGTTTTTCTCAGATAAATACCATTTATATAAAGCATAGCCAACTACATATTGCCACCTTTACTTCCTGGGGATGAAGAAAGAAAAGTCATTTGCAGAGGCAGAAAGCCAACATCAAGCTAAGTCTTAAACACCCACTCACCCTTCAATGTTCAGGGAGCTCACTGTTGATTGCTGTATAAAGAGCCTCGAGTGCCCAATGGAAATTAATTCTTTCTTTGAAAGCAATCGATCTTCTCTTCTAAAAACGTACAGAAGATTTTTAAGAAGAGTTTCTGGCAAGAAAAAAAAGCCATGTTATTCTCCATCTACTAACCCTATTTCTCTTTCTTGAATACTCACAACTTTTTATTATGTTCACATCATAGTACAAGACAAATCTGCTATCCCAACCCTTCAGCATCAGAGGAGTATCAGATGGGCATTCCTCTCTTATTGGAACTAAAAAACGTTAATTAAATTACTGGGAGAGGAGCCTTACGAAGGTGCCCTTGCAGGATACTCCACTCATTCAATCCTCACAGATCCAGCTAAAAAGTTGAGAGAGAGTAAAGAAAAGTACTTGAAAAGTTCATCTCTGAGTAAGAATAGAACTTCAGGAAGCAAAATCAGACCAACAGGAAAGTTAGAAACTCTAGTAGAATGCTGCAAAAGCTGTAGCTGAGAACCTCCTGCAGACCTTGCCAGGTGCCCAGGAAGAACAACAAACACCAGAAAGAAATAATTTCTATTGGCAGAAGAGACAGAGACAGTGTTGGCCACAGGTGATCCCAGTCTGCTCCTGGTCTTCAGGATTCCTCACGGCATTCTAACCAGTGGATCATGGTAGGGAACTGACCAGGGCTGCTGAGGAAGCCAAGGACAGAAGCCAAGAGCGATAGCTGAATAAGTGAGGGAGGACTCCAACACTCCGACTATGATGAGACTTAAATACATGGAATTTATATCCTGGCTCAGGCAATCCTGTCCCAGTTCCTTCCTTGAACTCACCCAACCCACGCCCTTCTTGTGTAGCTCCTGTCAATTGAAACTGGGAAGCGAGTGGATACTGTTTGGAAAGATCCTGATCCATAGCCCCACCTAGGCAGACCAACTCAATTGAAAGGAAGCCACTGGCAAGCTGTGGGCCACAAGAGGAACACAAGCTGTGATCTAGGTGAGAGAGGCTCAGCAGAAATTGACCAAACTCTTAGGATGCTCAAATAACACTATACCAACAATAAAATGGTTACCAACAAATGTTGAATGACTGAAAGAAGCTTAAACACATAATGGCATGTTTATATAAAAATATAAATTCAGGCTAAAGAAATAAAAGTCTTAATGGAAAATTTCCCATACATGGGAAAAGAAATAAGATATCCAGGTAACTGAAGTGTATCATGCATCAACCAGATACAACCATAGATAAGCTCCCAAGACACATCATGCTAAAAGTAACAGTCATCAGCACAAAGAGAAAATACTAAAAACTGTCGTAGGAAAACAGCGATAACCTACCAAGGCAAACCTATCAGTATAACAGCAGATTTCTCAACACAAACTCTAAAAGCCAGAAGAGCTTAGAGTGAAGTCTACAAAGCCCTAAAAAACAACAATTACTATCACTCCAATATACTGCAAAATTATTCTTCAAAATTGATGATGAAATACATACCTGTCATGACAAAGCAAATTTGAAGAAATTCCTGATAACACCAGAACTATTAGAAATGCTTCGGGGTCTGCTGGATAGTGAGTGGGAGGGTAAGAAGAGCACAGAAAACAGGCAGGTGCACGCTGGGTGGAGAAATATCTAAAAATTCCACCAGATGTCTAGCAGGACCGATCAGCAAATCTAACAAAGTAGCAGGCTATAAAACCAGCATTCACAAGTCAATAGCACTCCTATACACCCACCAATAAAGAATTAAATGAGAAGGAAATCAAGAAATCAATTCCATTGATAATAATAACAAAAAATTAAATACTTAGGAATAAACATTACCAAAGAAGTAAAGAATCTGTATAGAGAAAAGTACAGAACCCTGAAGGAAGAGGTTGAGGGCAACTTTAGAAAATAGAAAGACATGCTAATGGATAGAAAGAACTAATATTTTCAAAATGGCTATACTTTCAAAATTGTTATATGGATTTCATGCAATACCAACCAAAAAAAATCAATAGTGCCCTTTTCAGAACTAAAAAATGCAACTTTAAATTTGATTTTGTTTGTTCGTTTGTTTGAGACAGGGTCTCACTCTGGAACCCAGGCTGGGCCTGAACTCACTATGGAGCCCAGGCTGACCTTGGACTCAAGGCAATCCTCCCTCAGCCTCCTGACTGCTGAGATTACTGGCATGCACCACCATGCCCAGGTTATGTGGTGCTGGGGAATCAAACTCAGGTACTTACCACTTGACTTAGCACTTGCTAAGCAAGTGCTTTAACAGTTGAGCCATTCCTCCAGCCCCCACAACTTTAAATTTTATGTAAAATCTGAAAAGGCCCAGAATTTCTAAAGCAATCCCAAATAACAGGGGAAAATCTGGAAGAATCATAATTCCAACAGGCAGGGGGAAAAGAACTATGCTATCTTCCACATATTAACACTACTTCAAAATTATGCTACAAAGCAACAGTGATTAAATCTACACGGTACTGGCACAAAAACAGACAGGAAGATTGATGGAACAGAACTGAGGATACAGAGACAAATCTGATTTTCAACGAAGGGGCTAAAACCCCTCACTGGAGAAAGGAGAGTATCTTCAACTAATGCTGTTGGGAAAACTGGCTATCCACATGCGAAAGAATATACCTAGACCCATATCTTTCACCCTATATTAAAATCAAATTAAAGTGGATCAGGGGTAACCTACTTGAGACTGCTTCCCAGATACTGGGAGCTTATACCCCTCTATCCTTTTTTTCTAAATAAAATCAAAACGGATCAGAAATCTAGATATGAAAACAGAAATACTGAACCTGCTGAGAAACCTATTTTAGGAAAAACACTGGAAGACACAGAAACAGGAAAGGATTTCATGAACAGAATGCCAACTGCACATGAGATAGCATCAAGAATCAACAAGTGAGACTACACCAACCTAAACATCAAAGAAAATAATCAAGACTGAAGAGACAGCTGACAGAATGGAAGAGAACTTTTGCCAGCTACTCCTCAGACAGAGCATAAATAACTAGAATATATAAAAAGCTCACATAAATAAAATCTGATTAAAATAAATGACTATTTAAAAAACAGGCAACTGAAATGAAAAGATAGCTCTCAAGAGAAGAAGTACAAAAGGCCAACAAGCATATGAAAAAATGTTCAACATCTTTGGCCATCAGAGAAATGCAAATCAAAATAACACTGAGATCCCATTTCACTCCGATGAGAATAACTTTCATAAAGAAATCAAAAACAACAAATGTTGGTGAGGCCATGGGGAAAAAGGAACACTTGTACAATGTTGGTGGGATTGTAAAAGAGTACAACCACTATGGCAAGAATTTTGAAGATTCTTTAGAAAGCTGGTAGTAGAAATCCCACTTGACCCAACTACAGATGTCCTGGGCATCTTCCTTGGAGAGCTGCAGTCATCATTCTCAGAGACACATGCAAACCCATGTTTATAGCAGCATAACTCATAATTCCTGGAAACCACCTATGTGCCTATCAATCAGGGAAAGGATTTTTTTGAATGTGGGATATATACACAATTGAATATTATGCAACCATAAGGAAAGACAGACACGAAGAATTTGCAAGAAAATGGGAGCATCTTGAGTGAACAATGCTGAGTGAAATGGACCAAATACAAAAGATTAAGTACTGCATAGTGTCTCTCATATGTGATTGTCATAATTATATGCATAAAAAGATATTAATGTGGGGAGACCCGCTTGGGACCCCCTTTCACAAAACAGGAGCATTAACCCCTCTACCCTTTGCTTCTAAATAAAGACCTATTCTATCTATTCTAAATTTTAAAAATCTTAATACAAGAGAAAGGGAAGTAGGGAGAGGGACTGGTCACTAAAGGAAAGACACCCAGAAATGTGGGAGGGACTAAAGAGGAAAAGAAAATGGGGGGAAGTTCCAAAAAAAATGGTATGGGTAAGCACAAATTCCCCATGTTGTATGTAATTAACGTGTAAATGAATTTGTAGCACATACGTACTCAAATAAAATGCAAAAAAGATAGCACTCAAAGAAAGAATCATGGCTGTTGTTCTTGCTTCCATGCAAGAGTCGATGTTTTCCAGACGTCTTGGTGCCTTTTATCCTCTTTAACTCCTCCACAACCATTCTATCCCACTGCCACTGAGGAAGCACCAACTGTTTCTTCAACCCTCAGGAGAAATATTAACGCATGTGCTATTTTATCTGTGGTATAAATATCATATATGTATACAAGCATGTATACACACACATACATATGTGCTATGTATACATCCCTCTGGTGCCTGACCAGAGCAAAGGCCGCTAGGTTTACAAGTGTTTTTTCTGATACAACCCGCAGCACAAGCAGTGGTTTTCAATCGCCACTGAAGCATTTGAAGACGAGGATGGAGCTGAATCTGTTATTGAGGGGATCCATTCCTCAAACTCTGTAGACACTACAGCGTGCTCCTCAAGCTCCGAGTTATCACCTTGCTCTTGTGGTTTTTTTCTAAAACCACATACACAAGAAAATAATCTGTCAGCCAAATTGCAGCAGACCGAATCTCTTCAGGACAAACACAGTAAGCTCGATGCCAGAGCAGGGATCCCAAACTCATCCAAACTTCAGGTCTGACCTTACCTTGCCCTGTGAGACGGAGGGAGTCGCACCCAAAGCATCCTGGATTGAAGCAAACAACACTACCCTTATGGTAGGGTATTACTTTAAGAATGTACTTAATTGTTACTGGTTTCAGAAGCCTTGGCTCTTGCAATGGTAGATTCCATACAACAAAGTAAAAGACATTTAAAAATACGGCAGGTGCACACTCAGGATGTCATACATTTTTCCTTATGCTGTTATTTGATTGGCCATTCAATCAATTTTACATATGCTACCTAGGCTAGTTGAGCTAGTCATAGAGAAAAATAACGTGCCCATGAGGTGAGGGGTGTGTGTCTGTGTGTGTGTGTCTGTGTGTGTGTGTGTGTCTGTGTCTGTGTGTGTGAGTGTGTATTTGATTGTTAGGTTCAATTTATCACAAAATGTGCCCCAGATCTTTCACTTTCATAGAGAATAAATACATAAACTAAAATTGTAACATCTATCTTTTCTTTTCTACAAGTAACCACTCAACCAGAACCGATTATACTCTTCACAATTTCAAAAGCCTAATAAGAGCTGGGTAATTTCAACACCAAAAGATGATATTCAAATTTTTCAAGAAATCAAAAAAATTACTGCATCTAATATTCTTTAGGATAAACAGAAAAATTCCAGGACATTTTTGAGTGCTACTTTTACTTACACAGTCTTTTTTTTTTTTTTTTTTTTTGAGACAGCTTCTCACTCTGTAGCCAAGGCTGGTTGTGAACTCACTTTGTAGACTAGACCGCCCTTGGACTCAAGGCAATCCTGCTTCAGCCTCCCGAGTGCTGGGATTACAGACATGTGCCACCACGCCGGGCTTTCTGTGGTACCAGGAATAAAAGTTCAGAGCCGTGCATTCGCAAGGCAAACAGTTCAACTGCTGGGCCATTTGTCCAGCCCCATATTTATAGTCTTGTAAGGGGTGTAAAGGAGAAAATCGTTGTCGACAGGCTATTAGTTGTAACGACATGCCCTCCCTCTAGAATTAAGTGCTGGTCCAGATCTTGACACATTATAAAGCTTTCTGTTGCTAAATTCAAGACGGTAGTCCAATATTTCTGTGCTTAACCCAGAAAGTTCCCTTTTGCCTCTGGGTTATTTACATCTGCATCCTGAGTGTAGTGTGCTGAATCTTTCAAGTTAATTTCACATCCTGCCATTAGGCTCTTGCACTTGGGTTTCTCTAACGCTGTAACTCTTGTTCACTGATTTTATGCCTGACTCCTAAAATTGATGGTCTGTGAGAGCTGCCAGCTAACATCCGATCTACTTTAAGCTCACTCCCAATGAGGAGCCAAAACACCATTCAGAAATGTGACATCTTAAAGAAGAGTGATTTTTTTCTGTCCTCTTAAATGCAGTCTTCTAAACATCCTGGTGGTAAATAGTAGAGAACAAAGTGAACCACCTACAAAGTCCCATTGCTTAGCTGTTACTAAGTTTCTTAGTTATTTTCTCATTGCTGGGACAGAATACCAGACACACACACTTTCCGAGAAGAAAGGTTGATTTTAGCTCAGTTTCAGAAGGCCACAGTCCATACATGGGTGCTGGTAATGGTAGAAGCACATGGTAGGGTGTAGGCAGAGGAGAATGGTTCATAGAAGGGAAGAGAGGAAGCTAAGTGAAGGAGGAGAGACAGATCTACCCTTCCAGTTTCTGTCCCAGTACTCTGTCCCTTCTGGATCAAGCCTCAGTTTTCCACCCACTCTGACCAGGCCACATCTCCCAGTAGCACATGGTTCCACTACACCCGAATACAAGAGGCTCCTGGGGGCACAGTCCAAACCATGACATTAATGATTTGCATGAATCAAAAATATCAAAAGACTGTGACATTTGCTTACGAGTTTATTAGATACATTACATTACTCTGAAAATGACTTTCCAGTGCTGAAGATGTATTAGTTTTGAGCTGAATGAATTGGCTCTTTAGGGATCAAAGTGGATCTGTACAATATTTTTACTTCATTTTTCACAATGAAGTAAATTTTGAGTGAAAGTATTCTGCTTAAATTTGGACACCAATTTTTAGCCCTATTCAGGCATTCACAAATACCTTTTATTAATTACTTCCAAGACTTTGTCTTCAATATTTTCCCTTTCCTCTTTCCAAGTCCCCATAGACTTTGCCTTTACCACCCTTACCCATATATGTCCCAGCAGTTGACTTCAAGACTTTCATAATTAGCCCAGTATAAAATGACTAGAAGTTATTTATATTTAGTTGGTGTACCTAGTATTTCAATAGTCTGCCCATTCTTTTCAAAGTAAACATATTGTAAAGATGAAGTTAAAGCAAACACTCCTTTGGCAGTGACGGGAGGAAACAAAAAGCAATTATCCACCAGTTGCTAATTCACTGTTGATTCTGTCATTTACTGTTCTTAAATTTCCTGCCTATGAAAGGAATTTATCATTAAAGACTTGCTCCTTCATTCAATTAGTGTGGTACAAAAGCCTCAGAATGGAAGTAAGCTGGTTTGCCTAATTACCTGAGTTATGCTAACTAGCACAATGTGCTAAAATCCCTTCTCCTTGGCAAAACTTAAATTCATGTCCTTTGAAGTTAGGTGTTTCTATCAACTCGAAATTCTTCATGACAGAGAATCTCATCTGCAGAAATCTCATCCATTTTGCAATGATACTGTCTCCACTTGACCTCTAGAGGGCGAGCCTTCCTCATTTTAACAGGATCTGATGTTCCAAGTAGGAGCTGAGAGTACCCAGTGCTGAACTAGGAGAGCTGACTTCTGAAGACCTTGTTCTCTTCCTGCTTCCGTGTTCCCAGGGACACACCAATCACCCAGCATGCATTGCCTACCTCATGCCTCTTTCTTTGCCATTCCTTTTATTATAAAATGTTGAATCACTTTATTTTGTCAAGAAACATTTATGGAACTCCTAACAGTGCCTCTCAACTATAAATAAAATCCGACGATCTTCTTTGTGTGGTTTTGTTGGTTGGCACAAAAATAGACAATGTTACTTGTACTATAACAACATATTAATTCATCAGGTGTTTAGCTTCCTCTTCCTGACTTTGTCTTTGTTCTTGCCTTTATGCATAAAGGCTTTACTATTTAAAAAAAAATACTACTGAGGAATATGCCACCTAATAAATTATAAAAATATTGTGGGCTTGTATAATACATAACTTCTGTCCTTGGCAAATAACGTTCCTAAAATGTTGAATCATTTTTCCAAGAGCTACTTTAATATTTCCTAGAAGAGACAAAATTTAATCTCACAGTTTTAAAAATATTTACCAGAAGCTAAGGATGGTTGTACATACCTGTAATTCCAGATACTAAGGAGACCAAGGCAGTAGGATAATGGGAAGTTCAAGTCTAGCCTGAGCAACTTAATGAGATTCTGTAACAAATAGACAATTAAAAGGACTAGGATATAGTACACAGTTCCCTTGGTTCAATCCCCAGGACCACAGAAATAAGCAAACAAATAAATAGTGTTATCAGAGATTTGCCTGCTAATCCATCCCCTTTTGACAATTCCACCATAGGCTTCCTGCAAGAACCAAAACTCATTTACCAAAACTCATTTACTCATTGAGCATTTTCCATGTACCAGGTACTATGTAGCATTTTACCTGAATTGATTAATCTTTATAACAACCCAAGCATGAGCCATTCATTATTCATTTTACCAATAAATAACCTCGGACTCACAGATATTGTTCCTCACCCAACACTACTCAGCTATGAAGTTAAACTAAAATTTGATACAGATGTAGCTACTTTGTTGCTATGGGTTGGATCTGCAATGTCCCTCAAAAGCCTCAATGTATTTAGATACTGTATAATATCTATGAAACCACGTGCTGTTAAGAGGTAGAGACTGATTGGAAGGGGAGGAACAGTGGAACTGCATCTGGGAGGGGCAGATCACTGGAACATGACCTGGAAGGGTATGTGTTGGCTCTGCCCCTTGCTGCTCCCATGGCTTCCTGTCTGCCATGCCCTGAACATTCCTCCAGCACTCCTTTAGCTAGGTGTCCTCCATGTGCTTCCTGTATTTCCAGCCACCCATGAATGGACTGAGACCTTCTGAAATTGTGATCTAAAATGAAATCCATTAAATCATGAATGTAGGGTATTCAGTCCCAGCAACAAGAAATTAACTAAGACTTTTATCAATCTGTGAAGACTCTTCAATGTCCCCAAATCTCTAGATTTTCAAGTATTTAACATCCTTCCTTTCAGGGACAATAAGAATTCAGTGAAGTCTTACGATTAGGAAAAACATGAATCCCTTTTAAAATATTCTCCCTATCAAAACTGATTCTGATGTTCTAGAAAAATTCTAAAACCTCATTTAGGAACATACTAGAGGAAGGCGTATCGAGTAATGTTTAAGTTACAGATATGGAATCAGATCACCTAGAATAAAATTTTGATTTTTTTTGCTTATTAGCTGAATTATGTTTAATAAATTCCTCAACTTTCCTCGGCCTCAGCTTTAACTTTTAGAAACTAGATAAACTTTATGGGTGAGACTTATATAAATAATATCTGTGGAGTGTTTACAAATTCTAGCAAGTACTCAGTAAATACAAGCTCTTTGTATTTCTGTTTGAGGCAAAAAAAGAGAGGCTTAATAATAGGAACTATGAGAGAGGAACACCAACTTGACAAAAGAAGAAGGATGTGTACATCAGTTAAGCTTAGCAACTAAATTTTGTTATTGTTGTTTTGTGGTACTGCAGATTGAACCAAAGACCTTCACAACGAGCTACGTCACAAGCCATCTTTCAGTTTTGTTTTTGAAGCAGAGTCTTACTAAGTTGTTAAATTGCCCAGGCTGAGCTCAAACTTGCAATCTTCCTGTCTCAGCTTTCCAGAGAGGTGCAAATACAGTTGTGCACAGCTGGGCCTTTCTAACAATTAAGAATTTTTTAAAGATTTCATTGTAAATATTTCTATTTGAGTGTTGGTTTCATTTGTGTTCATCTAGGTGTGATACAACTTCCATGAGTGAATACTGAGATTGTCTACACACAAAAAAGAAAATCTAGCTTATTAGACTTTCCAGATTCCATTCAAAACCCCCGCCCCTTCACAGTGAACCTAAAATGCCCATGTCTTTCTAAGTACATCAAAAACCAAAGCTATCCTTGCAGAAAAAAAGAAATCTATTACATTCTTGCTTCATTCCTAACAATCATTTCAAGAAATTCAGTATTTCTTCTTAGTATCCCAAACTTACCAGGCTCTTTATGTTACCCCCGTCCTCAGCAGCGTGGTCTCCACTTTAGGGTGAAGCTTCTGCTTTGGAAACCATGACCCACATCTTCAGTTCGAAGAACCTCCTAAAAACATTGCACTTGACAAATAATGAATGCACATGAACTCCTCAGCCTCTACTTAATTGACTTTAAATTGCCTTTAGAGCATTTGTCAGGGGAAAAAATTATATATATATATGTCAAAGGAGGTAAATGAGAACTTGGTGGCGATGGCATAACTTGTGGGTCCCCTTAGAACAATCGTGGACCCTCAGTTTCTCAGTTTTACTCTTCCACTGCTATTTATCTATCTGCAGGTTCACTATCTATCATCGGGTAAAGAAGGAGTTTCCCTGTGCTGCTCCGCGCATCTCTTCTTTGGAGAAAACTGTCTCTTGTAAGAGCAGGTGGGTGGCCTCCTGCATATGAAACTGGTTTGATTGCGCCAAGGAAGACTCAGTGGAGGGCTGGTAATTTGAGATAGTCACACATATGCACATCTGCTCAGTGCAGGTGGGAGGCAGCCTTTACTTTTTTATAATTTTATTGTAGTAAAAAAAAATTCCATGACATGAAATTTAACATTTATTTTAAATGCATGAATTCTAAATTCTGTAACACATTAGAACCATGGGGTTTGGGGAATTAGTGAGCATCTACTTCCACCCCCTTTTTTAGAGGTTCACTCCTTTCCTATCTGATCATCGCTTCTCTTTCTACCCTGTCATTCACTTTGGGACCTTTATATGTCATTATTTTTGTGCATCTCATAAGATACCCATCTATAGTCAGTCTTCTGTGCTTGGTCATTTCACTGAGCATTCTTAACTCTGGCCCCATCTTCATTAAAACACTTCATATCTGTCTTTCTTATGGCTGCATAGTATTCCGGTGTATATAGGTACCACATCTCATTTAACCGTTTCTCTATAGATGGGCAGGGAGGTTTTTTTTTCCAGGATTTGGCTATTATGAATTGTGCTGCTATAAATATTGACATGCTTGTGTCTTTTTGGTATGTTGACTTTATTTCTTCTGGGAACATGCCCAGGAGGGCTGTTGCTGGATCAGATGGAATTTCCATTCTCAGCTTGCTAAGGAACCCCCAGACTGCTTTCCATAATGGTTGTGGCAGCTTGCATTCCCACCAGCAGTGGAGTAGACTTCTTTTTTTTTCCACACCCTCACCAACAATTGCTGTTTTTTGAGTTCTTGATGTGGGCCTTTCTCACTCGGGTGAGGTGAAATCAGCATTGTTTTTATTTGCATTTCTCTGATGACCAATGATGAAAAACATTTTTTCATATGCTTGTTGGCCATTTGTACTTTTGCTTCTCTGAAGTTTCTTTTCATTTCAGCTAACCACTTCTTGATGGGACCATTTATTTTAGGGGGGATTTATGTTTTTCAGTGCCTTGTATATTCTAGATATTAATCCTTTATATGAAGTGTTACTGATGAATATCTTTTCCCACTGTGCGGGTTATTTCATCACCTTGTTGACTGTTCTGTTTGTTTGTTTTTGCTGTGCAAAGGCTTTTTAATTTTGTAGTCTCATTTGTTGATTCTTGCTGAGATTTCTTGTGAAGTTGGCGATCTGTTCAAAAAATCCCTTCCTGTCCCAATGTCTTCTAGCATTTCACATATTTTGTCTTCAATTAAGCTCAGTGTTTCGGTTTTGATATCCAGTTTTTGATACATTTTGATCTGACTTAGTGTGTTGAGACAGATATGGGTCTAGTTTCATTTGTCTTCATGCGGAGATCCATTTTTCCCAGCACCGGTTGTTGAAGATGCTGTCTTTTCTCCAGTGGATTTTTTTGGCCTTTTTATCAAAGATCAGTTGACTAAGGGTGTTTGGGTTTGTTTCAGTATCCTCAATTCTGTTCCAATGCAAATCAAAATACCAACTATATTTTTCACGGAACTATAAAAAACAATCTTAAAATTTATATGGAACCATAGAAGACCCAGAATCTTTAAAGCAATTCTGAGTGACAAGAGCAAAGCTGGGGGAACCACAATCCCAGACTTCAAAAAGTACTGCAAAGCAACAATGATTAAATCTATATGGTACTGGTATAAGAACAGACAAGAGAACCAGTGGAACAGAAACGAGGCAACCTTTAACTTATGCTCCTAATTGCATTTCTAAAGTTACTTGCTCATGTTCACACTCACACATTTTTATCTTTCAAACTGGACAGGTTTCTCAGGCTTGTGCCTGTTGACATCTCAGGCCTGATAATTCCATGCGGTAGGGGCCATCTTGTGCACTCCAAGATGTGTTGAAGCGTCCTTGGCCTCTAACACTGAATCTCTCTGGGCAAATCCCTCCCTCTATTGTGCTAATTAGCGGCATCACTAACTATTCCCCGGAGGGGCAAAATGATCCCCAATGAAGAGCCACTCTTCTGCTGTGTCCTATAACTTTTAATAACATCCAATGGTTGAATCTCACTTTGGAAATATTAGCAACAAATATTAAGGTTTCAATACCTGCCTTGATTTTGTACTTTGCTTTTCTCTGCCACTGGGTAGAATGTCATTATACAAATATTATTCAGTCTTAATCAGGCCTTGTTGAATTATGAAAACTGAAGGAGTTTCAACAACCAAGGAATTGTGTGATAACCCAGGTAATCCATTAATGAGCATTGTCTATGCACCTGTTTTGCCCTTCCATTTAGCATTTCAGCTTACGTTCTCCAGCAAAGTCTTCCCTTAAAACTTCTTTCAAAATGTCTGAACCGGTAAGGCTCATGAAAACCTTAAAACAAAAACAGTTGCCTAACTGGATGATGCCATAGCCGGGCACAGCAGGTGCCAGCTGGGCCTCAGGAAGCAATGGGAATTAAACAATGCTGCCTCTGTGTAACCTGATTGCTGAGGAAGGGAACAATCTGTATATTTAAAATACAGACATCTGAGGCCTTGGGGCCGGCCCCAGATCAGGTTGTCAAGTCGGCCCATGTCACCCAGGGTCACATGCTTCATCTTTTTAACCTCCTGCTCACTCCCAAGTTCAGTCTTTGCTCTGCCCCAGAGCCGCTTCTGAGCATCACGCTGTCTGCGCCATCACAGCTGCGTGGGCCTAGCCCAACCTCCTATTGACACTGACCTTCCCCAGCTCTCGGACGTGGCTGCTGTCACGACCAATCTGCGATCACCAATATGAGCATTCTAAACTGGTGGCCCAGCCTTAATGCCACCTCCCTAAAATGTGTATTTTTTTTTCAGCAAGCAAGTCATTTTTTAACTCTGATTTTAACGCCAACATTTAAAACCCAGAAAATTTATGTAGAAATTCCAGATTCCCAGCTTCTCTGAAAGAATTTGCATATGACAGTATTGGCATCAAAACAGTGAAGGGTGGTTAAGACAGCAACCTGCCCGGACAGATCAGCCTGCATACTAGGGTTTATCCCAGGGCTGGCTGTCCTCGTTTTTTTTTGTGTGATCTGCCTCACCCCTGTAAAAAGCGCTTTCCAGAGACATCAGTTCGTCATCACAGACCTACACCATCAAGTACCTCTAATCCAGGACTGTTTTACGTACTGTTGTCCAATTCCAGTCACAGTTTGAAGCACCTTGTATGAACTATTTTGCTGAATTCTCACACCAAATACATGGTTATCTTCACACTGGGAATGAAAAACAGGGTGCAGAGAAGTAAATATACTGGCTGCACTGTCTCACCACTAAATATTCCAGTGAGGGGTGGTGGGGAAAAACTCTAGTCCCGACACCAAACTTCAAGAATCCCTGGGCTTGTTAATGCCACACACGCACGCACGCGCGCGCGCGCACACACACACACACACACACACACACACACACACACACACACCACTATCCCTCTAGGAGGCAACTACTAGCCACATTACAGATGAGAAAAGAAAAGGTAGATGTTCAGAGCAGTTAAGAAACTCTCCCAGAAGCACTTATTGATGCATACCAGATGAGAAAGAACCAACAGTCTACACCAGCTTCCTGCAGAGTCTACCTTTGCGTGAGGGCTAGGGTCTCTGTGCCATGAACTGCTCATGGTATTAGTTCCTCTTACACCAATATCCAAAAGGAAATGAGACAACAATGAGTGCTTGCTCTGCTCAGGTCCCCACGCCCTGTTCAAGATAATGAAGACAAGCAGGAAGAGACTATGTGCTCACCATACCAGAAACCCATACGGCCTGAGCGGCTGGGCTAAGTGAGGTGCATTTGCCGTGCCCTATGAGGCTGAGGTGCCGAGGAGGCAGAAGTGGGAGACCAGGATATGGAGTAGAAAAGTGGAACTGTAAAAGGAGAATTGAAGCAAAAGTTAAAGGGCTCGTGTGGCACTAGTATACAGAAAGAACCAATACTAGACGAGTCAGGACGTGATTAGTATGTCTTCCCAAGTTCTACCAAATTCACAGTTCAGTCTTGATGATGTCCTGTACAAACCTAAAGAAGCTTGACTGTATAATACAAAAGTTTCTTCCTTTTAAAATATGCAGAGGAGGAATGGGGAGAGCTCTGGATTTTCCCGCCACCACTCAGCCAAAATTCAAGGGGAGATATTCTTCACTCATCCCCTTCTTTCTTTCTTTATGTGTTCTCCATCTGATTAGCTCTTCTTCCAAGCTTCTCCCAACTCCATCCTCTTCTCTCCCATTCAGTGGCCAAAACCCTTGGATGAACCCTAATCTTTTCACCTGGGTCACAAAAATATTTTCCAAACTCTTCCACTACATGCACCCTTGTCACTGGAATCCTTGAAATCTTTTCTCCAAAAAGTAGAACAGATGCTCCTTATAAAACATCAATCAAAACACATTATTCCAACATTCAAAAGCTTCCCATCAAGTTTAGAATGAAGTCTAAACTTCTTGCCAAATCCTAGAAATTACAGTGACTGTTTCAATCCTGCACACTTCCTGTCATTTGCTCAGCACTAGGAACGCTCATTTGTTTGCTCCTTTGGCCTCGTCAAGCTCATTGTATTTGCCCACCATTTGTCTCTACTTCTGTTGTCTAACATCTACTGCTGTCTCTTCTCCCTTCCCGTCTCTTTTCTAATGTCTCTGGAAGTTGCTTCCTTGACTATTACTTCTTTTTTCCATTATCATTATTTTTTTATTAAAAGTGCATGTTTTCAATGCATAATTCTGAAATTCAACTAGAGTAATTGGTACTCATACAAATCACATCTTAATGTGTTTATATCCCCTTCCTCTCCTTGCTCTCCCATCTCCTCCCATTCCCAGATAGTGAGTTATTCCTAAGGCTTATGGTTTGCATACTAAGGTCCAGTTGCTTGGCCAAGTGCTCAGCTTCTACCCATAAGGTTCCTGGTAACCGTGACATAGGTACCATTGTTCTCATTTTACAGATGATAAAATTGAGCCTACATGGTACAGCCTAATTTTTTATTTAAAGCCTAAATATTGCTATTTGATTCATCTTGTTCCTGTAATTATGCTTAAGTTTTCATATGGCCAGACACAAATTTCAGCTGGGAACAGAATAAATTTTACAGCTCTAAAGAATTTTAAGTAGTACTTCATGCACCCCCTAATTGTACAGTTAAAGAAATCAAAACCTAACCTGTTTGAGGTAGCCTATGTCCCAGGAATCCTGAGGAGACGTGAATATCAGTGAGTGTCTATCACCACAGACAGGGCACAACAGACAAGCCAAAGAAACAATCACATCAAAGCACAATTTGGTGAAACAATGATCTTAGAGGAGCAACTTACAGACATACAGGTGAGGGCTGACCTATGGAAGCACAGATGAGAGGCCACCTAAAGGACCATGGGTGAGTGATCTCCTACAAGCCTATGTGTGACTCAAAGGGAAGCTATATTTGCAGAAACCCCCCTCCCCACATGAGGAACGCCTTAGGGAAACTGAGGAGTGACATGGGGAACAACCAAAGTCTGCACGTACATGCACAAATCTGCCAAAATGAAAACCTGTAACAAATATGCATTAATTTAAAAAGGGAAGCAAAAAAAAGAATTCATTCTTAAGGAATTCCTTTTTCACTTAAAAATGCATACTGGGAATAAAAATGATATGATCCCTCTGGGAAAGTTTGGCAACTTCCTTTAAAAAGGCTAAATATGTGCTTAATCATGCTATTTAGTAATTGCACTTATCATTGAGATAGTATATATCCACACAAACCTGTGTGTGGTTTTTCAAAGCTACTTTATTTGAAAGACTCAATGAACTATGTTACATCTGGATCTGAGCTACTGTTAAGCACAGGAAGGAGTGGACTATGGAAACACAGCACAGATGGATCTCAAGGGAATTACACTTAGTATAAAGAGCCAGTCCAGATCACATACTATATGATTTCAAATATGTAAGTATCTTAAATTGACAAGTCCAGAGAACTAAAAAACAGACTGGTGTTGCCAATGTTTAGGGATGGTGGGGTGAGGGGCAGTTAGAAAGAGGACGAACGTTATGGAACACTTCTGTATCTTGATTGTGCTGACAGCCACCTGGGTCTGCACATGTGATAGAATGGCACAGAACTACACATGCACACTGTACCAAGGTCAGCTTTCTTGTTTTGATATAGTTGTGCAAGATGTAAGCACTGGGGAGACTTGTACAAAGGAATTCTCTGGACTATTTTTGCAACTTCCTGCGACTCCACATTAATTTTAAAACAGTTTTTTAATTCCACTGTTGAGTCACTTTGGTCATCTAAGAAACAGCTGGTACAAAGCAGAAAATCTATCCTCTAAGTGGATTAAGTAAAATTCATATGTCATAAAGATCTATAATATATCTCAAGTTTTCTGTCTTGGCAAATGTTCATGGTTCAATATCCCCTAAATCCCTGATTTTCAGAAGTCTTCATTTTTTTAGAGGTTCTTATTTAAAGTTATTTTCCACTAGTCAGGCAAGAGCTGATACACCATGGTTCAGAAAGTACCCAAAACACAGCAGTGGCTCAAGAAAAAACATTGGTTGAAGTGAATGCATGGATAGAAAAGCATTGAGAGTAGGCATATAATAATACAAGAAGAAACGCAGCAAGGAAGCCTGCGTGGGGAATCTGAAAAGGAGAAAAGAAGATTAATAGACAAAACAACTTGTAATGCTAGAGAACATTGATTGAGCATGAGGGAGGAAGGCATTTCTTAGTTGGGTAGTGTTTCATGTAATACTGAAAAGACTATTCTCTCCAAAATCAGATATTCTAATAGAAACAACTGAGACAAAAGAAGATAGTGGGGTACTCCTAGAAAATTCCTGAGCACCAGTTCACACCAAAGTCTCAGTTCTACACAGATAAATGCTAACAATAGCCAAGCTTTAAGGGTCCTTCTAACACTGGTACCACCACAGTGTCAGAAGTAGTGAGTGATTGGAAACCGCTAATGACACCATTTCTCCTACAATGACACAAAGCTGTCTGTGTTCATCTGTGTTTCTCCTACTTAACCTAAGTAATCTCAGCCTCAACATTTTTTCTTTATGTGGTGTAGTCTGGGTATCAAGGTCAACACCTACACGCACTAGGCAGGTAGTAGAAATATGTGAGTCGAAAGGGGTGCATGAGCCTGGGCTTTATGGTGAGCATAATAAGCGCAAGCTTCACCTGAAGACATTCAAATCCAAATATTACAAAAAGAAAACTACTAACTTTCAACTTCCACTTAGATCGTGATCCACACAGTGGTCACTCACCTCAGTCTAGTGCCACTCACCTTTTGCTGACAGGCAGCAACTCAGGTGGAGGCCAGCTTGTTTGTTTTCTTTTGAATCAGGTGAGGAGTCAGCCATAAGGAGGAAGTGCATAAGTTTGTTGCCCTGAAAGACAGAGGGCTCCTCCCTAAGACACCCACTTGTTGGACTGCTTACATTATAGTTTGTCAGGGAGTTCATGATAGGACCAATGCAATACAGAGAATACAACCCTTAAAAATAGTAGGAGGATGGCTGGAATGCTAAGATCTAAAAGTTGCCACAATATATTCATTAACATCTGTTCACTCCTACTCACAGTAGTCCAATGTTGGTAATTTATAACCTTGATATATTTTTCTGGGGAAATTGTGAGCAAAGCAGAACAAAACGTGCGACATCCAGGAGAGGCTCCTATGAACTGGCACAGGGTGCTTTCTGTTGAATTTCTGTCACTCAATCCCAATAACCATAAAATCTGGAAGAAATACCTATAGGTTACCAACTCAAGAGTTCCCTATCCCCAACCCATCCCACAAGTCCAAGTAAAATAATTCTATTAATGCAGGTTTAAAATCTGAAAGCTTCCACCATGTGGGACTCTGAACTAGGGTCCAAACTGCTTATTAATAAGATGTAGCAATTGTGTCCATTTACTGCCAAATGTTAGTCAAATGGTTGACACCTGCTCTATCATAAAATCCTGTTTAATTTGAGTCTGGATTACATTTTGGATCTTCTTCAATACCTTCCATAAAGGATGATTTCACCAGGGTCCTCACCTTCAATTCCAGAAAATCAGTGATTATTTGGAGTTTTAAAAATTAGTATAGGACAAAGTACACTTGCAATCTCACTGGATTTTATTTTATTGACCATTATGTATCCAAAATGAAAGAGTGACTATGCAAAAGTATGGTACCCATCCTTAGCAAAATCCAGTAAAAAGAGTAGAGTGGTACGTCCAGTGGTCTATCTAACATGCATTCCTGAGACCTTCCAAACACAGCTTCAGTCAAAAGCTAAATGCATTCCTCTTGTTAGTGATTAAACAAGTGAAAAAGGTTGCCAGTGACGCAAGAGAAGATTTCAACCGTGGTGTTTCATTTCATTTTTCAGAAGCTTTGAGGCAAGGTAAAGAAAAGACCTTTATTTGAAGACAAAGGGGTAAGAGCACTCAGTGTAGGAGAGAGCCTTGAGTAGGATGCCCACTGGGCTTGACAGCTAGAGACTGTTCAGTGGTTTCGACTTCCAGTTTTGATTATGGTATGTGTGTAATCACTGCATAGCACTCAGGACACTGAGGTAGGAGGATTGCTTGGAGTTTGAGGCCAACCTTGCTGGGTTACATCGTGAGTCCAAAACCACAATAGGTTACAGAGAGAGAGAGAACTTGCCTAAAAAAGACAAAAAGAAGAAAAGAAAGGGAAAGACAGTTGTGTTCTGTTCCGGTCCACATAAAAGCAGCAATGACAGCAAAGATCAGTCTTGCACCAATCCTCTAACCTGCCTGCCTTCCGTAGTTCCGAGCCAAGTAAGCTCCTACACTGAAAAAGAGAACAGAAGGCCTGGGATCCCCAAAACAACATGCAGCATTTTGTAATGTTCCATTACATTTTAGAACAGGACTACATGTAACTACTTCTTTAATGACTAGATTATATTATTTAACATCAGGAGAGTACAGCCAACATATGAAATTGAGCATTAAAATGCCAAAACTTTAAAATCATTTCTTTTAAATTTCTGAAGCATTTAAGTATATTAACTTTTAAAAAGTAAAGTAAAAGCCCTTTAAAGTTTATTATTTTTCTTTGAAAATATCTAAATATCAACTTGTAGGTGAAAATAGTTAAAATGTAATTAAAGAAAATGATAATTCTATTTTGAGTACTTTTTTTCTTTTTTACTTTTCTCTATTACATTCTAAATCCAAAAAAAAAAAAAAAAAAAAAAAAGATTACCACGGGTAAAGTACCATAACTGTTTCTACAAGTGACTGTTCAGGGACCATGTGATCAATGAAGTTTTTTAAAGTGTGCTTTTAAGACTCCCAAAGCAGCCACAGATTAAATATACAGAAAAACAGTCAACATTTCTCACTGTGAAAATACTTATCCTTCCCTTACTTCTGCATTTATATTATTTGTTTGCATGCATTATTGCATCTTATTTTTCACTTTTCTGTGAAGTAGGCTTCTTTACAATATTAAAAGGCATTAAAAAAAGAATATACAAAGAAGCATGAAAATTCACTTATCCCGTTCAAAAGTAGAACTTGGACTTAAGTTTTCTGAAAACTAGTTCTTTCAAAACTAAGTGTCTTAGACAAATACTGACCATGAACTAGATACCCCTCAAGAACTGATATGAGCAATATCTGAGTGGCACATTCTCTGTTCCCGATAAGTTATGCTGCAATTATTTTAGTCTAGGATGAGTCTACAATTTCAGTTTTAACTCATGACTGACCATAAATACTCTGAGGACAATACTCACAACTCAACTTCTCTTTGCCCCATATTGCTTATGCTGATGTTCTAAAGGAAACAGGGTCTCAAACACTCTTGGGCTTCCATCCCACACAGAGGTTGGCAGAAAGCAACTGCATGGAGCAACATCCATCTTGGCTAGAGGTCTCTAAACACATGAACAGGGAACATGGGAAGCGTCGTGTCCTGACTTCTTTACCTCCAACAAAATCAAAATGACCTCTACCCCAGTCTCAGTATTCAAGTGCTCACCACCACTGCCTCTGACCTCCCAGGACAAAGCTCACGATGTCCTCTATCTTCACGCTTCATGTCAATCCACCTCCACTAGGCCCAGATTCTCAGAATCTTCCCTACTGTCATTTCCATAAGCCTCTATACACCCCTGCTCCGCCTCATCTTGTGCTCCTCCCCAATACATAAAACCCTTTTCATATTGGCCTCTGCAACTCATGGTCCGTCTTTTGTAAAATCCCTGTATCCTCAAGTTGTCGCCAAAAGCCTTTTGCTTTTCCTCCTCTGAGTATATCCTCAATCTCCCCTATGGCACTGTTTTCCCTTTAGCTTTTCAGCTAGTGGTCATATTTTTTTCTCCCACGATGCTTTTATGACTTCCAAAGTTCATATGGCCAAATGGATTCCCAATTTTCCTGATCCAGACTCTTACACCACAGACGTACCTATTTTATCAATGGTGACTCCATCCTTTCATTTGCTCAGGTCAAAACTTTTGGAGTCATCCTTGATTCCCTTTTTTGTCACACCCATATTTAATCTATAAGAAAATGTTCTTGGCTGTTCTTTCAAATTACATGTAGAATCTAATTTTTTGCTCACCTCACCGTAGCCCAATAATCTACTAATATTGTATGCCTGGATCACCACAAATGACTTCCACAAATGTCTTCCTTCTTCCACCTGAGTCTTTTCTACCTTCCCAGAATCTCTTCTCAACACAGTAACCATGGTAATCCTTTGCTTACATAAGTCAAATCATGTCCCCAATCTGTGGGAAACTGTCCAAGTCCTCCTTGTTTGATGCAGAGTAATTAAAACCAAAGATCTTATGACAGCTGGCCAGGTCCTGTGTGTTCTGGCTCCTTGGCTCATAGATCTTTGCTCTTATTCTCTCTGGCTAGTGCATTCCAGTATTGGGCCTTTATGGCTACTACCCTCCCAGGAGTATCTGCTATGCACAGTGTGCTAAGCTCAGAGCATTTCAATTCCAAGCATCCTCAATGTAAAACACTGAGTCCAGCTGTCCACCAAGCCCCTCACCCTGACTTATACTTTCCCTTAACTTTTATCTTTGCTAACTAACATCTTAAAACTTTCTTTGTGAATTACTTTTTTTTTCCTTACCCTCCATGAAAATGTGATAGACAGATTTTGGCATTTGCTGATTTTGTTCATGAAAGCATCTCAAGTGTCTAGAGAAAAGTGACTAACTCCTGATCATTTCCCACAAACCTGCCCCACCACAGATCCCATTCAACCCTCATTTTAGCTGACAGCAACTCCACCCTTCTCATGGCCTAGAATATTGAAGGCATCTTTAACTCTTTATCTGTTACATTTACATCTAATCCTTCAGGAAGTCCTGTTAGCTCCACCTTCAAAATAATTGCTCAATTTTATGTTGACTGGAGGACTGATTGATCGCTGGGCAGCTAGCCAACACCATGACCCAATCTCACTACCTCTAATCCTTTTACATTATCTCACACACTGACACCCCATTAATTACATATGTCTGAATTGATACTCTTGCTAAATATTAATATTGAATCTACATTTGTCTGGCTTGATTTCTACTTTGAATATAATTTATTAACTTCCTAAGTGTTATGACCATGTATATAATAGTTTCTAAGGCTTACAGGTCTGGCTTGGTTCTTCTAGCAGTGAGGTCCCAGCAGGGGTTAGTTGATAGTAATGCAGATAGTGATTTGGCAATCAGGAGAGTTAGAACTCAGAGTTGAGTTTTATTAAAAATTCAATACAAATCAACAAAATCTTTACTGCATGAGTATACCAGGAATTATATTGAACATTAGAGATGGATAAAATGTATACATCATCTGACAGAGAACACAGATATTTTAACAAACATGAAATAAAGCATGAGTATTAATATGGAGTACAGTAATTAGCTTTGTAAAAAAGAGAAAGATAAGTCAGAGTTTATCAAGAATACAACACAGAGAAAGACATTCATGGCATGGAAAAACTGAACAAAACTTGTTTGTTTTGGATTATAAGTGACCCTGTTTGGGAGCATAAGATGGGTGGGGAGTGGGTATTTGTTCATAAACCAGAATGCATACATTGTGTAAGGATCTGAATTGAATCTTTTTCAAAATTCCCTGCAAAATGTTGATCTCTGATGACTCAGATGATCAAAAAAGAACCTTATATTAACTTAGTCAAGTTTTGATTCAGAATGATGCTGGCAAGGTTTTCATGAATAATACTATTTCATGTGCCTCATGCCAAAACTGAAATATTAATAGACTGTGCTAAGATTTAAATCTAGTCATAAACATGTCTCCAAAATGCATGCTAATTAGAGAAAAAATAATCTGAAGCCATTTCTTTCTGGGAAGCATTAGAGCTGCGAACAGCTACAATCTGTCCTTGCGCTTTCCTTGAAAGTAAAATCACCAAACAACGAAGAATGAAACGCCTGTTCCTATGCGACAGTTCAGATATAATTCTGTTTTAGGAAATTCTGACCACTTGTTATGACAACATTCTCTTCTTGGATGGATTTGTAAATTAGTCTAGACATTGCTTCTCCAACAGGCATGGGGAAACACATTCACATCTAAAAATATACAACTATTTTCACCTTTCCTTGGGAATAGTGTACTCCTTATGATATTGTCTAAACCATTTTTAAATACAACTGGATGAGAATACCACATTCCGCATCAATAATTAAATCATTCTTTTTAAGAGTCTTTGCTTTCCAACACACGAAACACAAGTAATAAAATTTGTCTTACTTCCCGAAGCATTTGTGAGGCTCGTGAAGTCAATAGTTTTGCAACTACTAAAGACCAATATGAGATGTTTAAAACATCTTGTGCAAACAAAAACTTACATGCTGATGTTCTTTGCAACATAGCCAAAAAGCAGAAACGATCAAATGTTCACTGGCTGATACATGGATAAACAAAATATGGTGTAGCCATGTCCTGGAATATTATCTGACCCAGACCAGGAAGGAAACACTAATAATGTTGCTACAGTATACAAAAAGAAGCTTGAAAGTACACTAAGTATCAGAGGTCAGACCTCCAAATCCATATTTCCCTAATTCTATTTACACGAAATTTTCAGAGTAGGTCGATTCACAAGACAAGAAAGAGTTGTAGTTAGCAGGGCCTGGTGAAAAGAAATCAGGTTGCGAAGTTAAACAGTGATGACATCTATATGATTCTATGAATGTATTGGACTCCACTGAATTGTAACCTTACAAAATAAATGTACGGCATGGAAATTATAGCTTGAGCTTCAAAATGATGCAAGACAAATATTGCAAATGTTTAATTATTGTCTTATTATTATTTATGAGTGTCTGGATTTCAGGTTAGGGTTCTTCCCTCAGAATATGATTAGTTCTTTATCCAAAAACAAAAATAAACATTCAAATACTTAGAGCTGCCCTACCTGGCTCTGGAAAATAACTAAGGAAGCAACTGGTCCCTAAAACACAACAGGAGCAGGGGGAGAGCTGGACTTGATAATCCAAGCCACGTGTAACAAGAACTTCATTATTCGTAAGTTGAGCATCATAGAGGTACAGAATTTCCTTTATAGCACAGTGTCCTCAGGGGTAGATATGTTTCCACACCACTTCTCACTGTGTTGTCCCTGGTGTCTATTTTGAACCAATTCCACCTGGGTGGCAATGTGTAAGTCTGTGCAGATGTGTAGATGGCAGCCCGTCCTGTGTATCTGTGTCTGTCTGTGCATGCATCTGCTCTGTTCTGTTTTATGGTGGGAGGAAGGGTGGTGTGCACATGCATGTTTCCTCTGACAGGGTCTTATTTTGTAGTCCAGGCTGGTCCTTAGCTCACCATGGAGCCCAGGCTATCCTCGAACTCACAGCAGTCCTCTTGCCTCAGCCACGTGCGTGCTGGGATTACAGGCATAAACTACCACATCCAGGTCATGTGGTGCTGAGGAATTGAATTCAGGGCCTTCATCTTGCTGGTCAAGTACTCTCACCTGTGCTGTTTCTCACCTCGTGTGTGTCTCTCAGTGCGTGTATTCTTGCACCTGAGGAAAAGTGGAGGCCAAGGCGTCACTTGACCTAGACTTTTGGCTCTCTACCCCTCTACCTCAGAAGCTTACCATTTCACAAGTTCTACAAAAACTTTATCTTTATTTCTAGGAATTCTGAATAACACTTTTTTTTTAAATTCCATGAAGGCAAGAGGAATGGCACAGTGGTTTAAGTGCTGCCCAGCAAACTCGAGGCTCTGGGTTCAATTCTCCAACACCACATAAGCCGGGTGTGGTGGTGCAAGCTTGTAATCTCAGCACTCGGGAGGTTGAGGGAGTAGGATTGCCAGAGTCCAAGACTAGTGTGGGTTCCATAGTGAGTTCAAGACCAGCCTAGGCTACAGAGCAAGACCCTGTCTCAAAAAAATTAAAATTAATTTTTAAATAAAAAACTTCATGAGCAGATAACTAAAAAATATGTTAAATTTTTCTGTCAAGTACACCATGATGTCATCTAAAATGTGACACAATATTTATTTCCTATTCCCAAACTATTTCTAACCAAAGAGAAATGGAATTTATTTAGTTTAATCATATTTTTAGAACAAATAAGGAATATACATCCGAACATCAGACCAAAAATATAAATTTGATAAAAATTGTGACATGTTTTAAGAATAATTAATTTGCTATTGTATTGATTTTTAATCTTTACCACCCAAAGAAATAACGTGAAGTAGTAAATGAATAAAAATTTTTAAATAAAAAAATGAATAGAAGCATATTTAAGAATACACAGGAAAGTGAAAACAGGTTAAAAAACAACAAATTATGATACTCCCATTTTTTTTTCTTTAAAGCTGAGGACCACTCTCTAAGAGGATGGTGATGTCTTTAAGCTTATCTGGATTTTGTGACTTTCTTACGATAAAAATGGTATATTTTTACAATAACAGAAAATAAGTTGATTGCAAGTAAAAACACTATCATTGGTTTAACTCACTTTTACACAGAGGAATTCCCCTTGGAAAGACCAGCTTCTCCATGATTTTATAAAGACTGGTATAAATACAGAGTAAAACAAAAACAAGTCAAAGCAAGTCCTTTAAAAGAAATGTCTGAAGTCATTTGTACTGTTTCACTAGACTTTTCCTTTTTCGGCTTGTTGGTGTCATGAGGGACTCAGCCTAAATGACAAAATGCTTTTAGAGAAATGCTTTTGCTTTTCATTTTATAATGAGGTTTTAAAAATAATTTGTAATTAGGACATTACATGTAGCCAGCAGATGACTTTTAGTTTTTTTCTGTAAAAGGTAGATTTTTGTTGGCACAATCATTTGCACTAGTAAAATCTATTTTCATAGAATGCTAAGATCAGATTGTCATTTGTACAAATACTGTAATTGTATCTAATTCTTATGAAAAGGTTGACCCTCCCTGGAGGAAGAGAGAATACCTCTTGTCTGACTGTCTTTGAACTTGACCATGAAATTTCTTCCTGCCTTTGGAATCAAACTCAAACTGTTTTTGAGTTGCTGGTGTATTTGTCTTGAGAATGAAACAGCAGTACTGGCTCTTTTGGGTCTCTAGCTTTCAGGTTCACCCTACAGTTCTTAGGGCTTGTTAGTCTCCATATCGATGTGGGCTAAGAATTCTTCGTGACAAACCTCTAGAAGAATGAATTCATGTGTACCTCTGTACACATGTATGTGTGTGCATCCTATTAGTCTATTTTTCTGGAGTCTCCTGACACACATTTGACTCATGATAATTTCCCAAAAGAGCTGGAAACCCAAATAATGCTGTTTTCCAATTCTTCGAAGCAGCCTTCCTGACATCAATGTCTCAGACCTGGGCAAATTACTTAGGCATGTACTCTTATCACGTTAACGTTACTACAAAATTGTGTTTCATTCTTAGCATTATTATATTCTGTAACATTATTCAGAAATCCATTTGTGTTAGCTTTTTTCTTATTTGTTTCACATAACCTTAAAAGACCCTCAGTTTGTCTCATAATATAGCAGCTAGTATTTACCGTTTCCTCCCATTTCCATCTGTTGTATATGGACATATGTGAATTGTATCTACAGGCTTGCTTATAAATAAATGGATTTGCTAAATGGATACACAAACTGTGGTGTTTATACACAATGGAATACTATGCATCTATAAAGTCCAACAGCGTGGAGGCTTTTGTGGGCAAATGAAAGAAACTTGAGAACATCAGGCTTAGTGAAGTGAGTCAGAAGCAGAAGGTGAAACAGGGAATGGTCTCTCTGATATAAAAGACCCAGATCACAACTATTATGGAACTTAAAACGAAAACCAAAGTGAAATGGGGGGGAGGGCACTGGAGGGAGGGTCGGGTGGGTAGGGGGAGGGACAAAAAGAGAGTGGGAAAGTCTTTGTCATCTTGACAAGATACGTTTGTGCACAAAATGCTCAACTTCATTGTAAACCTTAAATCTTGCACTAATACATAGCAATAAAATAGGGAAAAAATAAATGGATTTGCTAGGCCATGTGAGATGGACTTCTAATACATACACTTTCAGCACCGGTAGATGCCTGCAAACATAATAAATGAACGATGCATTCTCATACCTGAGTCATAGATTAAAAATACCAGCCACGCCAGGCATGGTGGTGCACACCTGTAATCCCAGCACTCTCAAAGGCTGAAGCAGAAGGATAGAAAGTTTTAGTCCAGCCTGAGCAACCCAGCAACTTAACAAGACTTCGTCTGAGATATAACTCAGTGGAAAGGTCCTGAGTTCAATCCCTAGTACTAAAGAAAAAGAAGAAGACAAGGATAAAGAAACAAGAAGCAGCAGGAAAAGAAAAAGGAGGAAGAGGAGGGACAGAACGAGGAAGAAAAGAATATGAAAACAGCCAAGCAGCAGTTTGGGCAGATGCACCAGGTCTGCCTAGTAATTGCCTTTGTTTGGTTCATTTTTAATTGACAAAGGAAGGTGTTATGGTTTGGATCTGGAATGTCTCACTATTTCCAGCTGCCTACTCAAGAAGGAACTGTGACCTGCTGAAACGGTAAGGTAAAATAAGTTCTTCCTCCCTAAGCTGTAGATGTTGGGCATTTCAGTCACAGTAACAAAAAAGTAATTAAGAAAATTTTAAATAAAACCTCAAAATGGATAGGCACTCTTGGCATTTGAATAGGGGAATCATAAAGAAACTTTCAAAAAGAATTAAGCTTATCATTCATGAAAGAAGAAAAAACACTAGAAAATATCTGGGAAATAAGTGATTTTTTTGAGGCAGGGGATTAAGCCCTGAACTTAAACTTTCAGGAAAAGAGACATTTTGGTGATCAATTTTAGGAAAAATATACAGAGATTAAGTACACAGACAAGTAGATGGATAGTAGAAACTTAAAAATCATAACAATATTTTCCCATACAAGGCCTCATTTGACATATACATCTTCCTGAGGTGATAGTAGGATCCCCCTTTACAAACAGACATGAAGGGTTTGAAGGCTTCAGTAATTTTCAAATCTAAAAATGCAGATCAGGGCCATACACCACCTCGTATCCAGGTTTCCATTCTGTTTTTCTCAGCTATCTTTTTCATGCTGAAGAAAGCAAAGAATTGGAAGGAAAGAGACACAGAGAGGAAGCGAGTGAGTAGGAGTCTTTCTTCTAGACTGCAACCCTTCAGCCACTCCCCTAGTATCTGCTCTGCAAAACCGAATGCATCCAGCAGCACAAAATTCTCTTTCTTTTGAGGCTCTCTCTGGAGTTTACTGAGGTAAAACTCCTCTCCTGGAATACTGGGGAGGTTCCCAGGTCCATGAACTCTCTCCTGTGGTTAAGAATAATCCAAGTAATCATTTATTGAAACAAACAAAAGAGAAAAGAAAAGCCGTGGGCTGAGGAAACCCAAGTAGATCTCCATTTGGGAAAAGAAAAGAAAAAGAAGCAAAGAAAATCTCCTGGATTTTTGGAAACCAAAGTGGTCTCCTGAGAAAGAGAAGAAAAAATAAATAAATAAAAATAATAAAAATTTTAAAAACAAAGAAAAGGCTCCTGCAGGAGGCAGGTAGGGTCCTGAACTCAAATATCCAAATATCCATCAGACATGGGTCCAAAGGTTCCCTTACTAGTTCAGAAAAAGAAAGGGGAGCTAGAGCTACCAGACAGTTTTCACTGGTTGGCTCCTTCATGTGCTGACCTTCTCAAGGTGGAAGAAGCTAAGACTTCTTCAAGGTAGAAGGAGTGTAGTTACTTTACTAACTTTAGAAGACTGAAACCTATTAACCACTTGGTCAGGGGAAAGCTAAAAACAACCTCAACTCAAAAATAGCCTCAACTGAAAAACAGCCTGGGAGTATAGAGGTTCACTGAATACTGAGTTCTGTAGGTTTTTTCCCCCTAAACGCCTGCCTATCAGTGTTCGTCATAGAAATATATACTATTCCCATTAATAAATTTGAATTTCATCATTTTGGAGGTGCTGGACCCAGTGAGTATTGAGTTACATCCCCAGATCGAAACAAGGTTTTGCTAAGTTGCCCAGCCTGGCCTTGAGCTTGTAATCCTCCTGTATCAGCCTCTGAGAATCTGGGATTACAAACCAGAAATGCCCAGTTTATTTCATACAGAATAATTGTGTTAGCTACTTATTTGTTGTGAGGACAGAATACCTGACATACACAATTTAAGGGACAAGAGAATCTCACACTGTTCGTTCCCCAACAGCCAGCAACAGTGGAAGCAGAGGTCTAGTCAGAGAAAAAACTCTTCATAATATTGCAGACAGAAAGTGTGAAAGGTGCAAGTAGATGTGGGAAGCCTAAGGTGAGATCGCCATAGCTTCCCCAGGAAAAAGCTGTAACACTGTTTCTTCTTCCTTCCTTTATTTAGTTCAAGCTGCCAGCTGAGCCCCAGTGGGAGTGGGTGGCTACTCTTCTCTTTCTTCCTGGGTGGCTACTCTTTTCTCTCTCACTTCCTGGCCCACAAATCATTCAGACACACCTGAAAGCTCTGCTCTGGGCATATCCTAATCTCATCAAGTTGACACAATCCCTCCAGGTCAAGATCCAAGCGTCTGGCCTTTCCAGTCAGACCCACTTCCCAAAAGCACACAATTTCATAGGTGCCCCACTACATCCCAACACAAGAGGCCTTTGGGGATGTTACAGACCCAACCCATAACAGTAGCATTCTAGTCTTACTGTGTCTTGAAAGCATTGCCCTGACTTTCCCCACCATGAAGCATGTCATCACACAAGTCCCAAGTCACCTTTCCCAACAAAGGTCATGGGAGAAGGGAACTAGAATGGACAGAGAAATCTCAATGTTTTCTTTCACATTTTAAACATAACACATATTATTAAATTTTAGGGTTTTTTTTCCTGTAATGGGGATCTAACACAGGACCTTCACTTGAACTACATGCACAGCCCCTACATTACCAGCCCCTTTTTATTGTTTTTAGACAGACTCTTGTTAAATTACTAAATTGTCCAGCCCCCGTTGAACTGGTTATTCTCCCACCTTACCACACAAATTTCTGGGATTATAGGCCTGTGCTACCAGATCCAACTTGACGTCATTATTTTTAAGACAGGGTTTCACTCTATAGTTCCTAAACTCACGTACATAGCCCAGGTTGATCTCAAACTCACAGCCATCCTCCTTCCTCAGCCTCTCAAGTGCTAGGATTACAGTTAAGGGCCACCATGTCTAGTTTATGTGGTACTGGGGAATCTAACTCAGGGCCTTGCACTTGCTACGAAAGCACTCTAGCCACTGTGCTATTCCTCCAGTCATTAATATCTTTTAAATATAATATCTTCAGTGGTGTATCACTTGCCTGAGACTCTGAGTTCAATCCCCAGCACTGTAAGAAAAAATATAATATAGAAAATATAGAAAAGGTATAATGTCTTTATAATTCTACATAAAAGGGGAAAGACCCCCAGAAAAAGCATCCTGATAATGAGGTTCTGGGACTCTAGAAATATCTAGAGATCTGAAACCTGATTCCACGCTTGTGTACTATAAGAGGCTGGCCTTTGTCCAGGGAGACAGAGGCAGGTGGCAAACCATGTGGGCCTGTTGAGTGACTCAAGCCTCCTTTGTTCCGAAAATCATCTATGTAACAGTAATCACAGTGTCTTATAAAAGTTAGATAAAGGAATAAGAAAAATAAGCTAGGCATAGATTCTTTCATACATTTATAATGTATTCAGGGTAGAAATCCATCCAAATCTAATTGCAAATTAACAGACTAACTTAACTGCCCAGAAATTGTTATATAGTTATGGGTTAACATAATGCAGTGTGTTAAATGCAAACTTTCTGACCCTACAGGAAGTTTTATTTAAGAAGGCAAAGAAATTATGCCTTAAAGCATTCATTTTTTAGCTCTCTGCCATCTGTTTGGGTGAAAGACTAAAAAAGGCCAGTAATCACCATTATCACTAATTATGTGTCACTAGAAATCTTTTTCAGTTTACCATTAGCGTTAAATTTGAAGCAAGAAACAAGCTGTTAAGTCCTAAAGTAGATTTTTATTCTCCACAGAAAGATGTAGTCTACAAAACATTCTGGTATTCTAATGTGGACTCTAAGGCCAAAAACACTGAATCAAAGCCAACTGTGCCTCTGTGCACAACCCCCATACTCAGAGGCCTGAATAATGTGGAACCCTTTAGAAAAAGCGGGAATCTCCAATGCTTGGCTTGTGGCCTGTTAGGAACTTGACCACACAGCAGGTGACTAGCAGGTGAGCTAGTGAAATTTCATCTGTATTTACAGTTGCTCTCCATCACTCACAGTGCCACATGAGCTCTACCTCCTGTCAGATCAGCAGAATCAGTCCCTAGTACCAAAAAGATTGGTGGTCACTGTTTTAAGGTCTAGGTGGATGGACAGACTCCAGTACCTGTTCAGGTAAGGGTGGGACAGCCTGCTTCTAGCATGGATTCCCAGACCTTTGCAATTCAAATCACTCTTGTGATTACAGGCCCTTTAAGGAAAAGCTCATATGGTTAAAAAGGTAATGAACCAAACAATTCACTTACCCTGCACCATTCAATTAGCCCCACCACTCACACAAACGCAGTCTTGGGCCCAATGGAAGAAGCCTGAAGAATGTTGCTACCAATAGTTGTAATAAAATCTCTCTGAGCTTCTTAGTTTGGTTTTCTAATTAAATAATTTCTAGTGATGTTTTAACTTCTTTTCTAAAAATCTGAGGTCCCAGGTAGCCTATATTTTTTACTACCTAGTAAGAAAACTATTATTCTGGTTGTCTTGTGTCCACATCACTTAATTCCATGCCCTCGTTTCTTTTTCAATGCATTATAAGGGCAGACTAACCTGCTGCTTGACTCTCAATGCCCTAGGTGCCTAGGAATTGCCCAGGAACTAAAAAGCACTTTCTAAAACAGCTCTGCCGCATTCCTCCAGGATGTATCCTCGACACAGGGACACTCTGGAAATTCCGAATCCCTCAGCCTGACATTCAAGGCCCTTGACAATTATTATGTGTTCATATTTCCAGCCTCATTACCTAATCAACTCTGCAGAACTTTTGGCTACAATAAATCCAACCTATAATAATCCCTGAACCTGTTTAATTAATGTAGAATATATATATATGCCTTTGTCCTATACTTTTGCTTGAGCCTGTTTCTCTTCTAATAGTTAATTTCTTGCATACACTTAACAGCTGTGGTAGATATGTATGTTTTTGAAAATGTATTTTCCCTAAAAATTCTCTTTCCTGGGGCCTGCCACCATTCATCCACCTCACCACAGCTGCTAAAGAAACTGGTGTAGGTGACCATGATTTTGTCATATGTTCTCACACAATCCTCATTGAAATGAATCATTTTGAGTTCATAGTCAACCCAAACTGAATGGGCCAGATTCTTCTCTGGAGTCTGAAATTAACACAGAATCTATGGCATAGACATCCAGGTCCACTGGTGGAACATCATCTTGTCAAATCAAACCAAGGAGTCATGGACCCAACAAAATTATGGAGGACCAGAGATCAAGAGTTTGTAACTAAAGTTGGCTTGCACAACAAGAAGCATACTTTCAAAAGCATACATACAAGAAAGATCACACATGCTGGGCATGGTGGCATAGGCCTATAATTTTAACACTCTGGAAAGCTGAGACAGGAATATTGAAAGTTTGAACCCAATCTGGGCAATTTAACAATTTCTATTAGTTTGGGTTCTTTCAAAGGCAGAATTTACAGATTTCATCACAAAAGGATCTATTAGGAAGGCTTACAAATCCAAGAATAGAGACAGTCCAAGATGGTTGCTCAGCCATGAAGCAGATCTCCCATCTGGGACTGCAGGACAGCCAGTGAGGTGAGAGTCTGCTGTTGAACTCAGGCGAAAACTTAAGCCTCAAGATCGGCGAGTGAAGAGCAGTGACAGGCGGACAGGCACAAGTTGAGACCGGAGCAAATCTGTGCTGAAGATCTGCGATGTGTAGCAACTCGGCATCTGCAGGCAACTGCGAAGGCGAGAACGTTCCCAGAGGAAGAAGCTGTAACAATCTTCCCTCTTCTTCCCTTTTATATCCTTGGAGTTTCAGTTAGGCCTCCCACATCTGGGTGGGTGCTCTTCTCTCATTGGCCGGCCCACAAATCATTCACACTCAAATCCAGGCTGGTTCTCAATTCCCAATCTAGGTGTGGTCTCTAATCCTAAAGGAGGTGTGGTTCCTAATTCCCTCAAATTGACATAATCCCTTCAATGTTCACACAATTTAATAATACCTTGTCTCAAATTTAAAAATAAATAAAAAGAAAAAAATTAAAGGTTGGGGATGTTTTGAAGGCCCTGGGGTAATTCCTCAGTGCCTCTCCTTCACCTGCCACAGAAAAAAAAAAAAAAAAAAAAAAAAAGTCACTGAAAGAGTCTTTGGCAGCTCCCCACTTTGAAGCTCCATTTTTCAGCTGTGTATCATTTACATAAGAGCTTTTATATCCTAAAAATAAATCTCCCTTTCAATTTTAATTAATTTGAGTAGGTTTCTGTCTCTTAGAATCATGGAGTTTTGACTTTAAAACAGAAGCCCTGCTCCGATTACAGATCTTCCAATGACACTTTTTGGAATCTGTCCCCACTGGCCTGATCCTTCCTTGCCTCATTACTTTGTCATGGCTTGCCTACTTTCTTACCCTCAGGGTTTTTGGCATCAGTGCTCCACACAAGGCTCAGACCTAGTAACCTGCTGCTGTGAAGAGTGGTGCTTTTTAATTTGGGAGATTTTGCCTCCAACACATCTCTTATCACAGCCTGAAAGGGAAACAATTCCATGAGCCTGTAGTAAGTAGGAACCCAGGATGCCTGGAAACACCCCACATTGCACAACCAAGTTATCTAGCCCAGAACGTCAATAACAGAAATGTTAACCTAAGGAACAGTGGCAAAGTCCTCTGATATTCCTAGCCACAATGTGCATCAGATGCAATTTTTAAACTGCTGGTATTCTGTTCCACATGTTCATAGTAGCCATCCTTGAAGCATCTGAGGTAGTATCTGTCTATGGTTTTGATTTGTGTTTCCCTAAGTATTAGTGATGCTGAGCATCCATTCATGCAATTACTCACTGACCATTTTATATCATTGGTGAAGAAATGTCTTCTAATGTCCTTTGCTCAATTTTGAATTAGGTAGTTTTGGTTTTTGTCATTGAATTTTAAAAATTTTCCATATATTCTGGATATTAAGCTTTTATCAACTCCATAAATTGCAAATACATTTTTATCATTAAGTGGGTTGTCTTTTACTCTGTTGGGAGCATGTCTTGTGCAAAATTTTTAAAGGTTCACAAAATTCAGTTTGTCTTTTTTGTGTTACTTGTGCATTTGGTGCCAAATCCAGGAATATATTACCAAATCAGTGTTGAAAATCATTTGTCCTCTGTCTTCTAAGAGTTTTTTAGTTTATTCATATTCTTCTCTTGGTTTATATTAGAGCTCTCTTTCCAGGTAAAGTCTGCAGTTTAAAATATCTTGGTAAAATACACCCAGATATATTGCCTGTTGAAAAAATTCCAAGTTAATTAGTGTGGGGGTGGATGGTACATACTTGAGCACATATTTTAGGGTTTCACTTGCTGCTAGAAATGAAAAACCATAAATAGTTAACAGCAGTATAGGAAAATATAAGTGTATTAGACTGGATAGGCTAATTGCTAAACAAATAAAGCCAAAAATGGATAGTAGTTCAACAAGGGAGAGAAAGAGAGACAGAGAGAGAGAGACAGACAGACAGAGACAGAGACAGAGACAGAGACAGAGACAGAGACAGGCAGATGTACATTTTACTTGACATCCATAATGAATAGCAGGGTAACTCCAAAACAATAATTCAGAGACACATTCCCTTTGTCTTGTGCCATCTGTAACGGGGCTTTGAAACTGCCTTGTCCTTTCATGCCATGCTGGCAAAAGGGGACCAAGAGTCAAAAGGCCATTATCTGCTTCCTAATCACCTTGTTTTGGAAGTGACATACATAGCTTCTACTCCCAAGTCTTTGGCAATGGTCACCTGGCTATTACTAGAGGCAGGGCAGCTGGGAAATGTAGTCCCTAGTAGCATAGCTGGTTTCCTGGGACTTTCATATCCTTGTATTGGGCAGTAGGGTAGCTACTAGCCACATGGGACAACTGGGCCCTTAGAATGTGACTAGGCCAAATTGAGAGAGGCTGTAAATGTAAAATACATATCAGAATTTAATGAGTTGGCATAAAAATAACCAAGTAAATATCTCATTGGTAATTTTTGTATTGGTCACATGTTGAAATGGCAGTGTCATGAATATGTTGAGCTAAACAAAATATATTATGAAATTGATTTTATCTATTTTTAACATGGCTACTAGGAAATTTAAAATTATACATGTAGCATGATTAGTATCTCTATTAAATTATGTTTCTATGCAAATCAGCCTCTCTAATATACAGATTATTTCACAGGTAGGACATATATATGACTATTTACAGAAGAAGGAACTGGAAAGCTCCCAGCAGTCAAGATGTGTGCTCTCTCTTCATCGCTGTTCCTCCTTCAAGGAACTGCAGAGTCACTGGCCTGTCTCTTGCTACCTACTGGCTTTGTTTAGAATTCTTCCTTTCTCTGTCTTTGCGTCTGTCGCCTGTAGTCCAGACAGCGTGGTAGGAGGGTAGGGTCATATGGCTTGCTGCCTGTTCAACAGAAACAATGGGAACAGGTTCTCAAGAAAAGAGCACAGGTAGGTCAAAATGACTGACATGTTTGCTTAGCATATAAAATGTATAAACACTGCATTGGCTTGGCAGCTGCCAACATTCCCCAGTTTCTACACTTAATAAACTATATTTGTATTAGGTCTTTTGTAAGAACTCTGTGTTGAATAGGTGACAAATTTAATCTAAAAGTATATTATTTAACTCATGTCATCACTAAAGAAAACATGTAACTAATCTTTCTTTCTGGGGCTTGAACTGGTGCCCAGAAATAGTCAACATCACTGACAAGCCTTAAATTTTCAACAGTGTACCTTAGCTCAATGCAATCCTTATAAAAGCAGAGTTAGCTAATAAGTCTACACGCTTCAAATAATATACATTAACTGTGCAAGGGTACCAAATTGACAAATGTGCAGTATACTCCCAAATATAATTCTCCTCTTAGTGTGAAACTTTTACATTTTAGTGTCAGTCTCTGTAGTTTAAGAAATGTGTCCGCCTGAAGCCTGCTAGAATATGTGCAAGTGTCCTACGGAAACTGCTACATGTTTTATACTCTCAGGGAGCATTCAGATGCCAGACATTGTGCTAAATTCACCAATGGTCATGATTTCTCAGAAATAGATTTTTTAATGTTATCTTTCACTTAGAAAAGGCAATTAGACCTCTAAGGAATGGAATAAAGGGCAGTGAGCTTCAGTTGAAAGGTAGAATTTGGCTTACTTCAGAGTGTGACCAGGAAAGATGAGCTATACTAAAATTCCACAGAGAAACACAGGAGAATTAGAGTAGGGACTAAAATCCTCGGTGAAGGGATGTGGCAGATGGTACAGAAAGAGGAGATGACAGGGTCATCAAATAGATTTTTTAAACTATTTATTATTCTGGTGGACTTACAGGTTTAATGATGATACTATGCTTTGTTACTCCAGTTTCACAATCTTGCTATGAGGCTATGGTCTTCAGTCATTAAGTCAGCTGGCATGGTGGCTGTGCTATAACCATAGCATGTGGGAGGCTGGGGAAGGAGGATTGCTGAGTTTGAGGCCACCCTGGGCTACATAGTGATTTCAGTACCAACCTGGAATACAGAGCAAGGCACTGTATCATAAAAAAAAAAAAAAAAAAAAACCTCAAAGTAATTAAGTAAGTCTCCTAAATTTCTGAGGTTCTTTTGGGCTTGTCTCAGTAAATAGATGATCTTCTAGAAATACCTGACAAAGTGAAAAGGTGTAGAATTTAATCAGCTATTAATGTTACATTACCTTTCATAATCACATACATGCAGTAAAAGACACTTTGAAATATTAAAGAATATTAAAACTCTTCTTAGTATGCATAAATCTGTAAAGCAAATTTATTTTAAAAACTTGATTAATTTTATGCTTTGTTTATAAAGGTATAGGTTAAATGTTGAATTTATTAGTCTTTCCATCTTAATAGCATGAATATCCTGTTTAAGGTAAAAATATTTAATAATATCTATAACATACACACATACATAGCATATGTAGAAAATACATATCACTAAACTGACATTAAGCAGGGAGAAAAATGGCTTAAAATTTTTAAGAAATTAAGCTTGTCTCAGAATACATGCATTAAATTTATAGGAAAGTATTTTACCGTCCACTAGAAAAATTATACAGGTCAATAAAGCATCCAAATTTCTTTTCAAAAGCTGATTAATGGATAAAAAGAAAGGATATAGGTTTCTTCAACTCCTCTTTGTCTTTAATGAAAATCAAGCACTATTTAATACAGTTCAAGTATAACATATTTGGTGTTGAAAAAATAGTGGCTAGCACAAAGTTGTTAAAACACTCAAAATTTTAATGTGGAAAATGATACTCTGATTTCTCTTCAGATCGTATAAATCTTTCGCCTTTTAATGTGGAAAATTACAGCTGGTTTTCTTTCACTCTTATGCTGACACAATATTTATAAAAAGATTATAATCTTCTTTTTATATTTACGTATATGTTGTGTTAAAATAGATACCCTTAGACTTAGAAAAGAAAAAGAAATACTTAAATGATCAACTGAAAAAATTAAACAAACATTGAGTGGGAAATTCTTTTGCCAATTTCCTTAATCTAGAGATCCAAATAATATTTGAAAGCTGCTTAAATCTTTAAACAAAGGTCAAGAGACCAGACAGAGTAAGCCAAATGGACTTAACTACAATAAAAAGAATTTTTAAAAAAAGATCAGGAGGGTTACAAATCTATAGGTTTCTGTCGAGTTGTTTTCTATAAATATTGGTCTCTCTAGGATGCTATAATTGCTTATCAGTGCTGTTTGGTTAATAATAGAATTTTACCCTCATCCAAAGTTAAGTAAACTTAACTAAAACTGCTGAGCTTTTTATGGTGAATTCCATAGTTCCTACGATGTTGATTCATTAGAGGTCTGACATAAATGATACATAATGCTGGAAAATTACATTTAAAATGCACTTCCGTTTTATATTTGCATTCCCATTATAAAAGAACAAAAAAAAAAAAAACTGAGTCTAGCTGCTGTGTTACTGACACTTCAAATAAGATTTAATTAGTTTCTCTGACAGAGCAGTAAATCTTTAAATTAAAGAGTTCAGGAGTGCTTAGCCCCATAAATTCTCTAAGGAAATTTAAATAGGAATAAGCTTTAAACACATCATTCTTGGTGCTTCCCATGCGGCAGCCACTGTTGCCCCTGACAAATGTCAAACATAAATATACCTTGAGTCTATGTGAGTCCATCACAGGCATTTAGTGAGATAAGATATTCTGCTGTTAAAGAATTCAACGTCAATCTCCAGAATGTCAATGACAGAGACACAATAATAATCAATGAATAAATGTGACAATCTTCAATCGTGATCACCAACATTTCCTAAGCCCTTCTGAAATACTGTGGCCTGTTTTAAGAGTTTTACATGAACTGAATTTTTTTCACACTGAGAATTGAATTCATGGAACATTGAGCAATAAATCACCAGCTCCCTCTGCTTCTTTTGAACTTTGCAGATATGGTCTTGCTAAATTGCCCTGATTGGCCTTGAACTTGTGATCCTCCTGCCTCAGCCTCCAAATTAGTTAGAATAATAGGTATGTATCACAACACTGAATACATGGATTAAACCTTTAATTCTTCTATCAATTGTATATGGCTGGTACTATTATCATTCCCATTTTACAGATAAGGAAACAGATATAAACTGATTTGGGTTATTTCATAAATATCTACTGCCAGAGGGTATCTGTAAACAGAAGCTATGAATGTACCAATTACACTTCTGTGGGCCTTAACAATACAGTGTACACCCAGACCTCGCTTCCAACTGTACAGGTCTGCTGCTGCTTCCTTCCTGTTTTGCACAACAGCCTAGAAAATACAGGATTAGAATCAGTACCAACATTATCCCAGAAATCCTCAACCAGTGGCATCTGATATACAATATTTCAACTCACTCAACCCCCAGATAGGAAGGAGGACTGTAAGGTTCACATTCTACAGTGGCTGGAAGAGCTCCCAAGTAGGATTAAACTTTAATTACTCACTCATAATTACTTGAAAATTCATGATTTATCGCTTCCATTCCCTCTCCTTTCTTACTTCCTCACTCCCCAGCAGCGATTTGTAAGATCACTTCCTTTCCATCCTCATCTCGGGGTCTATTCTGGGGAAATCCATACTAAGTGAGAGCCCTAGCCACCATTAGTGCCCAGCTGGCCTCTGCGTGCTTCATCCACATAAGGCCTGTTCTCCCAAAGAGTTGGTGCATATTTAGCAAAAATCATCTAAAAAATGATAGAAGAAGCCATCTTTGTCTGAAGTCCTTGTCAAGAACTTTGAGGAATCTGAGCTTTCACTTCTGCTGGCTAAACCATTAGCCTACCACACTTTGATGCTAGCTGTCAGAAGACAGGAGACTTCTGGGCTCAAGACTGAGACCTTTCCCACACTTGCACATTTTGTAGCCAAGGTATTTTGCGTTTGTACTGATAACTATTGCCCAATTCCCATAGGTCAATACAGATGAGCTCAGACAGAAAGTTGCATATACAGTGAATTATATTACAGGAGAGAAACCTTGAAGACAAGGAACTGAGATCTTTTATATGGACAACAAGCATCCCCTCCCCTTGATCGAGAAAGACACACTATCTCTGACTCTTAAGTCTAATAAGTATTCATTGTTGTGACAGAATACCGAACTTCCACAATTTAAGGGAGGAGATATTTAATTCACAGTTTCAGAAGGTCTCACAGAGTCCATTCATAGGCAGCCAGCAATGGTGGAAAAGCATGGCGGAGACTGGAGAGCTGCTTGGCCCATTACAGACAAAATCCAAGTGAAGCAGGAGCAAGCTGATGTCTGAAGACTCAAGCAAAGGCCAGAGCCTCCCCAGGAAAAAGCTGTAACCATGTGTCTTCTTCCTTCCTTCCTTCACTAGCTTCAAAACTGCCGGTTGGGCCTCCTCCCCCACACCCACCCACTGTGGCTGCCCCTCCCTCACTTCCTGGCCCACATGTCAACCTGAAAGCTCTGCCCCGGGTGGCCCCCATCTCTACAAGTTAACATAATCTTTGTAAGTCAAACCCCAAGCACCTGCTGCTTCCATAACACACAGTTCCCCAGAACACACAATTCCACAGTTATGCCTCTGTGCCCAAATACATGAGGCTCTTGGAGGACACCCCAGATCCAAACCATTGCACTTTCAAGTCTGTTACACAACAGTCCTTGAAAAGATAGTGTACAATAAAGGCAGTCAGTACTCACTTGCAAGACGTACAGATATTCAAGGGTCATGTGGAAAATTGTCTTCCGACTCTTCTTTGTTCTGAAACCAAGAAAGATGTTCAAAGTTTCATTCTTCATGATAGCACATATTTCAGTTACTTTTTATGCTGGGACAGAATACTCGACATCCACGATTTAAGACAGGAAAGGTGATCTATTTAGCAGCTTCAGAAGGTCTCACACAACCCATTCCTGGGTAGCCAGCCACGATGGAAGGACATGACAGAGGCTGGAGAGCTGCTCACAGCATCACAGAGAGAAGCCAAATGAAGCAGGAGCCAAACTCAATCTATGTCTGGAGACTCAGGCCAGGCCTGACCTCCCCCAGGAAGAAACTATAACAATGTTTGTTCTTCCTTCCTTTAGTCGGTTTAAACTTAGTTGGGGTGCCCCTCCCTCATCTCCTGGCCAAGTCAAGAACACACACCTGAAAAATCTGCCTTGGGCATTCTCTCCAAACTCAACAAATTAAGACAATACCTCCGGGTTAAACCTCAAGCACCTGTCCCTCCCAGCCACGCCTCCCTTCCCAGCAGCACACAGTTCCACAGTTACTCCACTATATTCAAATACACAAGGCTTTGGGGGGACACTTCAGATCCACACCATAGCACCACATAATTGTGTTTATAAAACAGAAAAATAAGTGGCAGAAAAATTTAAATGTGTTTTATTACGCTTAGTTTTTTGTGGTTTTGTTTTTAAAACAAACATTTTTCTTTGATGCTCACATGAAACTACTACCATTAATATACTGTCAAGTTGGTACTCAATAGGCAATAGGAAAGCGCCTCAGAAATGGGTCCTTTTTGCTGAGTATATGTGTATTGTTTGTGTATAATACTGGGGTTAAAGCCCAGGGCCTTTGCAGTGAGCTGCATCTCCGGCCCATTTTGATTTCTGATTTTGAGACAAGATGTCTCGCAGTCACTAAATTGCCCATGCTTGTCTCAAACTTGTAATCCTCCTACCTCACCTCCCAGAGAGCTGGGATTATAAATCAGTCACTGCTAAAATTAAAAAACAAAGGAAAGTCATGGGTTTGCAATTGAGCTATAAGAAACTTTCAAGCATTATCAAAATTACAGCATTTTCACTCAAATGGCTCTACTATATATTTATTTCAGAATTTCATGCCTCTTTTCTAGCAGGGAAATGTGCACAATTTTAGTGCATATGAAAGCTTACACTAATGTTACACTTCTGGACACAGTGTCTATAGCGTCAGGGTGCCATGTTATGACATATTTGATACCTGAAAAAAAGATAGAGATCAAAGTCTACAAATATTTGCAATTCAAATTATAGTTAAAGTGCATCGTGGATGTTTACTACTTACTGAAATTCTGAAGTGAAATCATTTTGTAAAGAAAAAAAGAAAAAAACCAACTGCACCTACAGAAACACCATGATAAGTGGATCAAAGTCTTAATCAAAGAATAGAAATATAGAAATTCTGGGATGCTAGTACTGCTGGATCTTTGTGCCACTTGTGTCAAAGGGTAGGGAAATTAAATGAGTAAAATCTCAAAAAGTTGGTAATTTAAATTCTCCATTCCTAGAGTGTAGTGTGTAACAATGTTGATGGCAGACTGAAGCAGATATGGCTCCCCTCTCCATTGGCAGCTCTGGATACGCACTCTCCTCCAAATTATGGAAACTTCTTATGTTTATTTCTTAAGTTGTAAAATAACAAAAACAATACATACTTCAAATTGTGCTTACCAAAGTGAACTGAATTGCATTAGATAACACTTCTTAAACACTTTACACTGTTCCTGGCACATACTGGACACAATATTAGCAACCAATATCATTAATAATTCTACATTTTTGTATGTCTACTTGACTTAACATGTTTTATAATACTAGTACATTTTGAATGATTAAAGTTTGACTTAAGTAAATTAATCAAATGCACTCATCTTTTTTCAAAATATTACTAAAAATTGTAAACTCACTACAAATTAGGAAGAACTATGCAATGACACCCATAGACTCACCACTCAGACTGGATTTACATCTTGATGTATTGCTATTCTTATATATTTACCTGTTCTTGTAACCATCTGGAAATCCTTTTTCTGATGTTCTTCAAGTTTAGTTGAAAAATTAACATACCACATTCTTAAACATGTCACATTGGATCTTGATAACTTGGCTTCACAATTATTTACGGTTCCTTTTATTCCCTTTGAGCTGAAATTTAACATACAGTAAACTTAGGCATTTTATCCATATGCTTTGAAGTGGCATAAATACTTAAAACTGAAATAAAATTACATTTGTTGTAACAATGTGTTGAAAGCCATTAAAAATCTGATATTGAAGGACCATAGTAGTTACTGGAAGACATTAATTAAGTAGATCTGGGACATTCATATATGTCTGAATTTTCTGATCAATTGTTACGGTTTGGATGTGGAGTGTCTCCCCGAGTTGCCTCATATATTTGGATATTGTAAAATACCCGCGTGCTGTTGAGAACTGGGGCCTGGTCAGAGGCAGCGAAACACTGGGGCTTGGCTCAGAAGGGGCAGATCACTCGGCCGTTCCCCGAAGTGTTGCCCTTCTCTTTCCTGTGGACTCCAGTTTCCTGTCTGCCAGGCGCTGAAGAGCTCTCTAGCTGAGTCTCTGCCATGGGCTTCCACCACTGCTGGCTGCCCATGAATAGAATGAGACTTTTTAAAACTGAACTAAAATAAATCTCTCCTCCCGTAAATTGTGGATGTTGGCTATTGGGTCACAGCAATGAGAATGTAACTAAGAAATGCATTAAGAAAATTCATTTGCTTCCAATTAATTTTGAAACTTTATTTCCTTTTACTAGTATAGTGAAAATATATTGAACATAACTGTTTCTTTCGTTCTTGATTTATGTCTTAAAGTGCACAGAGATGGTCTTCAAGACTAAGGTTCATAGTGACAGACAGAAACAGAGAAGCTGCAGGTGGCATGAAAACTGATTGACTATATGACCCCTTCCCCAACCCAAATGAAACCCACAGGGCATTCGCTTTATTTGCCAGTGTGTTGACTTGGTGTGCCACTTCATTGGTATTACATGTTTACTTCCACGTCACGTAACTCCCAGAGTGCGGAAGACAGAGCCTAGTTCTTAAGTTCTAGTCATTTAAGGTTTTACTATACGTTGTACTACAATCTTTCAGGATACACTGTAAGGTTTTTCAAAGCTAGAGATAGAACCAGAGGGTAAGTGCAGGTTTGGTGCAGGCCACGCACACCAGCTCCCCACCTAGGGCTCTGCCACCTGCTAGTTATATGATCCCAGGCTAACTGCTTCACTTTGTTAAACTATGGGTGTGATTATCAGTGCATCTTTCTGTAACAAGATTCACCTTTTTGGGGTCCCTGGTTATGATCTCTTCATCTGTGTATGAGAGCAATCCTCCCAGTACAGTTTGGGGTCTGAGATCAAACCCATACATCAGCTAGACACTCTGTTATTCACGCACATACACGCCCTCTATTCCCTCAAACTCCTATCTCTGTGTGAGATATCCTCAGAGACAAATAAATGTGTTCTGCACTAAATTTGGTATGTAACGTAGTTTTGGCCAATGGACCCTAAGAGAGAGGTCTCCTGGGATTGCCTCTGGAAACATTGTCCTGGCCCATAATAATACAGGCCCTTAAGAAAGAGACTTTCTTTTCTTCTCTATCCTGGACTTTGTTTTCTATGTAATATCTACAGTGACTACAGCCACCTGGCTATTAGATCAGGAAAGAAGCCAGGGTCAAGAAAATTGCCACCAAATTGGGCTGGAGCCTAGATGTATCATGCCTGCATCCCATCCTAGCTCTGGACTTCTTGTTATTCAAGAGAATAGATGTGATTATTGCTTATGCCAGTTGGTGTTGGGCTTCCATTACTTGCAGTGGAAAGCAATTTAGCTGATTCAGACGCACTATAATTTTCCTGGGCAACTCTAATTGTTAATGGTCTTCTAATTTCATGTATTCCTCTAGATTCTCTTCCACTTTATTACTTTGATATAACATATAATGATTGCTAGTAATCTTTGAGTTCAAAAAATGTCAGATATTGATATAGAGAACAGTTTGCTGGTTTATTTTAAAAAGCAGCACTGTTATTCAATTAATTAATCCTTTCCTATCCCTGCCCATGGTGACTCTTTAGTGTAACCTTACTTGGTAGCTGTATAGTTTCATTTAAAAATACGGTAAGTAAATTGATCATCCAGAGTTCACAGGGACCATATATTATCTCTAAAATTCTGGACATGATTAACAAAAAATACTACCTTCTTATAAAAATTTAGATTCTTTAAGGAATTTATTTTACTATGTACTTAGCAGTAACATGAGACATAACATTCCCGTTCTTGCAATAACATCAGATCCAGCTTTGCTGTTCTCTTGTGCATAAAGCGTCATCAGAGTAGGGAAAGAAACATATGAGCACAAATAATGATGTATTAGACAACATGTAATGCACAATTCAAAGTTTATCATTTTTATTATTTGGAAAAATATGTATGGAAGAATGATCATGAGAAGTGACAGGATTGATTTGTATGCTTAATTTCATTTTTGTTATTCTTTCATTAGAGTGTATTTGTTATACCTAATAACAATCAGCTTGAGAAGCTGGTATATTTGCATATCACATCTCCATCCTTTTTACTGCCCTTTCCCCTCCCTCTCTTTCTTAATCCCCAATATCCCTATTCTCTCTCCACAAAGTCTATCTTCTTACTTTCTTCCATCTCACTTTTACTTTTTTTAATGGTTTGGCTTTCTCATATTACAGAACCCATTGTATGCTTAACTTCAAGGAACCCACTGCTTACTCTTAAAATAAACATTAATGAATTTAATTGTAGAATTGTGGTGGGATGAAATCTTAATTTAAATACAGAGACAGTACCTTAACACCGTAGAGTTCATCAAATTGATTGTGACCTGACTCAAAAGCTGAAGCTGAGTTCTTATTACTCTTCTTCCGATTGTGTCAGACAGCTTCTCTGTTCTTGAGTTTCTCCTGGAGGACAGACAACATGGGTCATTCCTTCATAGATCAGAGATAACTAATAATCAAGCCTGGAGAAGTGAAAGTAGCAGGAAAGATGAATATTGAATAAATAGTGATGTAATTAAAAAAGATGTACCTGGTATACCTGGGAAGGAAGTCACTGTGTGAGAGGTGGTGGGAAAACTTATTATAACAGGATGCTGTAGTGGTTCTATGAAGGGTCATGCAAGTAAAAGCTTATTTGTCATTTACAAAACCAAGACAGAGAAGACAAAAACGAGCTTAGAGATTAACTATAGCTGGGCCTGGTGAAACAGGCCAATAATCCCAGCACTCTGGGAGACTGAGGCAAGAGGATCACAAGTGTGAGACCAGCCTGGGCATCTTAGCAACATAGTGAAACCCTGCTTCAAAACAAAAAATGAAAATTTTAAAAATGAGCTGGGGCTATGGCTCAGTGAGAAGGCTTTGGGTTCAATTCCCAGTAACACCCACACCCACACCCACACCCACACCCACACCCACACACACACACACACACACACACACACACACAAACAGCTGATATTTTTAGTGCAAAATACGTGCCAAGTGTTGAGTTAAATACTTTATCTACATTTCCTCTAATCCTCACACTAGCCTTACAAAGATAGTAGTATTATTAGCCTCACTTTACCGTTAAGAGTAAGTGGGACTCATTCCATATAAAGAATACATACTAGAACCCAATCAGTCTGACTGCAGAGCTAGCCCTTTGAATCATACTGCTATATTATTTGACACTTTAAGACATAAGTATGTCAGCAATATACAACCACTGCTGGTCTGTATGGTGGCCTTGTGAAAATTAGAAAAGGCTGAAAGACCCTGTCTACCACCTGAACAAATGCAGTCCCATAGCTTCACTGCCTAGAAGGCAGTTGGCACCTCTGATCATAGACACGAGTTCTCTGCAACTAATAATAGCTAAATTGTTGAAGATATTGAAGTATTCATCAACAGACCAATGGGTACAAAAAAATGTGATGTATGCACACAATGCAATACTACTCTCCTGTAAATACAGATTTGAGTCATTTGTCGGTAAATGGACACAGCTCGAGACCATCATACTTAGTGAAATGAACCAGACTTGGAGGGTTAAATATTGTACGGTCTCTCTAATATGAGAAACCCAGAATACAAATAAATAATAGAGTTAAATGGGTGAAATTTTGGGAGTCAGGGAGGGTGTGGAAGGGGTAGGAAGGTGACAAAGGGGGAGATAAAGGAATTGTGACATTCAGGCAATATATATATATGCACAGAATTCTCAAGCTCAATGCAATAATTGTATATTGCATATATATACTGATAAAAACAGGCAGAAGAATCATTGTGCTTCTTCCACTGGGTGATAATGACATTTGCAATGCACATGCCTTGAATACCCGCCTCACATAGACATTTCTCAAATAGATACCTCTTCATAGTGTAAAGACTCTATATAATTAATGTTGGAGGGCTTTAAAAGTATTTTACAAAAGTATGTATGTATTTGGAGACACAACTTTTACCAAAGGTCTGGGTGACAAGCACTCTACATGGATAGTTTCTGTTTGCCTCTCAGGATCTAGTCTCCACCTTGCTCCTTCCTGTGCCTTGCAAACATTTTACAGTCTCAGTCAATGGCTCCTCTGCCCCAAGTTTGATCCAATGAAGAGGCAGCACCAGAAATCCAAAGGAAGGAGAGTAAGGCCAGAATATTTGGTTCCTTGGCTGCGTTCTTACTATGAAGAGATCGTCAGTGGCTTTGGTCCCCTTCTAAGGTCTCAGCTTGTCAGGGAGCCCCCTTTCGTGGCAATAATGAGACTTTTTGAAAGCCAATTTTCTCCTTGGCCCTTGGCACGCAGATGGGGTGCTGGACTCCTCGTTATATTAGTCCTGAGCTTCATCATTCCTGATGACATCCTTATTCAGCCCATGCTCTGTAAACACTGCCTTAATTAAACTATCCTTGCTTTCCTTGCTACAGTGAGCCATCTCTTTCCTGCTAGGATCCCAACTGGTACACAGTGGAAACAAACTTGGACTATTTTAAGAAAAAGTGGAATTTGGGAAAAGAATATTGGGAGTCCTCAGAATCAAGGATAAGGAACAAGACCAGAACTGGAGAAAAAAGAGAAAGTAGAGGACAGCTGGAAAGCTGAGGAGCAGCAATGACAGTGTAAGTCATTCAGTGGGAAGAGTTGAGGTTGCTCACTATCACTGTCTGTGAGTACTCAACTTCCCCGCTTCCTTCAGTTACCTACACTAGGCAGATTTCTGGAAGAGGAACTGATTGTGTCTCTCATGCACGTTCCCTTACAGGCTCAGGCTAGAGGCTTAGTTACTTAATTGTTGCTGGGACAAAATACCCAACATCCACAATTTAAGGTTGAAAGATTTATTTTAGCTTACACTTTCAGAAGGTCTCAGTCCACTCCTAGGCAGCCAACAATTGTACAAGCTGAAGCCTAGTCGGCTTCCCCCATTGCAGACCAAAAACTAAGGGAGGGAAGAGCCAGATAATGTCTAGAGACTAATGGAGGGCCAGAGCTTTCCTGGCATAAGCTGTAACAATATTTCTTCTTTCTTCCTTTACTTAGTTCAGGCTGCTTGCTAGTTGGGGCCCCCAACATCCAGGGTGGCTGTCCTCCCTCCCTTCCTGGCCCACAGGTCAGTAACACACACCTGAAAACTCTGCCCTGCAGCCCCCTAATCTCATCAAGCTTAACTAGTCTCTCCAGGTCAAACCCCAAGCATCTGCCCCTTCCACCAGGCCCCACCTTAGTCACAGATATCCCACTACATTTAAACACATAAGACTGTTAGCGGTTATTCCAGATCCAAACTTTAAGAGGAACAGAGGGGGAGAACGAGGCTCCTTTGGCTGATGCGGTTGGAAATGGAAACCACTGTCCACACCTAAAGAGTGATTCCTTTAAAACAGGAGATAAGGGTCCTAATTTAAAACACTCTTGTCCCTCCAAAAAGGACAAACACTCATTATAATAATTAATAAAAGAATATGAAGCTACTTTAACAATGCAAACATCTGAAGCAATTATTCTCACATAGAGATAGGCACTTCTCAGTGAACATTTCATTAACAGAAGCACTATTTCCACTAGTTTTAAAAGATCTTTAAAATGTTTTTAACTAAGTTAAATGTAAAATTGCCAGTTTCATCTGAACAAAGGGTCCACGTTGCCCTTCTCTGACAGCCCATTCCATCAACCATCAAAACCAGCAAGAACTAGAGGATTAAGAGAGCAACGACTTAGAATCTCCTTGTCTCTAGGAATTAATTTGTTATATCAATTTAGGGTTAGAGTTACACCAGCCAATTTTTAGAATTTGAGACTTTTATGAAAGGGCAGTCTCTCAGGGCTCCTTTACCTTACTCAGACTTTGATTTCTAACAGAACAAGCCATACAAACATAGTTTTATTACAGCCTACTAAAAAGGCAAGTAACTTGAAGTTTAAGAGTAAAGCTGTTTTATTACATTTGTTGGTGGCTGCAGTCACAATTCATACAATTACTAAAGTTAGTATAAAATTTAGATTAATAGTAATTTACTTTTATAACTCTTTGCTCGATGGCTTTATCTCAATTCCAAAATTAACTCAGTATAGAAAGACAGGCCTGATGAGTTATAAATTTCAACATATACTTTACTTGTCACCAGTGAGAGCAGTGCATATTCATAATTGTCCCCCAGAGGCTTCTTGATATAGTAACTGTTATAACCCTACCAGGATTCAGAATAAAATTACACAGATGCAAAGCCTATAATTTTTTATTGAGAAGTTATATTCTATTAAATTAAGTTAGCTGGTTATATACATGAGTATTTTATTTCCAAAATATTAATTTATTGGGTAGATATGGAACACACAGAATACTACGTCAGCTAAAAAGTTTCTAGAGCTGTCAATGAGATGATTTCACTTAGCATGACAGTGTGATAAAAAATCGAGGTGGGTTTTTATGACATAATCAGACATTTCACACTAATTTGTTACTTGTCTGATATGTTCATATGTCTACCTGCTTATTTCAATGACAAAAGAAAAATGGGGCAAAGTTGAAAACGGTCCATAGAAAAGGACTTCAGTTTTTACATATTTAAGTATCTATGGGGATGTTCTTAAAGGCCTCTTCTTAGTTCCCTCCAGTACCGTGTCATCTTGCAATGCACACGTGCCTGCTACTAACGCATGCATGCATCTCTCCCATCTGATGGACTTTCATACTTAGTATTCTTCTGGTAGGGACAAGGAAGAAAGCAGAAGATCTAGCCCTTCTCTACTCAAGAAGCCAAGAGTATCACTACACCTTCATCTTCCATTCTGAAAAACATATATCATTCCCTAACACAGTCTTGGCCTATTCAAAATAATTGGACAAGTCTTTCTCATTGAATTGGTAGGCTGTGAACTGATTTAATAACCAATATCTTTACAATCAAATCAGTGGGTCAGCAGTGATAAAAGTGGCATGGTATCCAGGATACCTAAAAACTCAAGCCAAGAAGAGGCTGTTATTCATTTTTACAGGCTCCTCACACCTCATGATGCCTTTTTACAGACTGGAATGTAGACTAGAGTCTAGGACCTCTCTGGCTGCAGTGCTCTATACCGATAAACAGTAAGGGAGCCAGCGTTTTCCTGTGTCAGGACACTGTCAGCAGGAGTGGGAATACCAACTGTCAGGCATTTGATCTAGTGAGTTCTTTTCCAGCACTGCTTTCTGTGCTAGATCAGGTGGCAATTTGCAGAAAAGCTAGCATCCTGAAAATTCATTTGCTATTTGCAAGTGGAGAAATACTCCAGGGCATAGAGTAGTTTACTGCTGCTTGTGAGGGTATTTTATATATATCTTGAGGATGCTGCTTCTCTAGAAAGAAAAATATCTGCTTTCTAGGCTGAGATACATAGGAAGCTGTTGCTAAATCCATCTTAAAGTTGCGGTTTCCAAATTTTGAGATTTGTAAAAGGTCTATTTGTTCTGTAATAGTAGGATTCATCTGTCTTGTTAAAACACTCTAGTAACTCACATTTAGTAGCCATTCAGTAAATATTTCTTGAGTAAATGAATACGAGTAGATTTATTATTTCATGTTCACATTTCTAGGCAAGCACCTTACTACTGAGTTACATACCCAGCCCAAGAGCAGATTTCTTAATGAGAAATTTATTTTGGAGCACTCTTCTAGTACTTAATTAAAAGCGTAAGAAAAAAATTGATAGTCATGCTTTTAAATGAATCTAAATTTTGTTTAAATAACACAAACATGAAAATCTGAGCTCAAACAATAAAGGCTGATTGTACTGATTTATAATAAATAGAAATATACCTTAATGTAATGAACTCCTAAATGCCAGTCCCTTGTGTTTCTTTAGGTTTGTAATGAAATGAGAAAAATCAGTACAAAGTATTATCATAAGGTGAAATTAAAGAATGGCCCTTTATTCAAATATTCAGCTTCTCTCATTTCTGAGATTAAAATGATTTAGTAAACTGATGGAGATGGATAGTCTGTGATGGTTGTACCTTTTTATTTATTTTTTTCTTTTTTTGCTACTGAAGATGGAACCCAGCTACATCCCCAGCCCATTTTTTTTCTATTTTGATTTTGACACAGGGTCTCTCTAAGTGGCTAAATTGCCCAGGTTAGGCTCCAAATTACAAGCCTTCTGCCTCAAGCTCCCAGAGTACTGGGATTTCTAACCTGTGGTTGTGTCTTTTAAATGTTCTGCCAAAATAAAATTGCCCAAACTATATTTACTCTTCAGCTTACTAAAAAAGATAGTTTCATAGTTCGTGAAATCCAAGTAGGTGACTGGCTTTAATATATTACCTATGCTATGATTTGGACATAGAGTGTCCCTCAAAAGGCTCATGTATTTGGATGAAGTAGGATAACTGTAGAACACTGTGTTGCTGGGAGCAGGGCCTGGCTGGAAGGGGCAGATGCTTAGGGTTTGACCTGGAAGAATTGTGTCAATTTGTTGAGATGGGGGTTGGGGAGTCACGTAAAATATCTACGTTTATTTGTCAAATTGTAATTGGTTGCTATATAAATGATGTAAATTTCCTCCTCTGTTGCCTTCTTAAGTGCTCTCCTAAGCTTGCTAGGGGTCACTCTCTGGAAACTAATTCAAGGGTCCAGGGTCAGCCCAGCTGAATTACATCTATCCTTAACTTGCCCAATTGGCGTTTGGTGGTCTCTTGATTTAGACCTATTATACTTCAGGAGCTTTTAAATGTATTCATTCATTCATTTAAATTTCATAGTAACCCATGGAAGAAGTATTCTCTCCATTTTATAGATGAGGAGCTCTTAGTCCACTCAATTCTTTGTTCCAAAAGATGTATAACGCTGCAGTGCTGCTATTCAATGGCTCTAGAAAATATATTCTTATGTTACCAAGATGTTGAGTCATATGATAGGGCAACTAATGACAAAAACCATTGTAATTATATTCTAATGATTATGAAAATGAAGATTCAGGTTAACATACAGATTATCAACTTCTACCCTAGTCTCATCTTACATTGAAGTCTGAGCTCTTCCAAAATTTATCTTGTCAACACATTCCTGATGACCTATTTTTAGCTTCAATATTCATACAGATAATTATTTTAGGTAACATTTTTCCTAAACTCCTTAAATCCCAATTAGCAAACATTAAAAAAAAAAACTTCCAATGGGGTATTTCAACTGAAGCACCTCTATAAGTTTAAACACCAGGATTTGGGTCAATTTCAACCTTACAATCAATAAATAAATGAGTACATTTCATTTTACTTATTAAACTTTGTTACTTAAGATGTATTACAAGCCCAGCTTTCCAATGTAAATATTCATCCCTACAACCAACAACTTATTTAAAATGAGACAATTAGAAACTGGTAGGAATTCACACATCCTATTGCAAAGATGGGAAGTCAAGTATAATAGCAATTGGGCACGTAGGTAAATTAGGAAGCACTATTCATAATAAAGGGAAGCAAAGCTGACTCAAATTGGACTACACAATGCCAAAATAAAAAACTCACCCCCAAAACAACAAAACTTCTAAATATATGTCAAACTGAATCAGACAACAATTTTGGCTTTACAAATCTACAATGCTTGGCATAATAGTAAAATTTACTCGACAAAGATGGCTTCTATTTTTCTACTTAACATCATTTACGAATACATTGTACTGCATTAGAGTTGCCATTATTTCAGTGAAAATAAAAACTAGATGTTAACATTAATGATCCCTGCATTCCCCAGAAAATATCAGTAAATCAAGAAGCCTTGGAGCTGCTGTAGTTTAAGGAAACTTTGTAGATTAGTATCTCTCCACTCCTTAGACCTGAGAGCTAAGATGGGCAAACAGCAGTTGTTAGGCACACAGGACACTGATCTCTGACATCGCAGGTAAGCTCGGGAAGAACCCTTCTTTCAAGTTTCTGGTTTCTGCTAAAGCACCCACCCCGATTCCACATGCCCTAGAAATAAAACATGAACCAGTTCTAGGACGTGATTACCCATTCCACATCCCACGTTCATTCTCCGGGACAACACTCTTCTCGCCTAGCCCAGAGGAAGCCAGTCCAGCCCTACAATCCAGGTCGGGCTCTCCAAACTTCCGCCGCCCTCTCCCCACGTGACCACGACCCTCACACGCTCAGAGCTCCACCAATCAACAAGCACCTCTGCCCACCACAGGGTCTCCGACGGTCCTCTTTCAAAGGCTGCTTACGCTTCCCGACTTCAGCCCCGCCCACCTCCCAGCCCCACGGCCCCTCCCACTTTCCCAACTCTTCCCTCCTCCCTTCTCGTAGTACCCGTCTGCCCCTGGCTTCGCCCCGCCCCGCTCGGGCGGCGCGCTCGCCCTCTTCTCGCGAGATCCGGGCGCCCCGCCGCGGCCTCCGGCCTCCCTTCCCGTCCGCCCGCCCCCTCCCCCATCTCTCCACTCTCGGCTCTCCTCCCTCCCTCCTCCCCCCCACCCTCTGGGCCGGATCTCGTCTCGCTGAGGCGGAGGAGGAGAAGGAGGAGGAGGAGGACGTTCGGCCTGCGCAGTGAGATGTTTGTCCGTCTCCGCCGCCATCGCGGAGGAGCGCGATAAAGGGAGCCGAGCCGGGCTTGCGGGGAGCCCGCGGAGCCGCAGCGCCAGCGCCGTCCCTCGGCCGAGCCGCCGCCGCCGCCTTCGCGGCCGCCCAGGGGCCGGCCCGCTGCCCAGCGCAGTCCGGGGCCGCGCCGCCGCCCCCAGCGTCGCCCCTCGCCCGCCCGCCCGCCTTAAATGTGACACCGGCGCCTCGGGAGCGCGACCCGAAGCCGCCGCCGCCGGGGAGGGACGAGCACCATGTCGAATCTGAGCAAAGGCACGGGCAGCCGGAAGGACACCAAGATGCGGATCCGGGCCTTTCCGGTGAGTGCCTGCCGGCGCCGGGACCGGGCCGGCCGGCCGAGAGCCGCGCGCGAGGCCCGGGCGGAGCGCCCCAACAGGCCGCGGCGGCCCCCTCCCCCACGGCCGCCGGCTCGGCGCGAGCTGGGCGCCCCGCGGCCGCTCCCGAGCCGGCCCGCCGCCGCCCGCTCCCGCCGCCGCGCGCCGGGGAGCCCCGAGGCGGAGGCCGCGGCGCCCGGGGAGCCCGCCGCGCACGGGGCGCGCGTGTAACTTTTCACGTGTGTCGTCTCCGTGGCGTGGACCTGGCGGGCCCGGGCTAGTGTTCGCGGTGAGGAGGGGGCCTGGCTTCCGCGGCTGCCCGCCTCGGGGAGGGTCCTGCCTTCCCCCGCCCCAGGCTGTGTCGCCGCTTCCAGGCGACTCTCCGGAGAGTGTAGTGCCTTTCATCCCGCCACTTTCCGAGCACTGCACAAACTTGTCCAGGAATTGCCTGGCCTGAGCTAGAGGGTCGCCAGACAGATCACATGGGACAGTTGGTTCTTCGTCTCTTAGCTCTTAAAACCCAAAGAGAACGAGTGTAGTCACCACGCAGTTGCCCTATCCCGTCACTTTAAACGCCTGCGAAAGTCGGCTGTCCAGAAACTTTTTTGGCTTTACGTTAAGTTGTTCACCTACAAGTGTGACGAGCGTATTCACCGTGAGTGTGACTGTGGATGTCATATCTGATTCCAGTCATTAGCAAGCAGTTAAAATGTACTGCTGTAAGAAAACTGGACATACTTGCTCATGTCACTGCAGTAACAGGCATAATAGGTCGAGGTAGACAAACTAGCAGTTGATCAGAAGATCTTTTACCCACTGAAGTTGATATTATTCAGATTAACCAGTTCTTTATATGAGATCAACTCTTTGATCTCTTTATATTTGACAACTCTTAAAACTTGTTTTTCTTTTTCATCCCTTTATTGGTTCAGGAAATACTTATGGCATAGACCTTTAATTCTAGCACTCCGAGGAAGCTGAGGCAGGAGGAGGATCTCAAGTTTGAGCCCAGCCTGGGCAGTGTAGCAACTTAGCAAGATCTTGTCTCAAAATGAAAAAAGGACTGCAGATATAACACAGTGTGAAAACCCTTAGCTCGATCCCCAATACCAATTAAAAAAACAAAGCAACAACAAAAAGGAGCACTGGATAGTGTGTGCCAGGCACTGTTCTAGGTTTAGGGCTTTGTCAGTGTACTTTGAAAGATTACTCGTGTGCTTTCTGGAGCTGGCATTGTTGGGGTGAGACGCAAGAGAGAACATCACTGTTCCTTTACCTGAGGACTGTAATATTGTGTGATAGATTAACACATAGTATTGACTTTTTTTTTTTTAAGTAGTACGGTAGTAAGCGAATTTGGATCCTGAGTATAACTTGCTCCGTTTTTCTAAAACTTTAAGTCTCAGTAACTATTTGATATCCAGTGGTTAAAATCTGCTAATTTTTAAACGTACAGAAATTTTCATTACTGCCATAAATGTTAACATTCACAAGTAGTTCTCATTAAAAATAATAAATACTTTATAAATATGTAAATATTTAAATCATAGTAGTTGGAGCCTTCGTTAAAGGTACATAGATAGCTGCCTCAGGGATAGCTGACTTATTTATCCTTTGGTAAAATGTCTTTAAGTGAAGACCTTCAGAATTTCTTTCAGGTAAGTATCCTTGTACATAACTACAGTCTTCTTGGGTTGCTAGCCAGAAGCTGGAAATGCAGGTAGTATTCCATAAAGAAAAACTGTTACGTACGGTTATTACATGTACGTATATACAGCTGTTATATCTGCAGTATCTCCATATACCGGTTGAGCTTATTGCTGCAATAATTTATAAGATATTGTTTAATTGAAAGTTTCAGGTACTCATTTCTGTTAGGTTTTAGACAATTGCTGTGTAAAAAGTAGAAAACTGTTTTGTTTTTATTTCAAAATAGTGGTAAATGAACTTAATATTTTATAGGTTGATAAGGTAACTCTAGCTAAAAGTCCCATTAGTAAAATTAGTTTCTTTTTAGTGTATTAGTTGAAATTTTATGTCTTCATTGTGCACTATATAGTGACACGGCATAGTGCATAGTTTCCTTTTTCTTTTCTTTTTTTCCTTTTTTGTCTGGTGCTGGGAATTGAACCCAGGTTGTTACTCATGCTAGGCAAGTGCTTTGCCGCTGTTCTTACACTCCCAGATCTACAGTTAACATTTTAAGTAGAACTTTTCTAAAAGAAATTGATTCCTTTTACAATGGGGAGTGCTAAGGAAGTTTGTGTACTTAGAAGGTATTGACAGAGGAAAAGGTTATTTCAGTTTGTAGGCTTTTCTGCATTGTACAAAATATATCTCATCTTTTTGTTGACTACTTATTTGTGTACATTAAAGTAACTGCAAGGTCTACAAAACAGAAAAGAGTTAGATTGAACCCTCTGGAAACTCCTGGACCAACAATTTCAGTCCCATCAAATCTTTTCGTAGTTACTTGCAGAGTGTCCTAATTCCTGAGCCTTTGTTCCACTTGTACATTAGTTGCTGTCAGGTAAGCTTTGTGTTTATATGCTAAAAAACCTTTCCTTACCATCTGTACTGTTCAGGGCTGTGTGCATGTGGACTTAACAAGCTCTGTTGGATTTAAAGAGGTACTATTTGAATGAAAATGCTCTCTGCTCATTTGCCTTTCTTGCCTTACCCTTCAGTGTTGAGGAGACATGAGTGTTATTTCTCTTTGAATGTGATCTGTCTCTTACTTTAGGATCTTGGACATTTTCTGTCTTTGGTGGTGCTAGGGATTGAACCCAGGCCCATAATATTGAGTTATATCCCCCACCCATTTTTTTTTTATTTTTGATTTTGAGGCAGAGTTTCACTGATTCACTAAGTTGGCCAGGTTGGACTTGAACTTGAAAGCTTCCTGTCTCAGCCTTCCAGACTGCTGGGATTACCAGCCTTTGCCAGCAGGCCTGGTTTGGGGTATACTATTTTATGAAGAAAGCTAAATTATGAGAAGAATCTGGGTGTAGTGTTACTTCATAATTCTAGATGAATTCCATAAATGTAGCATGGATGATGAATGATGTGTAGATTATTTGGGACACACAGAATACAAAGTGATTGACAGTAGTGAGAGATAAATTTTAAATCATTTGTGATATACTTAACACAGAGAATAAGTCAAATAGGGATAGTTGGTTTTTCTTTTAGCTATAGTAATGTTTACTGTATTTGGGGGAACACCTTGATTTGCATAATTTTTCTCATGGAAGGTAATTATTGCACAAAACTAGCTGGATGGAATATGCAAAAGAACAGGGGATTAACTATAAATGTTTTCATTCTCTCTTTCTTTCTGGTGGGTTGGCTGTACTGAGAATTGAACCCAGGGCCTTTGCACTGAGGAACATCCCAGCCAATTTTTTTTTTTTTTTTTTTTTAAAAGACAGAGCCTATCTAAGCTGCTAAATTACCCAGGCTGGATTGGAATTTGTGATCCTCCTGCTTCAGCCTTTTAGAGGGTTTGGATTATGTGTCACCAGAGCCAGCTAGTGCTTTTTGTTTTTTTTGTTTTTTTTTTTGATGGGATCTTGCTGTGTGGTCTGTGCAGTGGAACTGAACTCACTATGTAGCCTAGTCTGGCCTTGAAGTGCTGGAATTACAGGCGTGCACTACCATATCCAGTTTATGTGATGCTGAGGAGTCAAATTGTGGGTCTTGCGTTGAGTGCTGTAACCACTGAGCTATACCCCAGGCCCTACAGTTATTTTCTTAAAGAGAAATTATAAAGGAATGTATAACAGGTTTTTGAAAAATGCTGCTTGCCCAGTGAAAGACTCTTTCCAATAGTTTTAAAGCAGCCAACTATATTATAGCTCTTAATACCTTTTTAGTTTTGAAAGTTTAAAAATGCATAAATTTATTATCAATAAAGTGTTTATTTTTCATTATTCATCAGCTCAGAAGAGACTGGAAAAGGACATTACCAATATTGAAAATGAAGCTTTCAGTAACACCGGATATTATATGAAAATTTGTCCTTTTAAGTAGTACATTAAGTAGGAAGTTGATTTAAACAAAATAATGAAAACTTCACTTACTTGTATACCATTCATTCATTAAGTGTAGCTAAGTAGTAATACCATTTATCCAGTTAGGAATGTCACATAATTAAGACTTGAAAAAGCAGCCTGTCTTTTGTTTGTTATAAATTGAGAGACCTTAGAGATTTCTTTCTGTTCAGTACTGTGTGGGTGGTCTTTGACAGTTTGGTTAGAGTTTATATACAAGTTACTGGATAATTTGTAGTTTTTAGTAATGCAATTTTCAGGATAATTTCTAGTCAGTCATAAAGTCAGCCAAAAAGATGCTAGTAGTAATAAATAACTGAGATAAAATATGAATTGTAATTAGTGTTACTGTATTGGGGATTGGTGAAAATTATTTCCTTATTGACTGTTAAAGCAAAAATTGAGTGGGTTTTTAAATTATTACTATAAAAGTAATGCATATTCATAATAGAAGGCTTGACAAATTTCTAAAAAGTCTCTTGTCCTATCAGTTGGAAATAGAGTATTAATATGTTGATGTATTTTTTAATATTGCATGCACTTGTATAAAATTTCCTATGCTTATAGTAAAATGGAATTTTTTATGTCATATATGGTCTTTGAAGAAAGTTTTTATTGTAAATATTTCTGCAAGTGTGATTTTTATTGAGTCTGTGATACTTTTTGTTGTGTGGGACTAAGGAGATCGCTTGAGCCCGTGGCCTTCATCCCCAGCCCATTTCTTATTTTTCTTTTGAGTCAGTCTTCCCAAGTTGCTTAATTGCCAGGCTGCCAGATGTGGCTCGAACTTGAGATCCTCCTGCTGCAGCCTCCCAAAGTGCTAGGATTTCAAGCCTGAGCCAGAGGGCCCAGCTAACTGTGTGATATTTTATAGTACTTTTTTCGTTTATCCATTACCTTATTGCTGCCTATTTTGAGTCATTCCAGGCAGTTTATATTTTATTATATGGAATGAAACTAGGCACATCAGCATGAGCTTACCTGTGATTATTAAATTAAGCATAGTCAATACCTGTTACCTAATTCATACCCAGAAAAATAGAAATAATATCTAAAATTTACTGAATGTTGATGTTGTGCCAGGCACTGTTGCCTTAGCTTTGTATGTCTAAACTTTTTTCAGTTCTCACAATTATGCTGTATAATACTCATGTGTTTTACAAATGATGCCCTGAGGGAGACTAAATAATCTGGGTCAAGTTACTCAACTTGCAGGTGACCAAAGTAGGGCTCTAACCCAGTCAGTTTGGCTCTTTAAGAGATGTGCTTTTTAAGAATTAACGTTTTTCAAGGTTATTGGCCTATGTAGTAGGATATTAGGTCACATAGTATAGCTTTGATTTCATATGTTACAAAATATTTTAATGCTTCATTTGTCATTTCTCTATTTGTAAGACTAAAACTATAGTTAATCTGTGGGGAATTTTTTTGCTTAGTTTGGCTTTAGCATTTTAACATTTATTAAAATTATGACTAAAAAGTAAGGAGACTGAAAAAATAAAAGAGGCTGGGCTTTCAGCTGTCATGGTTTGAACACCAACTTCACCACTTTCATTTTCTAGCCTGTTGAGGAATGGCTCAGTGGTTAAAATGCCTGAGTACCAGAGTTCTATATTCCTCAGCACTACATAAGCCAGGCATGGTGGCACTCACCTGTAATCCCAGCACTCAGGAGACTAAGGCAGGAGCATCGCTGTGAGTCCAAGGCTGGCCTGAGCTACATAATGAGTAAAACCCTGTCTCAAAAAGAAAAAAAAAATGAAATTTTAGAGTTTAACATTTTGAAAAGCCCGCAGAGCAAGTTTGTGAGCCACTCCAAGAAATCAATCTCAAAGGCCGCAGGTTTGGTACTTCTGAAGTATTGCAAAGGAATGCTACTGGTTCTTGTTGGGTAGGTTCACAAGAAAAATTTCAGTGAAATTTACATAAGTGATTAACCTATTCACTAGATGACTATATAGTAAACTGCTTTCGTATGTACATCTTAATCTTGTATACTGAGTTTCTGAGTGTTCATCTCAAGAAGGCATAGTTTGTTGTTGTTGTTGTTGTTGTTGTTGACGACGACTGTTTTTTTCCTTCTTTCTTCTCAGGCCTCATCCCAACACTTTTTTTTTTGGAACTAAGTTTTGGTTTCTGCCCAAACCTGGTTTTCTTTTTGAACCACAGAGCACTCAGCATTTTGTGTGGGTGGTTAGTGAATGATTGATTTTCCTTAGAAAGATAGTCTCCTTAGTCTTTGAAACAATGACAAATTGAAGATAAAGGCAGTGTGTGTGATGTATTAGCATTAGCCTGGATTGAGTGTCAGAGTACTTAAATCTCTGGTCCACTTCTTTCTGTGTGCTGGATACACTATACATTTCACCTCCTTCACCATTATTGTTTGCATCGTATGCCTTTCTCAACCTGCTACACCACTCTGATCTCCTACTTCCGTTTCAGATAAATAAATTGTGTTCTCAGATTGTGTTTTTATCATCTGACACTTCGCTTTGCTCTGAAGGTACAAACTTATCTTCTTGAATTGAAGTGCTTATTTTCTTACAAGCCTTAAGTCATTGTGCCCAAATTTATTGTTTATTTCCACATACAGCATCTTCTTTTTTGGCTCAGTCTAGAAAATCATTCTGCTCTTCGATAATCAACTAGTTTTTTACTCATGCTCCCTCAGTCGTAGATTTTAATGCCGTCCTCACAGAGATACCTGTAGTCCAAAACTAACTTTATCCATTGGGTGTGAGAATAAACTTTTTTTAGAATTCAAAATATCTAATTTTGTGTTTCTGAAAGTGAAGCATGGAACCACAATGGTGATCAAATAGCACTGGCCTTGTCTGTATTACAGTGATTTTTTTTTTTACCCTTTATTGAATCTTGTTATTCTACGAGTTCAGACATTTAAAAACTCTGAGATTGCATTCTCTCCCAGCTTCTTTATTAGAGTTAGAACAGATCACCTCTGCCTGTTTCCACTTTTGTAAAATGGAGTGCTTTGTGAGACACTTGAGTTAATACATGTAAAGCTTTTAGAATATTACCTGGCATATAGTGAGCATTGTGAGTAAATGCAAGTTGATTTTTATTTGTGTGTGTGTGTGTGTGTGTGTGTGTGTGTGTGTGTGTGTGACACTAGGGATGGAACTCAGGGCCTTTGTACTGAACTATAGTCCTAGCTAGACTTTTAAAAATTCATTTTGAGTTAAAAATGGTAAATTACCAGGTAACCTTGTTAAGTTACCAGGTTTCCTACTCTGGGCTCGTTACTAAATTCTCATACTGCATCCTCCAAGTGTTTGAATTACAGGTGTGTGTGTACCCCATTACACGGAGGTTATTCTGTCCTCTTTATTGCATGTTCTCTTCTTATGTCCGTATGTTTATCCATCTCAAGAAGACCCCTTTCATTGTCCCAAGCTATGGTGCGGTCACTGTTACTTACATTACGAGCTGCCCTGAATCAGCAGAAAACATTTCTACCCATCTGCATTTGTTGTTCATATTTTCTAGGCCATAACTCAGTCTTGGTGAAACTTGTAAGGTAGTTTTCTTCAATTTAGTTGGATTTGAAGTCTCAGTCCCTCGGGGCAGTTTGTGTTCCTGCATAGTTACACCAGTTTTTAGTTGTTGTCCTTAGACAATTTATTGAGGGTTAACTGCTGCTTCACTCTGGAAGCTGGTGATAGTATGCGGAAGTTCTTTAGTCATCTTTCCTTTTAGTTACAATTTTTAATCTATGTCTTTACTCATTCTCAGTCTTTCTCCCTTGTTTCCAAGAAGGAACCATAGGCTTATCTTTCTCTTGATAATTACTACTCTACTTCTCATATCAGAGATTCCTAAAATAATATATATCTCCTTTTTTAAGAGCATAGTATTTTAGAGGAGATAGCAAGTCTTTTATGATGATCTTCATCAATACAATATTACGGTACTCAACGTAATAGTATACATTGATCAGTAAATGAATTAGCATAATCTTTGGTTTGTTTATTCATCTTTAAAATGGGAAATATAGCAGTCTCATAGAACTATAAGAACTAGATGAGATTTCAGAAACTGCTTTCTATTAATATTATCAATGAGATATTTAAAATAGTTTCCTAAACAGGAGCTCAGAGTTCTCAACTAAAGGTTGTTTCCTGTAGGACAGTCTGAGGCGCCTGGAGGAATAGAGTAGATAACTTTAAAACTTGCTCTCTGGTAATATAGACCTGTTCCTATCTTGCAGTATGTGTGGAAAATATGGTAGAGTTTATATTTCATTTTTAAGGTTCTGTTAAATACTACTTTAAGATTGCTAATCACTAATCCTGTCTTTCTGGATGAGAGTCTTGCTTGTTCAATTTGATAATAGACAATTAAGAACTGATCATTGTAGTTGCTTTGAGTCTTAATCTAGAGCTTTTGCTTTTAGACAACATGCCTTATTTTTAAAGTCGATTTTAAAAAATTAAAATCCAAGTAAAATTTCTTAATTAGACTTGTACCTATACTTAAAAATTGGTAAAAGATTGGACCGAACTTTGGTCTTATGTGAGAAATTGTATTGGTGAGCAAGTAAATAAAGCTTCAAAGAGGAATCTTTATAAGAAAATACAGGATTCCTTAAAAACAACTTTTTTTGAGACAGGGTGTTGCTCTGGAGCCCAGGCTGGTCCTCAACTCACTCTGGAGCCCAGGTTGGCCTTGAACTCAAGGCAGTCCTCTCTTGGCCTTCCCTTCTGAGTGCTGGGATTAGAGGTGTGCACCACAGACATGTGCCACCATACCTGGTGTTGTGGTGCTGGGGAATCTACTGGGTGTTTAGCTCTTGACTTAGCACTTGTGCCTTTAACTGCTGAGCCATTCCTCCAGCCCTAGAAATACTTTCTATACAAGCAAGTCATCATTGCTGAGAGGAATTTTTTAACATGCTGCTTTGAAGTTCTTATCTAAAGCAGCTCTTAACTGAGCAACACTTAGCTAATTGTTAGCTCTGTTCTCTCCAAAGGAATCATGAAAAGTTCCTTTTTATTTCAGTTCCTTTCCATCTTTAATAAAATGTTGCTTTATATTATATAGGTTAGTAGTGAAGACTTTTAAGTGTCTTCTTTCTGGTGTTGGGTGCTTTTTTAGATATTTTGAGTTACTTCATATCCTCAAAACAGTTTAAAGCTTAAGCGTTGTTACTTCTCTTTTAAATTAATTGACTCAGTGAGACCTTGTCATATATGTGTATTGTTTTTTATACACTTAGGAAAAGGCAGAGCTGGGATTCAAATCTTCTGCTTGACTCAGAAGTGTTGTGTTCTTATCATTGTGCCACTCTGCTAGTTAAATTATTGAGCATTTTCTAGATTCTGAAATACTCTCTTAGTAGGAACAAACTTGAAAATTATTTCTGTGTTTGCTGTTTACATTCGGCTAGGGGCTAGACCCACAGTCCCTGAAACTTACGTAATGTAGTACAGTACTATTTTTACAGAACTAAGCTCAGTCAGATTCTAGGACTTAAAAGGAACTTCTGTATGGTTCATCTTCACTAGGTTCAAGGTAAGTGGACCTCTTACAGTGGAGTAAAAGTTATTAAAACTTTGAATCAGCTGAAGAATTACTGCTTAGGAACATTAGAATATAAAAATTGCTTTAGGGGGCCGTAGTATGTATTGATTTGAGTGATGCAATCAAAAAGACTGACAACAAAATTCTAACATTTTTTCATTTAATAGTGATTTATCTTAAGTATGTATTTGTAAAGAAGGTAACATGTTTAAATGGTTAATCTTAATTTTGTCTATAAGAAGATACTGAGGTAAACTACAAATAGTAAAATGAATTCAAAACAAAAATGGGATACTTCAAATTAAAAATAATTTGTTACGGTAAATGCAAATGAGACATGGAGTGTAAATTTTCTTTTTTGGATGATTATTGCCATATACAAATAGCAAGTAATTTGTTTCTAATTTTCAAAAGCTAAATGGGTGTATCTTAGTGGATACTGCTAGAACAAAAATGCCACACAGACTACACTGATAACTTACAGAGGAAAAAATTACTTTCTCACACTTTTGGAGTTTGGGAAGTACAATATCAGTGTTTGTAGTAGGGCTGCCCTTAGCTTTCAGGATGGTGCTGTAATGCTGCACACTCTGGAGGGGAGGAACGTTGTGTCCATACTTGGCAGAAGGACAAAAAGGAGTGAACTGTCTTCTTGGAGCTCTTTCGTATGGCCACTTAATGGTATTCGGCGTTCACAAGGGCTCTACCCTCATGATTTAATTTCTTCCTGAAGGTCCGTAACAGGGACTTCATGAGAAAATGGGACTAGACTGGGCAGGGTGATTCAGTTAAGAAATGCACACTCGGCTTAGATTTACTGAAGAAGTTGAGTGAGGGGAGGGCTGTAAACATATCAGTGCCTTGAGAAACATCATGATGGAAACAGCAGTTCAGGTTCTTTCCCTTTAACGTTCCCCCCTCAAGGATTTTGACAGGAAAGAATGTAAGATAAGACTAGTTTGTAATAATAAGAAAACAGTTGAATATAAACCAGTTGCAGTTTGTGTTTGCGTGAAATTGTGGCAGACAGCTGTGCTTTTCCTCCTTCCTCCCTCTCCCCCTTTCTTTTTCTGTGCATGAGTGCATGCGCCTATATCTATATGTGTGTATGGCTGCATGCTGCCCCCGGAGTACTGTGCTACATTTCTGGCCCATTTTTTATTTTTTATTTTTTTGAGATATCTCATTCAGACTAGGCTGCCCAAAACTTGGAATCCTCCTGCCTCAGCCTCTAAATATCCGAGATGAAGGCATGAACTGCAGCGGCAGTGCTTTTCTAACTGATGATCTTTTTCTGTCTTAATAACAGTTACTTCTTTTTGCAGCACAGTTTCACTCCCCTTTGGTCACCACACTTAACCAAAGAAAAACCAGTTAACCGCATATCAGTAAATTTTATATTCACTTTTAAATGGCTAAACAAGGCAGCGTTTCTCTCCTTGTATTAAGAATTAATCTGTACATTTATTGAAGAAATGCTGTGTGCCCAGATGATTTCATAAGCTTTTCAGATTGCCACACAATACGCCGTCTCCTTTTTTTCCCCCAGCCATCCGCACATTAGAAAGTAAGATTTGGAAAGTTTAATAATTTGTTCAAAATATGTTTGAATGTGCCCCACTGACTAGTTTGCCTAAAAGCTTGGAACTTTGATTATATTTCTGATGGTTGATGTTGCTTAAGCAACTACTAATAGATAAAATGGGATTATTATAGCTGTGAAATGCTATTGTATGTTCATTGGTCTTTATCACTATCGGGGGAATGACATTCCAATCATAACTTCCTTTGCATGCTACCTAGGCATTGTGCCATGCATTGTAAGAGTTACATCAAGCATTAAAGAAAGATGGTACCTAATCTAAAGTGCTACACTAGGGGAGAAAACTTATTACATAATTAGACTTTTCAGTTGTACCTGACTAGAACACTACCATTTCTTACGTATTTGTACCAAGCAAGCTTTTCTGAGACTGAAGCTTGAAATTAAGAGCAAGCATTTTTCCTTGTTTATTTTTTCTAGCTGTGCCATTCAGAATTGCTTGGAATTTCAAATTCTCACCCTTTCCCCCACCCACCCTGTTCCAAATTTCTTCTTGTAGCTGATTATTCACAAGGAACTAAAAGACTTCTTGTCCTTTGTATATAGTGGATGTGAAGAATACAGTTCTCTTTAATTTGTCTCATGATGTAGTTCTGTCCAACTTTAATAATTACAGAGCCTCCAAGATGTGTAAGTATATAAAGACTAGCATCCTTTCAAATGCAGGCATGTTGAAGGTTATGTGATCATTTGAAGTAAGATCAGTGCATGAGTAGATGCTGCTGTTGAAAGAAGCATCATTAGCAGTTATTTTTGTTATTGATATGCAGCATACTAATGAGGAACTTGTAATCCAGTTCTGGATGGGGGAAGGTAAGAAGGCAAAGGTCACATTTGAAAATTAAAATCTTGATTTAAGTCTGACTAAATCATAATTATGAATACTTCCTATCTTTCCTTTTAAAAAGAACTGTTTCTTTTATTAATAAATTTATTTGCTTTCTGGTAGGTTTGTAACTCGAGCTTCTTGAGGGTGGAAGAATACTATCTGCATCTCATAATTGGAACACATTAATCTGTGTGTGTGTGTGTGTGTGTGTGTGTGTGTGTGTGTGTGTGCATGCATGTGTTTGTATGTGTGTATACATTTTACTTTATTGTTTCGCTGAAGCTTTGGTTGCCAAATCTGTTCTTGAGTATGTGTAGTTATTACAACTTCAACAAATCAGTCATCATCCTGCTGAGATAATTTAACCTGTTACTGTAAAGAGTATTACTGCTTTTTTAAAAATTTTACATAAAGTTAGAGCCTTTAAATCTTATCACTTTAAGTGTAAAGTCAACTTTTTAAGATAAACGTATTAATGAGACTTGAATGTTTAAGAAACTTCAGGTCACAGTTAATGTTTTTTCTGCATTCAGAGTGTATTGAGGGAGAGAATAAGGTCCATCAGTAACAATTATTTTGCCAATGTTGGCATGTTTGATAGGAGACCAAATCATATATGTATAATTCTATGTCGGCAGCCTACTTCTTTTGATGTATTGTTCTCAGTCATTTATTTATGGAAAGTGAGGTTGTAGCTTATTGATACTCTCCTGAAGAGCCTGTTCTGTCCAGTTCTCTTCCCAGTTATCGTTTATTTACAAAATTTATAAGTAAGCATCTATCTGAGTCATGTAATACAAATCTGAAAGTACTACCTACCTGCTTAGAAAAATTGAATCTGTTGTAGTTTTCTGTGCTCTGTTACTACTTCAAAAAGATGTTTGGTTATTTTAAAAATTCAATTAATTGCTAGCTACACTTCTGCACAAAAATTTTTTCATACCGTTGTGCCTAGTAACTGAAATGTTTGCATATGTATTGTTTGTTATTAGTGGTACAGGGGAGCCCAGGGGACTATTTTTGTTTTGAGTTTGAGGCAAAGTCTCACTGAGTTGCTGAAGTTGCTCAGGTGAGGCTCAAACTTGGCGATTTTCCTGCCTCGGCCTCCCAGAGACTGGGATTACAGTCATTTTTAAAACTGCGCTGGTATAAAATGGTGAAATGGTACTCATTCAGCAGAAATTGCTACTGCCACGTAAGTAGCATTAGAAAATACTCATACTCCCTCAAGAGTCTCATCGGCTAATGGAAAAAAGATTCATAACATGAATCAATATGGGAGTGTAGTTCTAAATAAAATATGTTTTGAGGACGTCAGGGAGGTTGTGGTAGCTGAGGTGTACTCAGTGAATATTTGAATAGTCAGATTTTCAGGTGGAAGTTAAGTGAAGATCTGTAATAAAGATGGAAATGCAATGAGAAACCATATGGTAGAAACAGCAGCTCAGTCATAAAAGTTGTTTAAGGATCCCTTCAGCCCCACCCCAGGGTTCTGACCCACTGAGGAAAAGATTAGAGATAAGGCTAGTTTGTAAAATCAGGTATTTTGCCTTGCCAACATAAGTGAAGAATACAGGAACAAGATTGGGCAAATTTGAATGAAGAATTCACCAGAGATTTGGAGATTCTAGCAGGGGAGAGCAGTTACCTGTATAACCTTGACCACGGAATAGTCTTCCTCTAGTGGGGAAGGTTGTCCTCTTAGCTTCAGGAAGGATGCACGTGGAGCAGTGAGGGAGGAGGGAACACCAACCAGCCAGATCAGCTGAATCAACCCTAGTGATCAATGGCGTGACAGATGTTGCAGCCAGATTGCTCTCACATCCTCACCAGGGATTTTGACTTAGTAGCCTTGATCTGTTTCTGGAGAGTTTGAATAGAGATACCATGTTATTAGGTAGTCTGAAAAAAAGTTTTTCAGGGCTGGAGGAATAGCTCAGTAGTTAAGCATTTGCCTAGCAAGCTCAGAGTCCTGATTTCAGTTCCCCGACACAACATGAACCCAGCACACAGGAGGCCAAGGAGGCTAAGGTGGGAGGAGTGCTGTAAATTCAAGATCAGCCTGGGCTGTATAATAAGTTCATGACCAGCCTGAACTACAAAGTAATACCCCTCACCCCGCAAAAAGGTTTGCAAGTAAGGAAATCAAGGCTCAGAGGAATTAATTTTCCCACCGGTCACATGGTTTGTAAGAGAGCCATGATACAAATTCAGTCCTGACAGCAAAACCTACAATATTCTCTACTAATAGCTATTATTATTTTACCCTGATAATCAGTGACTCATATTCCAGTACTTACTACTTTATAATATTAGCACAGTAAAATTTGAGATGAATCCAGTGCTTTGGATTTTGGAATATTTGGGTTTTAATCCCAGCTTTGTGGTTTGGGGTAAACCATTTAATCTGTTAGGTCTCTTTTCTCTCATAGGTTTGAAATATGTTTACCTTACTAATCACCAGAAGGAGCATAGTTTCTTTTGTAGGTGACCTCTCCTGTTGCTTTGTCTATAAGGAATGAACTCTTTGAAAAAAAAATAGTGTATACCATCTTGGATTGTAAAATAACTCATCACATATATGAAAAGTAATTCTTCTATAATAATGTGAAAGTATTTAAACGGTATCTTAAGCTTTTTAGTTTATATTTTTAAAATTTGTTAGTTTCTAGTATATAGTGTTTTATACTGGGTGGACATTTTTGTGGTTTCTTTTTCTAGTGTATGGGTCATTTAGAGCCTAAAAAAATAGGTACCTCCAAAGTTGATAGTCATCTCTTACTTTACTCTTATAAAGAAATTGTTCTGAATATTCTACTCAGTATGTTCATTATTTAGTGTCATGAATTAGTGTCTTAGATTGTTTTACTTTAACCTCAGCATATGCACTCAAAAAAGCTATATTATACTTAGAGGTTTGAAGCCATCATAATTACATGGACTTGTATCTTTTATTTGTGAGGTTACATGGATAACTACATCTTTACATTCTGAATGTGAATGGAAATTATTCAGCAGAGGGAAAATACTGATGCTGAGGAGGGTGATTGTTAAAAAGACATCTTTGAAATAGGTGATTTGGGATTGATATTTTAGACTTTTATCGCCTAGGGTTACTATTAAAATGTGTTCCATTACTGTAGATCTGAGGTGGGAGCTGAAATTCTGCTTTCTAAAAGGTTCTTAAGTAATAATGTCTATGTTTCTGGTCTTTGTACAAGACTTCAAGTGTAAGAATTCGTGGGGCCTGGTAGCATAGGCTTGTAATCCCATCACTCTGGAGAGATTAGTTAGAGGGATCACAACTTTGAGCCCAGCCTGGGCAACTTAGTGACGGTCTCAAAATCAAAAGTAAAAAAATAAATAAATAAAAAAGAACTCAGTGTGAAGCTGGTAGGTTCCATCTTCTGTATCACAAAACAACAAAAATAAACCCAAGAACTAACATATTGGGATTAAAATCAAATAGGTTGGTGGGTAATGTCAAGAGATCGTGCAGTGTTTCTTCAGGTTGTTTCTGTTTTGTCATTGAACAGGAAGCAGTTATCTCATCTTAGAGTAAAGTTATGGTGTAAAGTCATCTAGGGAACTAGAATCAATAGACTAGAAAAAGCATGCTTGTATAGGATTATAGGAAGGCAATACTTTGTTTAGTGCTTAGGAATTTGAAGTGAGAAGGATTAAAAAGGGTACACTTTGCTGTTAATTTTTTTTTCACTTACCCAGGTTCATGTCAGGAGTAGGTGGGCTGTTGGGATTTAGCATTACGAGCATTTTGGAAAGAAAGAGAAGGGAGAGAGGGTAAATGAATTATGAATGTATAAGTCATTGTGGTTTTATTTCAAGTGGAGAGTTTACAAGGAGAGGCTGGTATTGAAAGAATTTAGAAAAATTGCTATTAACTCTAAAAATGTTTGAAATGTATCCCTTTATATCTGTTAAAACAGGTTGCAATCTTGTAGATTTATGAGTCTTTAAAGAAATACTTGTTGTGGGGCTGGAAGAATAGCTCAGCGGTTAAAGTGCTTGCCTTACAAGCATTATGAAAGCACTAAATACCTGAGTACTATTCCTCAGCACTTTATAAACTGGGCATGGTGGCACACATCTGTAATCCCAGCACTTAGGAGGCTGAGGCAGGGGGATTGCTGTGAATCCAAGGCCAGCCTGGGCTACATAATGAGTTCAGAACCCACTTGGACTACAGAATGAGACTAAAATATTTATTATGTTGACAAATATAAAAAAGGTTCTCAACCGTATTTTTTTGTCTCTTCTCTCTTGGATATTACAGATGACCATGGATGAAAAATATGTAAACAGCATTTGGGACCTTCTAAAAAATGCGATTCAAGAAATCCAGCGTAAGAATAACAGTGGTCTTAGTTTTGAAGAGCTGTATAGAAATGCATATACAATGGTTTTACATAAACATGGAGAAAAGCTCTACACTGGACTAAGAGAAGTTGTTACCGAACATCTCATAAATAAGGTATTAATCCACCTTTAAAGGACTATTGCCAATATAATATTGAATATAAAAAATTCCTTATACTGTACTGTACTTTGACCAGAAGCATTTTTGAAAGGCCTACGAAGCCTTATAGTAATGACTAAGTTTTGACTATTTTATAAAAACCTGACTCGAAACTTACCTAAATCAAAATGTTTGATTGTTTAAGATGCAGTAATCTCTATTAAATACATTCCCCATAATCATTAATGAAGTGAACTTTATAAATCCTTAACATTTATTGTTAAATAGTGATATTTACTTTTCTCAAAGTTTTAATCGGCCCATTTAGCTTTCTCTTCTGTACATTTGAAAATAATGAAACTTGATTAAAAATACTTCCTCAAACTTAATAATTGAAATTGGCTTATTTTAACTTGAATTCTGTGGTAAACATGAATTTTTAAAATATAAGTGATGGGCTAATAGGATGGGTCTGATTTCAGAAGGTGTATTTTTCTTTGAATAGATTTTTTTGTAGTGCATATTGCAGATAAAATGTAGTTTTATTTGTGAAATAACATTCCTACAATTTGTTGCTGTAAGATTGTCAAATAAAATATAAAAAGGCATATAAGAACTTCCCATGGCTTTTATATGGTATTACAGTATTTTTTAAGTTTTATTTTTAAAAGAACAGAAAAATTTCATGACTAGTACAATGTACAATGGATTCTGTACCCTCCTTTTAGAGGTACACCAATTTTGGTCTTGACACATTTTTGTCAATCTTCTATTATATCTGTTTTTTACTATTATCAATACTATTACTGAATATAGTAAATTTTAGATTTCATTTTCCTGAAATACCTTATAATATTTCTCCCTAAGAGTAAAGAAATTGTTATACATGAGCAAAAAACTAATCGAAACCAGGCAACTTAATATTTGATACTGTTACATAGTTCATATTCAAATTTCATCAACTGTCTTGTGTAGCAGTGTTATCTTCTGTACTAATTTGTTTTCTGATCCAGGATCCAATCCAGGATCACATATTCAAGTCTTCAGCCTTCCTTTGTCTTTCAGCACATTGACATTTTTGAAGAGTATAGGTCAGTTGTTTTGTAGATTGTCCCTCAGTTTTTGGTTTGTCTGATTGTTTCCTCATGACTAGTTTCAGGTTATGCATTTTTGGCAGGAATAATACATAAGTGATGTTGTGTCCTCAGTGCATCACATCAGGAGGCACATGATGTCAGTTTATCCCATTATTGGTGATGTTAACTTTGATCACTTGGTGTCCGCCAGATTTCTCCACTGTGAAGGTACCATTTTTCCCTTTGTAATTCATAAGTAATTCTGTTCAGTTATATTTTGAGACTGTATAAATATCCTGTTCCCCCAGGAACTTCCATGTGATGGTTTTAGCGTTCATTGATGATTCTTGCATGAATCATTATTACTGTGGTTGCAAAATAGCAACTTTTCTGTTTCTGCTCTTCTCCAATTCCTTTCTCTTGAAGAACTTTACATGAGCTAGAGAGTTTAGTATTTCTTGAAGCAAGGTGATTGTATTGTTTATACAATCAGTAGCCCTTTGTTAAGTCCCCATATATACAGCTTTCAGTAAAAAAAAATAGTGGATATAGTTATATTATTTTTTCTTGGGATTGTATTAGTCTGCTGTAAGAAATGCTGTACATTGTAATAGTGTGAAACATGAAGTTGAGTGACAAATGAGTTGTATTAGGTATTAAGTATAATATATATATTTAGGAATTCAGAATTAAAAGAGATTATTCTGGTCTGTATATTTCATGTGAAAGGATGAAATTAAAGCGAACCTTTTAAAAATTGGAGTTGTGGATGAAGAGTGTGAACAACGCTTGAAGATGGCCAAGAGCATAGAGGCAGGGGGAGTTTGGTTAAGGTATATAATTAATAGGGATCGGAAAGTTACTGTGTTAAGATGGTATTAGACAGATGATGTTCCCAGCAGATTATAGAAAGATTTTAATACTTGGTTAAAAAATTTGGCTTTAAAATTTTAAAGTTTTAAATTGAAATTTTTAAATGGATATTAGTGTAACAGGATATATGAAGAATTTTAATATGAGAATAATACACAGGGAGAATTGGAAAGACATTTACTAGAATCAGGATACCTGATAAAATCTGGGTAAAGTAACAGACTAGAAATGAATAGATGATAGTAAATGAAACTAGACAGAATATGGTTACTAGGAGAAATACAGTGTCACCAATAGAAATACTGTGAAATTGTAGTGGGAAACTGATTTGATATGAGTTGGGTGATTTTTGTTTTTAGATTATATTGACAATTTTTATAGTTGGCAGATATCTTAGAAATTCAGGAAAATTGTGAGGTCAAAAAGTGATCTGATAGGAGTAAGTGTATAGAGCTACAAGTTTAGAGCTAGAGTAGGAACTCAAAGCTAGATACAGAAATTTAGCATTTGCCATCACTTTTAAGAGTGTGTGTTGGGTTTCAGAGAATGGAGACCCTAGAACCAAGGTATGAGTGTTCAGGGGTAAGTGTGGCAGGTACTTGGAAGAACAGAAATTAAAGAAGACATTTTAAAAGTTTAGCATTGAAATAAATGGAATAGTTTTCCCTAAAGCCACTAAAGGATAAAAGAGTGGGGCTGCTTCTTTATATATATAAAGAGATTATGAGATTAAGAACAACAGATACAGATTTGCAAGAGGGAAATGCTCACATCTCCCAGAGGTTCTGTAAGGAATGAGAATGCTGATTGTAGCTTTTACTTAGCTTTTATTTTGTCTTAGGTCCAGTTGTGTGCTTTCCTGTGTATTGTTAGCTAGGAGTCACAATACAGTGCTTCAAATAACTATTGTCAGTTCATTTTTAAAAAGGAAAAAGCTGAGAGATAATAGTAATTTGTTCAGATGTACATAGTTAACCAGTTTGACTACAAATGAATCCAGACAGTGTTGCTTCAGGTTGAGCTCTTGACTTCTCTATAGATCTGCTCTTAGGGCAGGGTGAATTGGTCATGATAAATAAAATAAATATATTGACATTGAGATTTGTAAGGGGCTTCAAGTTAGCCCACTGTTTGTCAAGCTACAGTCCTTTCAATTCTAAATTTCTTGTAAGTAAAATGGAGTTGGAAGTAATTCTGAAATTCTTTATTTCAAAAACTGTTAGGCATCTAATAATTAAGCCATCCATTTTCAGAAATACAAGTTGTAGAAACTGGTAATAGCCGTTTGGGAAATATACTAAGAAATTGACAAGTGAAGAAAAGGATGTTTCAGTAAGAGTTGGCTTAAGTATGTAATGGGTACAGATGCAGGAAAAACGTCTGTGCGGTTGCTAATTGGCTGATTGTTAATACTCGATTCATGCAAAGAATGAGAAGAGGGAAGGCCAGCGTGTGAGGTCAGCACTGAATGAGTTTGGGACTATGAAGAATTTAGTAGATAACTAAAGTCATGTGAACAGTAACTCGGTGAGAATTCTGAGAGCTTTGTTAGGTTGCTTACAGTAGTTCCTCATCTAAATGTAACCGTTGTCTTAGCTTGCGTTGCTATAACATGCAGACTAGGTGGCTTAAATACAAATATATTTCTCATAGTTCTGGAGGCAGGGAAAACCAAGATCAAGGTACCTGTAGACTCACTTCTTAGTGGGAGCCTTTAGTGTCGGGTTTGCACATAGCCTCTTTAGTGTGTCTTTATCTACATAACAGTTTACTATTAAAGGCTCTGCCTCCGCTGAGGATTAAGGCTTCAGCATGATTTTGAGGAAGATGTAAACAAACATTTAGTCCACAGAACTGTCATTTCAGAATACATAAGCTATTCCTTATAAATAAAATTATAAATCTAATTTTTGAAAGCCTCTCACCCAGTACCCATGCTTTCATTTTAGTTTTCTATGCATTTTATTTTTTCTTTATGTGAAAATTTTAATAACCATACAAATGCAATACTGTTTACTATATGAATGGGGAGATTACTGGAAAAGAACTGTTAATTGATAGGATGAGCATACAGTAGCTCAATATGTTTCTCTGTTGATATGTGAAGTAGCAGTTTATTAAATGTGATTTAAACATGTTAAGTATGACAAAATGTGCAAAAATACAGCTTGCATGAAAATCAGTATTGCTTGCCTATGTCTTCAGTGCACCATTTGATTAGAAAGTGAGAGAATGGTTTGAGGGGTATGATGTAAAGCATCTGCCTTTATTTAATTAATCCATTTATTTATTTATATATTTATTTATGAGGCAGGGTCTTGCTCTGTAGCCCAGGCTGATCCTGAACTCACGGTGGAGCCCAATCTGGCTTTGGACTCATGGCAGTCCTCCTGCCTCAGCCTCCTGACTGCTGGGATTACCGGTGACTGTTGGGATTCCAGGCGTGCACCATGACGCCCAGCATATGTGGTGCTGGGGAATTGAACTTGGGTACTTAGAGCTTGACTTAGCGCTTGCTAGGCAAGCACTTTGACCACTGAGATAGCCCTCCAGCAAAACATCTACCTTTAATCTCAGAATATGCCCCTTTTTGTGATTCTGTAAATAGTACTATCTGGTCTGTTCATCAGTTTTTCTTTCACTGTGCTTTTGACACTTAGCTGAAGTGCCTGATTAACTTTTATATGTGTTTACTTTTGGTGCTATGGTGTAGATAGCCAAGACCTATCTTTTCACATTGAAGAATTAAAAGAAAATACTGTCTTTACATGTAATCAGAGCTGAGTTTTTACATTTGGTTTGTTGGTACTTTACTTTTAAGGGGAGAAGAGTGGACTTTTTAACAGTTTTTGTTTTGCTTTGTTTTGTTTTTGTTAAAGTAGAACAATACAGGGGGCAGGTTAAAGAAAGGTTCCAGGGAGGACAGTTCTTGGAAATGTAAATAGCTGATTGTTAGCTTTAGAAGTAAGTTCCCAAAAATTAAAGCAGGCACAGAAAATGTAATTGTGGTTTTTATAGTTTACATTTGGTAGCATGTTATTCTTTATTTGCTTGTTTTTATTTGTGTGGTTCTGGGGATTGAGCCTGTGACCTTTGCACTGAGCTACATTCCCCTAATCCTGCCCCTCCCCATTCTCCTGGTGTGGAAAGGGCGATAATTTAGAAAGCAAATATGGGTAAAAGCTCCTGCTATCCTAGAGGGGCCCTTGAATGTGCTCTTCCCCCCCCCCCCCCCCCCCACACACACACACTTGAATTTTGAGACAGGGTTGTCTCACTCTTGACATCCTGCTGCCTCTCAGCCTTCCACAGTGCTGAGGTTACAGGCTTCTTGGCCCAGCTTCCTCCTGTCACTTACCTAGAACGATGTCCTCTTCGAGAAAAGAGACTCAAGGGAATTTGGTAAAATTCTTAAGATCTCAAAGGAACACAGAAGTGCTTTGCCCTAAAAAAAAAAGTTTTAGTAGTCATAAGTACATTTCAGTTTTCAAGGGAATATCCTTCCCCTCTTTTTTTCTAATGAAAATAATATTGTATGGTTATATTAAAGGATAAAATAGGCTAGTTTTAGACTTAAAGACTTATACTCAAAGGTGTCTTTATAATAACGTACCATATAAAGACTCCTCATAACAGAACTTAGTATTATTTTCCAAGCTCTGAGTTAAGTATAAGTACATTAGTAAATGAAATATTTCAGAGCTCTCCATTCATCAAGCAGAAAGAAAGCAACAAATGTTTAGTTTTAAAATAGTCAGGAAAACCTGATTTAGTGATAAAGGAAAAAATCAACAGCAGAAAGATACTCTTAAGAGCTGTAGGTTATTCCAGACAAAGGGAATGGCTACCCAGTATGTGTTTCTGTAAAGGACCAGGTAGCCAGTGGTTTTTTTAAGGCATATATTTGTATGTTGGAGCTCCTCGACTCTTCTGCTATATCACAAAAAAAAAAAAAAAAAAAAAAAAAACCAGCAGTAGATCATAAGAGCAAGGCAGGATTCCAGGAAATCTTTATTTGAAGAAGGCACTAGGCCAGTCTGACGGTTCCTGGATTGAAAAAAAAGCCTGTTGTGAATGGAGAATTTAGGAAAATTTAGTAGTGATGAATGAAAATCATTAGGTTGGAGACAGATTCAGAAGCCATCGTGCCAGGCACTGAAACCATGGTAAAAGTTTTTGGTACTTACTTCATTATGTGAGTGTAAGTAAGCCATTCAGAGATTGTAAGCATGATGCTTTGTAGATTTTTAAAAATGTCATTGGCTATTACATGGAGAATTTTTAGAATTGGAGGAGTGAGCGGGAGTAATTGAGTAATTACATAAGTGATGGGGTTGATACACACCAGTGTACTGACATTGGTAATGTAGGAAAGTTTTTTAGAATCAAGATGTATTTCACATGTAGAGCGATTGTTATCTGTTGATTGGTTATAGACATAAGAAAGCTAAAGTAATTAAAGATAATTTCTAGAATTTTTTGCTAGGCAGTTTCACTTTCAGGTGTAGAGGGTTCTTTTTATTTTGCTTTGGTTTTGTTGGGGGTTTTTTGGCAGTACTGGGAATAAACCAAGGGCCTCACATAGTTGCTGTATCACTGAGCTACATTCCCAGTTCCTGTGATAGAGTAGAGATAGAAAAATGGCTCCAATTTGGGCAGATTAATTTTAAGGTGCTATAAAATTGGATCTGCAGATATAATTCTTGGAGAAGTTTGAACAGGAGGTGTAAATGTGGGGATTGTGAACATATATAGATGATATTTAAAGTGCTAGAAGTAAGTGTAGTCACAGGATGAGAAAAGAGGATATAGAATAGAGCCTGTGGGGTTTAAACATAAAGTGTTGAGACAGACAAGATAATGCAACAGAGACTAAAAACTGGCCAGGCAGTGGTACTTTCTAAGACCCATCTCAAGCATTAAATTATATAATAATCTGTTGATTTAGCAGAGTGTTTTTTCCACAGCTGTTCTATGAGTGTTTTAAATGCTGAAAGAGTTTTAAATTCAGAAATAGTGATGATAAATTCTTTTGCTTGTGCACAGAATAACAGTAAAGCCATGTTCTTTCATTTCTCTTCATAAAATTTCTGTTTGGGATTCCAAACTTGACAAACAGATCTATGTTATAGTCCTATAGTAACTTCTACATCCTGTTTAATATTCTACATTTAATAATAACTAACTTAAATAGAGCTACAGGGGAAAAGGTAGTAGATAGAAATAGGAAGAACTGAGTGTAATTCTCCTACTAACAGTCTATCAAATTACTAAACCTTACTGATTTTAGATCATATTAATTTACAAATGAAATTTTTTAAGTCTTAAAGAGCTTTAAAATTGCATAATTATCTTTTGATACCTTTGGGTTAAAATTCAGGGACATTACAGTTTTGAAGTTTATTAGTCATACTTGTGCCATATGTGTGTTTAGAATAAAACTGTTTCAGCCTGCAGTTGTTTTAAATCAGAGGAAAAACTTTAGTTTTAATGTGGTCAAAGCTATATTGTCTTAATTTTGTAATGCTCAATAAATTTCTTGGATTTGCTTTATGCTTAATTTCTCCTCTTTCAAAGTAATATCGTATAAAACAGTCAGGTAACATAATGGTATGGAAAACTTTTTAAAAATAGTTGTCATGCTTTGAAATTTCATTTTTTCCTCAGAAGAACAGCTGAGCTAAAGGAATACTAACTTTTAAAACATAAAAGCAGCTTCTTATTGTTTACTGAAAAAAAAAAAATTATTCCGGGAATTTTCAGAGTCTTACATAGCCTATTCTGGAAAAAAAAAAAAAAATCCAGATACTAAGGATTGAGCCTAGGGTATGCTAAGTTACCACCTTGTCCTTTCTTATTTTACTTATTTTGAGATAGTGTCTTACTAAGTCATGCCAGCAGGCCTTAAATTATGATCCTACTGCATCGCCTCTTGGGTAAATGGAGTTTCATGTATGTGCCACCAAACCTGGCTGCTGATTTATTTTGATTGAATGGAAAGAGCAGAGTAAGAGGAGCTTCATCCTGCTCCCCTCATTCAGTCAGAAAACTGCCTGTAGAGGACCGATTAAATTCCAGGCCCTTTGCAGTTAGTTATCAAGCAAAGATCTCTGCTCTTGTAGAATTTAGGATTTGGGTGTGTTTGGATCTATTGTAAGCAATTACTTTTATATGTAGGGAAATTGAACCTTGAAGGGGAGGTGTTTCAGGAGTGTGTTTTAAATGCTGAAAGAGTTTAATTATTAAGTGACTTTCTTTGAATCGTGTCGGAAATTCAAAAGTCATGTTTCTGGAGTAGCACACTACCATTTTTTTTTGTATGCAGGGTCTCATTTGCTGAAAATTATGTCTTTACATTAACTTAAGTTTTCCTTAGCAGAGAAAGATTCAATTCAGAGGCCTACAGATAACTGAGTTTCTCCTGTGTTTCATCCACCTCAAAATAAGTAAGAGCTGGTACCAGCAAGCAAGAAACTCATAGTTTTAGTGAGGTAGTCAGATTTCAAGAGGAATTACGTTGGGCCCAGTGACACAGACTTGTAATCTCTTCACTCTAGGAGGCTGAGGCAGGAGGATAGCGAGTTAAAGCCCAGCCTGGGCAGCTTAACTACTTATTGGGAAAAAAGAGAAGACGAGGATGAGGGTATAAAACTCATTTTGAATACCCTGAACTTGATCTTCAGTACCACTGGATTTTGCCTGTAAAATTCAGGACACAGTACAAAAAGGAGGTCACTTTTGACGAAACGTAAACATTTGTCACGTGAAACAAGGCAGAATACTGTCCAGAGTAGAGAAAATTATATGAAAAAGGGGTGGGAGGCACATGTGTGACTTCAGTGATATAAATCAGTGTTGATGGAGGTAGAGTCTTCTGATGCTCGTGTAGTAAAGACAGTGTTAACATGGGTTGAAGGAAATTTTGAAATGTATGATCAGGGATATGGGTCTAAACTCTGTGTGTGAAAGGTTGCCTATAAAGAGAAGTTAATAGAGAAGATGGACGACGATACTGAGTTCCATCTGCTGTCTTGTCTTACACCTTTTTCTAACTTAAAGTTGTGGTGAGAAACTGAAAACATGGAAAGGAAAGGACTTTGAACTAGGTATAAAAACTCTGAATGTCACATGAAGAAAGTTACTTGAATGTGGAAAGGGTTATTCCAGAAGAAGTAGACACAGTTACTGGGGATAGACGTAATTAGGGAATCAAGAAGACAGCAACTGTGCAGTATGAAAGACTCAGGAGTTTGAATTACTTCTACTTTGAAAAGATTGGGAGGACTGTGAGGGCAGTGTTTACCTCTTTGTCTTGGTTCTCTTGTATTTTTCTGGTGAATTTTTTTTTTTTGTTTGTTTGTTTTTTGTTTGTTTGTTTGTTTGTTTTTTTGAGACAGAGTCTTGCTCTGCAGCTCAGGCTGGACCTGAACTCACTTCGAAGGCCAGGCTGGCCTTGGATTCCTGACAATCCTCCTACCTCACTCTCCTGAGTGCTGGGATTACAGACGCGAGCCATCACGCCCGGCTTATGTGGTGCTGGGCTGTACTAGTGCTGGAGCAAGCGCTTTTAATTGCTGAGCCATTCCTCCAGCCCCTTTTTGGTGATTTTTCTCTTGGTATTATTATGTAAAACAGTGATATAGATCAGTGCTGATGGAGGTAGGGTTTCTGATTTGCGTGTAGTAAAGTTAGGGCCTTCGACTCATCTTTGTTTCATGCTCGTTCTATGTAGCTTGCATTCAAGTGTCTTTTGAAATCAGTGTCTGAGAATAGTGTCAGCAACCAAAATGGAAAATTTATCTTTCGTATGTGGGGAAATTACAATACTTAACAAAGTTAATTACTAAGTTTAACTATTAATTTAAGGTACGTTGTGAGTTTGTGGCTATATACCTCTGGTTTTGTTTTTTATTTTTGAAATTAGGATGTTTCTGTCTGTTGGAACCAGACTGTGATTTTGTGAAATGTTGGCTCACTTTTTTATCATACTAAGTGTTATATTGCTATGCATTATGTATTTTACTATTTCATTATGTCTTATTTTTTAGAGTTCTACTGTAATAATAATGATGTAATAGCTTTTAATATATCTTTATTGTCTTAGCCATTGGGAATGGAGTGTGTTTAACATAATTCATAGTGGAGTCATTCTGTGGTATACTTCCTGTTTTTCGTCTGTGTTCCTTCCGCGCCATTAATAAGCTACCTTTTTTAATTGTGCTATTTTAGACTGAAATGCTGATTTTCTAAGGTGTATTATTTTCAAAAGTTTGGTAGAATATTTGAAGAAAAATGCATTTCTAAATAATAGCAAATTTAGATGATTTTTTTCCTTAGGCCTAACATGTAGCAGATTGTCTTTTTTTTAATGAAACTATGAAAATATGTTTTTTACATTTCCTCTGCATCTGCGTTGAATCTTGCTGCATCTCTTGGGGTTATATAAATGCTACTATTGTTTGACCTAACCTATTTCACTAGAGATTATAAAGGAAATAAATGCATCATGTATATTCCATAGTGCCTAGTAGCTTGTTTTGCTTTTTGGAAGCAGTTACTTTTTTTTTTTTTTTTGTGGATGGTAGAGAAGTGGTATTGGAATTGGAATTTTATTTTTTAAGAACTTTATTTTGGAAATTTAAAGCAGTAAAAGTGGAAATACTTGACTTGAAATTCAAAGTAGTATGTACTTTGTAAAGTCTTTGAAGCTACTTTGCTACATATACATTCATTAAAATTATGGAAAAAATTTCTGGCAAATATCAAAAAATTTTTACTCTATAATGGCTTATTTAAGGATACTGATAATATTTTTGATTGCCACTTGTTCTTAGCATTAGTGAAAAATAATAAAATAATGCTGTCAATCTAACAAACATAAGTTTTGTATCATTCAGGTATCTCCATCATTAGTGAGTTCTCATGGAAGTTTAAAATAGCTATAAAATGTGAAATGAAATCTCTTCTGGCTTTAGTAAAAGCTGGTTTTGAAATTCTGGAGTCTAAAGATTATGTGTTAAGAGAGATAGCAACATCTTTCACCTAATTAAGTATACTGATAATTGAAGTTAGACTATATTAAGAAATACTTAAAAATATGAAGAATTCTTTCCAGTATGTAGAAATTTCTGTTCTTTAGATGAAAAGACAAGTGTTAGTAATCTTGAGCTGTCACTCTATTGCATAGGAGTAATTTGTTTATTATATATGTACACAGTTACACTGTCTCTATTTAACCTTTTAAATCAATTCTGACATGAGGGGGAAGAGCTATGAAACTATTTTCAAATTATTTGTGTCATAATGGGACAGATGGTTTCTGTGCCCTATGGCTTGGCTCCTGTTAAGACTTATTTGTGTAGTAAGCCGCTCTGTGAGGCCTGTCATACCATTCTGATGTGATTAAGTGGAAAATACTTGGAGATCATCAAAAAGTCTATAATGACATATTTTTGGGAAAAAAATTTACATAAGTGGCAAAATTTGTAAAGTGACAAAGCCTCCCACTCCTGACCACATACAGTTAATACAGGACACAAATTTAAATCATGTAAGAGGAAGCATAAGCTATGTTTTCAGGTCATGATGAATATTGCAGGTTTGTTTATTCCACTGGCTTTATCAGGTGAAACAAACAGCATGCTCAACATACTTCAGAGTTTAGAGCTAGAAAGTTACTTAGACATGCAGTGGTTCCTAAATTATTTTGAAAAAGTATAAGACTTCCTTTTAAAACTCCCACAAAATCAGTATGAATCATATTTAATAAGAAGTCTTCCTTGTAATACTAAGTAGAGCGGAGCAGTGAGAGTGTAACATGAAAGTCATTGACTTGATCAGCCACAGTTATGTAACAAATACAAGGAGCTACACAAGAGATAGGTTAAGTGACTTAGTCAGAGTCCAGGTCACTAAACACCCTGAATGCAGTTGCTGAGTTTGATTGAATGTTAAAATAATGCAGAATTTTAGAGAGCCACATCTCTGAAATTAAAGACCTCTAAGTTTTTTTTAGGTTTTGTTTTGGTTTTGGTTTAATATCCTTTGTTGAGAATATAACCAGGACCTTGTGAATGTTAGGTGTTTAATTAGAACTGGCTGCCTAGGATTTTACCCCAGATATTGAACTGTGAAGACTGAAGCAAAATTTAATGAGTGGTTAAAACTAAGAGATTACTGTACAAATTGTTATATCTTTGGACTCTGCAAATAGCCCCAGAGAGCTGTGGGACCAGGCCCAGCACGCTTGTCATTCTTCTGAAGTACTTAGCTGTGGAAATCAAAAGCCAACAGCGACAGGCTGCTTGTGCCTGTACTTGCTGGTCTGGTCCTGTCGGCCTTCTTGCCTGCTCGTGTTCTTTCTACTAGTAGTTTGATTGACTGAAGGATGTATATCTTACAGCATATGAACTAATTTACCAGTGAATGGCTTCTATTATATCATTAAAAAATAATTTTTGACTTAATTTAACTCTTAATTTTTGATACAGTTGTAATTTTTGAAAATGCAAAAAGTTATATTTCTGGAAATGAATGTAATACTCAAATTTGAATTGTTGCACAGTGGTTCTAGAGTTGATACATTCTAATTGCTTAATTTTGTTATTGTTTGGCGTTTAAGTTGTATCTATGAACCAAGCATGTAGTGTCATCACTTACAACACAATAATAAGGACCCAATTGGAGAATTCATAATTAACATTATTTATTTACCCTGTTTTTGAGATAGAGTCTCTATAGCCTTCATTAGTACTGAACTCATTATATAGGTCAGTCTGGCATTGGAGTCATAGCATTCCTGCCTCAGCCTTCCAAGTGCTGGAATTATAGGCATGTGGCACCACACCTGGCTTTAGGTGGTGCTGGGGAGTTGAACTCGGGGCCTTGTGCTTGCTGGGCAAGTTCTTTTACTGCTGTGCTGTTTCTCCAGCCCCCCGAATTAGCATACTCTAAAGAATTAATATATAATAAGATTGACCTTTATTATTATGTATTATCCTTTGAATTTTAGTTTATGAGTTGATTTGTGTAACCACTATCATCACACTTGAGTATGGGACATTTCCATTACCCCATGTTATTCCTTTATAGTCACATCCTTCTTCTGTGTCCCAAATCCCTGACTGTTGATTTTCTTGTGTTTAACTGTAGTTTTTTATAATATAATATTATAGTTTATGACCTTTTGAAAGTAGCTTCTTTCATTCAGTGCAGCTGTTTTGAGATAGATTTAAGTATTGATAGTTGTTAAGTATTTCTACTTTGTTCATTATATGGCTGGATAATATTCTGCTGTATGAATCTACCAAGTTTGCTCATCCCAACTATTTCTTGTAAAAGGCTTTTTTTGTGATTCTGACTAAAGCTGATAATAACATTTGTGTATAGTTTTGTGTGAATAAGTTTTCATTTCTCTAGGGTAAAAATCTACAAATGAGATTTTTGGGTCAATATAGAAGGTGTGCATTTAACTTAATAAGAACTGCCGTACTATTTTCCTGTAAGGCCGCACCAGATTGCTCTGCTACCAATGAATGTTTGACAGTTCTAGTTGTTTGGAGTATTTTGTTAGCGCTTGATATTGTTAGCTTCTTGGTTTTTAGCCATCCTAATAGGTGTTTAGTAATATATAAACAGTGGCTTTGATAATTTTATTGCAGCATCTATTCATGTGCTAAATCACCTTTGAACATCTTCTTTGGCTCAGTGTTTATTTACATCTTTTGCCCAATTTAAATTGTTGGGTGTACTGGTTTTTTATATATTGATTTTTTTTTTCTTCCCAGTCTGAGGATTTTTTTATGCTCTGTTTTAGCAGTACATGTAGAACAGCAGTTTTGAATTTTTATTAAGTCTAGTTTTTTTTTTTTTCTTTTATGAGTCCTGCTTTTCAAATCAGGTTGTCAAGTTGCTTAAAATTCTCAGATGAGGACTTAATTTTCTCTTTAATGTGACAGTTTATTTTTAATTACTGTGGTTCTTTGGAAAAATGACTTGTTTTTCTGCAGCAAAAGTTAGTGTTAAATCTTAGTTAATCAGGGCTTAAAAAATCAGCATAGAATTGCATGAATACTGTTAGAACAAGATAAAAACATTCATGTTGAAGAAGTCTTGCAAAGACAAGAAATAGAAAGTGGCTCTTTTAATCTAGTGGTTTCCTAATCTGGCTCTCCTATCAGAATTGGCTACTAGCCTTTTATTTGTATGCATTTGTCTTTCTTTGGATTTTTGTGGCCCCAGCATTTGTTGTTGCCAAGTTAACTTTGTTTTTCACAGTAGTTGTGTGTTTACACCAAAACTCAGTAGAATGCAGAGACTTCCCATACTTCTCCCAGCTATTGTTAGTATTCTTCACCAGGGTGATGGATTTGATAAAGTGTGCCTACATTAAAGGCATTTCACTTGCGATTAAAAAAAAAAAAACTTTTAAACAGTTTTATTTGGTTTTTCATTAACTTTAATAATATTTGGGTAATAGCCCTCTGTAAGGTATGTCTTTCACAAGTATTTTCTTCTAGCCTGTAACATGTCTTAATTCCTCTGGCTAAAATCTTTTTTTTTTTTTTTTTTTTTGAGACAGAGTCCACTCTAGTCCAGGCTTCTCCTAACCTCACTGTGTAGCCCAGGCTAGCCTTGGGCTTGTAGCAGTTCTCTTGCCTCAGTCTCCTGAGTTCTGAGATTACAGACAGGCATGCACCACCATCTGGTGCTGGGGAATCAAACCTCAGAGCTTTGTCCTTGATAGGCAAGCACTTTAACCACTGTGCCATTCCTCCAGCCCCTCTTGCTGAAATCTTAACCTGCTCTTTTAGTGGCTAATTCTCTTGTAGGTTGAGGCACTGTTCATGCTACCTTTTTGCAAGGCTGTGCACAGCAAACAGTTGTTAACTTACTCAGCTTCATCCAGTTTGTTTTCCGCGCCTCTTACTCTCACCCCTCAGATCGCACCTCTTCCCATGGATAACTTTAGTGAAGGTTCTCTTTAGGAATAATGGCAGCAGCATGTAATCCATAAACACCTTTACTTCTGAGAGCACTTCTATGGCAAGATTCCCTACCATTTGCCTTTTAAGATAAAAAAAAAATGATAGTGGTTATGTCCATAGACGGTATTAGTAAGTGCACACCCCTTTCATTTTTTCAATTTTCTCATATCAATACTTTATAAAATAAGATTACTTTTTCACTTAATGTGTTTTGGTTTATACGCCAGTATACAGTCTTTTAAAAAGGTTATTTTAATTTTCATAGAAGTTGAGTTTTCTTATTCTTGTCTTACAGTATTTGGTTTAAATAAACATCGTCACTTTTCATGTATCAGAGTAGAAAAATACTTTTCTAGGCCAGTATTAAAGGAAGGATTTTTTGCTCACAAAGTGATCTACATAATTATTTAGAAGTGATAGCAACAAAGAGATATAAGGCTTTACTTGTAGTCCTATCTTTGTGTATAGAAGCACAGACATTCAAAAACAACCATTAAAAATCAGCTCTGAACTGTACCTGTTATAACTACTAAAAGTTTATTTTAAGTTACATGAGCCAGTACCTTTAGAAAATATTTATTAATTTGTAACTCACTTTTTTTTTTTTTACTAGGCCAATTTTTCATTCATTCATGAGTTGGGCCAGTTACATTTGAAAATTGTTTTCCTGTTTGGAAACATGTTCTGAAATCAAGAATTTTAATATTGCTTACATTCAACTTAATTTTGTAACAGTTATATACGAGTTCACTTAAGTTCTTAAAAATTTAATTGGCTGGATAGTCTTGTACATGGAATAATAAAGTTTTATTTTGTGAGTACTAGATTTTGCTTTAGCATTGTTATGGTTCTAATTTAATTGTTAGTTTAGTAGTTCATTGAATGATGAAACTTGTTCGGTTCTATAAATAGCCACATTTTTAGCTTACTGCTTCTCTTAGTCGTAGCTACTTTGGCATTTTATCATATAAACACAAGACCTAATGACCTGAAACCAATTATATGTAATCATTTGTGTGAAAGTATTTCTTTAGCATAGTATTGTCAGCTAACTGATATGGTATTTTTTACTTTAGTATAGTCAACATTATTTATGGAGTAATGTATAGGAATGTATCTTCAAGTTCCAGGGAACTCAGTTTAGTCTTGTGAATAAAAGGCTATTTGGTATAAGCTAGTGTTTTTCAAACTGTGTAGTTAGTAAACTAGGAACAGTATTCCAACATTGAAATTCAGTGACCTCTTTTCTCCAGTATAAATACAAAATAAGTTATATGGTATTCTTAGTTTAAATTTATTCTTCTTGAATATGGTATATTTTTTCAGTTTTTGATACTTTTTATACTTGATCTATCTTAGAATGGAATTTTTATTTTCATCTATTATAAATCAGGTTTACAGATATCCATGCATCTCAATACGTATACCATATAGTTTGTGTTCCAGAAAGCAGAATGACTAGATTCTCCCCAACCTAAAAAATTTAACTGCTAGCACAGATTAGAGTTACTGAGAGTTGATTTCGGACATAAATTGTCTTAATATGAATAATTGGAGAGGTTGACTTGTAATAGTTGTTCCTTGTTACCCTCTAGAGTTTAATTAATCCCAAGATGCCTGAGAATACCAATATTTGTGGATGATCGATTCTTTTATGTAAATGTGTGTTTGCATATACCATATGACTCCTGTAAAGTTTAAATATCTCTAAATAACTTGTAATACCTAAGACAGTGTTACTTGGTGAGTAATGACAAGGGACAACAGTCTGTCCATGCTCCTTACAGGCTCTGTTTCACCTCACATACTTTTGATTCATAGTTGAACTTATAAAACCTATGGATACAGAGATGCAACTATAGCCTCTAAGTGTTAGGAATTTAGTGGACAAATTAGGGGAGTGGAGGGATATTCTTGAGTTGGAACAACAGTGTAGGTTCTGTTCTGTAGGCAAGTCTTTCCTTTGGTCTGATAGCAAGAAGGAAAAGCAGTCAGTAACCTCTTACTATGTAAGAGAAGATGATATTATCTCATGGACTGTGGAAAGAAATATTTGAAGTTAGTGTTTTATCAGGATTGGCTTAGGGAATTTCAGACTTGGGGATTCTGTGTGCAAAAGCAGTTCTTAAAGTACTTAACCTTGTTGAAAGTGAATCATAGTATTGGAGAGTGGAGGTGAAATAAATGGTAGCAGACATGATTTTTGGTGTGGGAGAAATGTGTAGGACAGATAGAAATATTGCCACCACGGAGGCTTTTACAGTTTAATGGGAAGAACAAATACATAGCACAATAGCGTAAAATAAAGAAGTAGAAATAGAGTTATTTATACTAGAGAAGTCAGAGAAGATGAGGCTATGGAGTTGAAATTTGAGCAGAACACTGAGGGAGAGAGCCTTGTGAATGGAGACAGAAGACTTGGCAGAGCACACGTTATCAGTAGTACGTGTTCATTGCTACTCGGCATTGCCCAGCTTGGTTTAACTAGTGTTAATTCAACCCTTAGCACGATTTCTACAGGAAGGGTATTGTTTCACATGTAAGGAAACTGTGGCACAGAGATTACATGCTTTATCCAGAGTCACATAGCTAATGAGAGCACTCTGGGGTTGTAGCTCAGGCAGATTATTGGCACTGAAATCACCGAGACAGGAGAGAAGATGTAGTAAGTTTAACTGGAGCACTAATGTGGAGCCAGCGTAAAGGGCCTTTGAAGTTCAGTGTAAGAATGCAGGGTTCTGTTAATGACTCCAATGTTGTCATTGAAGGGTTGGGAAAATGCTCAGGTGGTTGCTTTATGATTCTGAAAGTCAAGAAAGAAAGCTATACCATACACACGCGTTGGTAGTCATCTCTATATAGTATAGCTTAAAATATTTCTATTGGCCTATAACGTCTTTGATTTTAAATTAAATATCCTATTCTGTTTTTATTAAACCGATTATGTGCATGTATATATGAGTGTATATATGTATGAGCAAATGGTAACAAACTCTTCTGTTAATAGGTGCGAGAAGATGTACTAAATTCATTGAATAACAACTTTCTTCAAACCTTAAATCAAGCTTGGAATGATCATCAAACAGCTATGGTGATGATCAGAGACATACTAATGTATATGGTAAGTAGAGCTTTTTTGTTTCTTTTAAGTAGTTAAGCATTTAAACATCTTAAAACATAGTAGCTTCCTTTTACTTGTACTCAATGGGAAAAGTTGTTTTAGTTTCTGTGTTTAATAAGTGAATTGTATTTTCTTTATAAGGACCAACCCCAGTCTGTGGGGTTACAGTCTTAATTCTTTTCACATTTATTAGGTAATTAGGATGGAAAACTGAAAAGAGATGACTTAAAATTTTTTTTTGTTAATATTAGCCTCTGTGCTTCAAGGTAGAAGATATTTTTTTAAAGCCTGAGTTACCATCTCTTTCAGGGAAAGATGATTAAGTGACAACATGAAAAATGAATGTAGAATATTATCTCCTAAGTTTTAGTACCTAAATACCCTCTGTGATTGTTGTAATAGTACTATAAATATTTTTCTGCCAATCATACTGTGATACCTACCATCTGTCTCTCCTACTAGTAAATTCTTGCAGTGCATCATTATAGCCAGTCTTGTTCAAGGCTGTTCTCTCAGACGTGTATTTCATTTTTCACCTATTATTGCTGTTTATATTTTGTCACTCAAGGAAGATCCTTTCAGTAAGACAGTTTGGAAGACACTGGCTTGAGCAAAGTGGCTTAGTAACTCTCAGAGAGATTACGCTAGTTTTGTAGGTTATGGAATGAATTTAAATTCATTTATTACATCATTGCAGAATTAAGCCTAATGTCTTAGTCAGTGTTCATGTTTGGGAAATCAACACAGTGATTTTTGTTTTAAAATTTTACTCTTCAAGTTTGTTTTTAGTTTCAATTCTTTAGTTGTAATATAGCAGTGAGACTTGTCATAGTTTCTTTTACTTAATAGAAATAAAACAATGTTTGAAAAGAATTTCCAGTGAGAATGAACAACTATGAAGTTTTTTATTCACTGAATGAGTTCAGTCATGACTTTTACCCTCGTTTTCCTAAGGGCTTAGTGATGAGAGGGTCAGGGAGAAGCCACGTGATTTTTTAGGGAGGTAATAAAAGGCTTAACAAATTTCTTAGCTTTTTTAGCATCATTTTCTTTGTTGGGTTGTGGATTTACATATTATCGTTTCGAGGGCAAATGAGGCAGTGTGAAATCATGTGTCATAGTGTCTACCATATAAATGTGAAGTTAACTTGCTGCTATTATTTTCCTCTTTAAATTCTTTATTTGTTTATTTTTAAGATTATACTAGTATCTAAGACAAAAACAGCTTGCCATTTCGTGGTTTCTTATTGCTCTATTGATTACATATTTAAATCTTTATATGTCCATGTTATTTTTAAACTTTTATTTTGTTTCACTTTCTTTGTGTAGGGAAATCTCAAACCTTGATTCCCAGCCCTACCCCTATGTTGACTGTGGTCAAATAGTTACTCATATTTCAGTGTCCTCTTTATAAGACAGAAAGGATTGTACCAGTTGGTAGGGTAATGATAAGGCGTAAATGAACCACTCGTGCAAAGCACTGAAAGAGCTTGGCTCGTTGTTAACAAGCTCAGTACAAATTAGTTATTGCTATTTCTTGCCTCATTATCTTCAACACCAGATCACCCATGTGATATGCTTTTTCTTACACCTCTCTGGAGGAAACTCACTATAGGATAGATCACTGCCTTTTTTTGTTCATTGTCATCTACCTGCAAGCAGCACCTCATACTACCCAACAGTTTCACACTTGTCCTGTAGTCAGCTTGCTCTACCAGTCCTTCACTTCCTGCTCTGATTTCCTCATCTTGTGTTCTACCTCTCAGAAGAGAAAAAACATTAGGTATGTTTATTTCTTGCCACTAAATCTGCATTTTTACCTGTATTTTCTACCCTGGTATGTTTCCTGTTTAGTTGGAGAGTGGTATCTCCTCTTCTGGGAAAGGCCAGTTCTCTATCCATGCTGTAGACCACATCCTCTTCTAGATTATCTGGAACTTTAAGTATTTCAGAGTTCTGTCCTTTTGTACTGGCTTTTGCTTATATATTGGACATGTTTAAGACACTAACATTTTTACAGTAAAATCCCATTAGATAAAATAAAAAATGAAGTTCCGTTTTCTGATGGACTTTGCTCCTGTTTTCCAGCATCTCTCATCTGTCCGTGATGAGTCTCACAGCTGAATTTCTCATAACAAATGTTGCTACTGCTTTTTTTTTCTAGTGTTCAATTTGAGTATGCTCCAGTTTCAGTATCTGCCTTTACTGTGTTAAGTTTTGCCCTTAAGATCATTATGAAAATCTGTGCATCTCAGGATACAAGTATCAGTGGTAATCTTCGTTCACCTTTTTTTTTTAAGCCATTTTTAGTAAAGTTAACCACATTTTTTTCTAGCATGTTGGACCCTTGAGTACTGTGACAGAGCACTCTGTATTTCTCTTATCCTCTGCCTATTTCTTCTCAGCTCCTCCTATTCCTCCACTCTGATAAGGTTCTTTGAATTTACTTGCGCTTTTTTGTGTGGCATACTGTTTTTACCTCATTCTCTTCCGTAACCCTATCTACCTCTGCATGTGATTCCCAGATACGTCTCTAAACCTCACTCTGAGCTCTGATTCATTTTCATCTCTCTGGTTGATGGCTGTCTTCCTTGTCTTTGGGTACTTAAATTTGGCCCATCCAAATGAGCTTACAGTTGCATTGTGCCATTCCAGTTGATACCAGAAACCTGAAAATTATTTTTGTCAGTTCCTTCTCGTCCTACCTCATCTGTTAAAAGAATATGAGATTTCTTCCTTCCTTGTTATCTATTAACAAAGACCATCCTACCTTCTTTTATCTCTTGGTGTTCTCAGCACAGCTAGTCTTAAAACTTTCACTGGATTCTTCTCTATTCTGTTTCCCTTATTTTTCTCAAGAGTTGTTATCTTAAAACACATAAAGCACAAATCATGTTAACTGCCCTATTTACATCCTTACTTACCTCTCAGCATTTTCAAGTTTGTCTTCTGTCACAAAATGCTTCTAAAATATTTCCCTTATATAACGTCAACTTTTTTCAGGTTGGGGCGGGGGAGGGGGTGGGGAATGGGTCGCACAGTACTGAAATCTAACCCAGAGCGTGCACTCAGAGAAGCATCTCTTATGTAGCCTCTTTTTAGTCTTTATATGAGACAGCACCTTGCTAAGTTGCACAAACTTGGGATCTTCTTGCCTCAGCCTCCTAAAATCCTGGAATTACAGGTATGTTCACTGGACCTGCCTTTAACTTTTTTAAGTCTTTAATTTTTTGTGTGTTGTCATGTACTCCGCACTAGTTAATGGTTGTTCTCATTGTGCCCTTGTGCCTGGTACTGTTCTATTGGAACATTTATGGACAGTCATTACAGTAGTACCCTTCCCCCTTATATTATTATTGCCCTTTTTTTGGAGACTGGGTCTTGCTCTGTAGTCCAGACTGGTCCTGAGCTCACTATGGAGCCCAGCTGGCCTTGGCTTTATGGTAATCCTCCTGCCTCAGCCTCTGGAGTGCTGGGATATTATTGCATTTGAGACTCATCATGAAGAAAAATGAAGACAGTTTGAACACAAGGATTGTAATAATATGGCATGTTTATCTGATAACAGCTTAAGTGTCTGGGGTTGGGATGGGATGTGGCTCATGCAGCCTGGAAGTACTGGTGGACAAGGGGTCATTACAAGAAGTTCTTTCATGTCAGGCAGGTCAGAATAGAACTGGACAGTTTCATCTCACTGCTCAGACCAGTGTACAATTTTAAAGTTATGAATTACTTAATTTCTGAGTCATTTAATATGTTCAGACCCCAGTTGACCAAGGTAACTGAAGCCACAGAAACCACATCATGGATGAGGAGGATTTTCACTATTTGGTATGTGGCTTCCCTGCTTGGCGGGATGAGGCTGAGCGCAGTGTCTATGTGACCATTGTTTTTATACCTACCACAACTTTTTATGCGAACTAGCCTCTTCTGTTTATCTTGAACAAGTCGATACAGGTATGGTATAATATGTTCTTTTAAAATAGACCATGCTTTTTTCAAAATGCTTATTAATATATCATTTTAGATACCGACGGTATTGATATTTTCATTTTACAAAAGATTTTGTTTAAAAAATATTTATGTCCATTATCTTTTGCTTTTTTATGTCTAGTATTATGGGCTTAATTAAACTATACATGTATGTTGGGTTCAGTGATGCACACATACAATCTCAGGTACTTGGGAGGCTTACAGAAGATAAGTTTTGAAGCCAACCTGGGAAGCTTAGCTAGCTAGACTCTGAAAAAGAGCCGGGTTATATGTAGCACGCAGTGCAAATGCTTTTATTTGTGTTCTCAAAACTATATAAACAAAGTACAATCAGCAAACACCAGAAGTGTATTTTAAAGTTAAGGAAAACTTGTGTATACTGATGTGAACTGTAGTATACTAAATGATTTCAACAGTTACATTTGCCTCTATAACCAGTACTCCAGTCAACATAAGTGAGTGCTTTTAATTTTCCAAAAAGTTAAAAAACGGTTCTTACTATTGACACTTGCATTTTTTTCTTTTTACATTTTCAGTGTTATCCTGGACATCTCAAGTAGAATTTCTTGGGCACATATTCCAAGTGTACTTAATTATACCTACATGGAGCCTTTGCAGGTGTTTTCTTCTGTGATTCCTGACTCTAACTGCTGAAAATTTAGATCTCAGGCTCAGAGAAGAAGTATCACCATCTACCTACTTAACCACCTACTCAGCTAGCTGAATTTTTTACTCTTAAGACAGAGGTGTCTGTTAAAAATGTCATGCAAGAGCTTTGGTGTATTGATGCCATGGGACACACTGACTAGAAAGTAAAAATGAAATACCTAATTACCTGGAAGCAGGCCTCAGTCACATTTTTGTCTCATATAACTTTGTTATTTGACAGGTTCATTGTTTAAAAAATAAAAGTATCCATGGAATATGTGGTCTCTTCGTTTCTACCACTCCTCCCTTTTCCAATGGTTGAGACTTGTATTACCTGTTTGGGCCCTGGAGACATTAGAGTTTATAATCCCTGCTTTACTTAAGTTTGTTTTTAAAAATTTATTGCGTGTTCAACATTAGGTTGGGACAAGTTAGGTAGAGGTTTTATTTTCAGTTTTAACTAATAAGAGATTATGGATAATTGGACAAGAAGTGTTTTATACAAGAGGTTTATGTAATAGCTTTTGTAATTGGTAATTGATATGATCCATAAGTTTAATACTTGTTTTCACTGTTTTTCCTTAAAATATACAATGAACACAAAATTTCATGGGAAAGTCGTTTTTATGGATAATGTTCTAGAGGATGTCTTGTATTGTGAGAGGAAATGGCAAGTCATTGCCTATGCTTGTTGCTTGAATAGCAGAATACACTATTTAAGGATCTTTAGATGAGATTCTATCCTTCACCATTCTCATAGGCCTGAACATAGTCACATTGGACCTCACAAGGCCCAGTGACAGAGGAATTGAGTTGAAGGAAAAGACGATGTTATAACAAGCAGAAATTGGAGTGACGCCCTTTGAAGATGGAGAAAGGCCCTTTAGTCAAAAAATTCATAAGGCCACTAGAAACTGAAAAGGGCAAGGGATGTAGCCCCTTCCTTCAGAGTCCCCAGAAGGAACCAGCTCTGCCAGCAGCTTGACTTTATAGCCTACTGAAAGTGATTTCAGCTTCTAAATTCTAAAATTCTGGTAGAGTAAATAAGCCACTAAAGTGATTTTTTAAAAAAACATAATAAAAGGAACAATTGAGGGTTAACCTGCTGTGCTATAATAAACTGGATATAAAAAATATTATCTGTAGGTGTGAATGTGTAAAGTAATACAGATGTTTTTAGACTCAGTTGAATTTGCTCCCCCCCCCCCCCCGATATTCTTAATGCTTCATAGAATGTTCAAAATGAAGAGAATCCACTAGTAGAATTATCTATATTGAGGATGGGCAGGAATTCTAAGATTGTATAATTGTTGAAATTATTGATTCTGGATTCATGGTGTTTAAGGAAACAAGCGAATCATAAGGTCCCTGAAGATAGAAATATTAGGAAGTAGGGATTGCAATACCTAGAGATCCAGTCAAAGTGAGGAGTAGGTTAATTGAAATGTAACAAAGTAGGGAGGTATAGGAAAACAATTAACAAAGCCAGTTACTTGATGTCTTATAATAATGAGGTGAGTGAGTACATATATCAGTATATAGCTGATGGGAATTTTGGTAAAATTGGAGGTGAAAATTCAGGCATCGAACATTTGTAACATTCATACTAATGAGCAGTCTCACAAAGGTAATATATAACAAGGAGTGGAAATGAGAAAAAACATTGTAAGGTGTTTACTAAAGTTGCTAAGGAGATTTTGTATTCTATTCAAAGTCAGAAGACCTACGAACAAAGAAATGGCAGAATTTGTTGTCCTATATTTTCTTTTGTAGATGGTGGTACTTTTAGCTCTAAAAACTATTCCTTTGCGGTCTGCCCCAGAAGTTTATTAGTTTTCCCTTTATATGTTGATTTTAGGTACACCTTGTACATTGAATTTACTGCTTGCAAATTTTTTTTCGTAACATGTTTTACTTCAGGTATTATGACAAATTAACTCTGAGCAAACATTTTATATTACTGCATTTTTTAATACTTGTACATGTATGGTGACCTTTGGGACACCCTGTAAATTATACATTTAGAGAAACTGAAAATTACTGTATTCTAGAATAGCACAGATGGCTTGGTTAAGAAATCTTCGCTGGTACCTTCTCTGCTTTCAAAAATGACAGCTTAGAAGAAAACAGAATCCTTTGACTTTTGGATTAGTAAGCTTCATGTCTGTTGAGCATTTTTACCAACTCTATTTGTGCAAGAAGATTCATTTTAACATAGGTTTTTTCTGTATGTATTCAAGATTCTTCGCTTTAGTTCCTGCTTTAATTTGCTTAAGTCCTTGGTGAATGGTCAGAATTCCTGAAGACTATCCTAGACATAAACGTGTGTCCATGAGCCATATGGTATGTACTTTGTAGTTTCAAGAGCACGTTATGGGTACCTGAATTCATCTGTGAAATCTGGTTAAGGATGTGTTAAGAGATTAGCCTGCCAAGATCATACAGTTTTCTATGTTAGGTCACTTAAACAGTGATTTAGCAATGAAATTAAAATTTTACGTTTTTCTTTGAAAGTACAAATGCTTTTCTGAGTATCATTAGTGAGCGGTAAGCTCATAGATCTCTAAAATAAGTTCATGAACTCTGTAACTACAGGTGAAGGTTCTTCACTTCAGTACAAAGTGGATCTCTTCCTGACACTACATTGACGATATTAAAACTTAAATCGAAGGTGTGGTCTGCAAAAAAATTAGTTTCATTTTACTACTTAACTGTATATCACGATAAAAAATGTTTTAAATACCTGTGCTTTGAGTGTTACAATCTCCATTTTGCAGATAAATTCATCAGAAAGATTAAGAACTGAGGTTTTAGAGAGAGTAGCCCACCAAGATCATAGAGTTACTATGAAACTAGAGAAAAGAATTGAATCCAAGTCTTCCTTGATTCCACAGCCTGTGGTCTTTACCTCTTTGCTATACTGTATAATGCACTACTGTGGTGCAGGGTAGCTGTTGTTTGGCTCTGTTTTAATAGAATTTACGATAAACTCATAATATGAATTAACATTCACTTTTGTGCTGTGAAGAGAAATTTATTTACCAGGTATTTATGACCAATTACAGACATATAAAAGCATATTGAACATCTTCATAGTGTTTTATCATATGTGTTTATGAATCTGATAAGAAAATACCATTAAATTACTTCCCAAAACAAAACCATCATTGGAATACTTTGAAACTCATCTGAGCTTAGTAAAATGGACCAAAGAATGGATTGGTTATAGAATGGTGTCTCTTATGTGAGATTGCCAAAAAATCTGCACAAAGAGGATCCTAACATACGAAAGGGAAGGAAGAAAGTGCTGGACCACTTGGAAAAGGAAAAGACAATGAGAGTGGGAGAAGGGAGGAAAGGAGGGAAGTAGGAGGGGAAATATCAGTCATACATAAGCAGTCTCAAAGTCCAAGCTTGTATCTTAATAACACATCATACCAGTAGATCATCATCATCATACAAATATTTTTAAAAATTCATGCAGAATCTTCTAACAATGACATACACTTGATAATTCACTAGCCCTGTGCTAATTTAAAATTCTTTCATTTGGGGGGAAGTGTTTTGATATATTACACAAGTGCATACTTGTCTTTTGTCCCTTTTCGAAAAATGGTGGTTATTAGTACTTTCAGTAATTTGCTTTGGATAAAGATCTATTGTCAGATGTATTAAAGGTAATATATTTTATCCTGTATTTTCTTTTTTAGTGACATTTTTGTTGGAGAAAAGCTTTTTATTTCACTTAATTTCGGTTTTTTAACTTAAAATTTTAGGGGAAAGTAGTATATTTGTTGCTCTTTTATCAACTATGTTATTCACATTTTCGTATCCTCACTGAATTATTTTTTTGACTGCTTGTTCTGTTTGCTGTTGATTTGTTAAATTTTTTAATTGGATTGAAAGTTTGTCTATTTATGGATTTTGAGGTTTTGTTACAGGGAATACAAAATGTAGGATTGTTTTATCTACCTTTTGTATTCATTTTTATGAAATAGTCCTCTATCTCCAGTAACAAGTAGTTCTATAAAGTCTTTGTTGTCTGATATTACTGTACCAGCTTTCTTCTGTTCAGTGCTTTTGTGTGGCAGTTCATCACATTCCAGCCCTTTTGCATCCTTTTATTTGTAAGATGTGCCTTATGTACTGTATTGTAAAGTGCTTTTTAACCACGTTTGACAATATTAATTTTTAAGCTGAAATATTTGGCTCATTTGCATTTAATGTAATTATTAATACATTTAAGTTAAAGTTTACCATCCTACTTTATTTGTTTTAATCTGTTCATTATTGCTTTCTCCAACTTTTTTGGCCTCTTTGATTGACATGTCTAGCTAGTTCCCACTTTCCTCATTAGCTCATGATTTATATCTGGCTTTAATATTACTTTAATATTCAGAGTTTACAGTGAACATCTTTGTACATTACTAAGTTCTTTTGCCTTTAAAAATATTTTGCAAATAATGTAATTGTGTGAGAAAACTTAGACTTCCTGGGGATTTTCTTCCTGTAAGTCTTCAGATACTTGATCTTGGGTCATTTTTTATTTTTTGTTTCATTTGGTTTGCAGGAGAGGGACAAAAGGCTCGTAGTTTTATAGAGAATGCCAGTATATAGTGTGAAAACTGGAGGTACTGGATGGCCATCTTCCTCCAAAGAACATTGAACTTGACTCTAGCAAGCATGCTGAATTCCACTGTGATCTAGTTTAGGCAGCCTTCAGTCTTCGTTAGTGTGGCCTGTTTTCTGCTTGCCTTTATTTCCAGGGCATACCTTACACATAGAGCATTGCCCTTGTAGGATCTCAGCTGCAGGCCACCAGTGTTTACTGTGGTTGCTTTCCACATTACCTGCCTTAAATTCTAACTTCTTTCTAGGGCGCTGCATGTCTGCCTAGTAGGAGCACCTATGCAGCTCATTAGCTTTCTGATGTTGTTTTTCTGTTTGGTTTTGTTTTTAAAGTGTTAAGTGACTCAAAATTTTTGCACAATTACTGGTTCTTCACACTGCCTTATAAGTCCTAATCGCTAGATAGTCTGGTCCTGCCCACGTTAGCTCTGACTTTTCTGCTTTGCTTTTTCCCATTTCTTCACACAAAGCAAATGACCCAAGCATCTGAGAGGAGGCAAGTGCGAGGTTATTCTTGGTTTACTTGCCTTTTCTCCATTATCTGGGTCTAAAAAGCTTAGGTTGGCTTTGTGGCTCTTTGGTACTTTTTAAATGATAGGGTGTTTGGATTTGTTTTTAAATCTGTGGTGAAGTACACGTAATATAAAATTTATCATAATCATTTTAAGTATATAATTGAATGCTGTTGCACATTCACATTGTTTTGTACAGTTATCACCACCATCCCTCTCCAGAACTCTTCATACTGCAAAATTGAAGTTCTCTTCCTTTCGTAATTTCGCATGTCCCCCTCCTCCAAACATTTGCCAGCTACTGTTCTGCTCACCTGTGTCTTTGAATTTCACCACAGCGGGTACCTCAGGTGGAACCAGATAACATTTTTCCTCTTGTGACATACGTTTTTCACTGAATGTTATTGTTCATTCATTAATGACATGCCGGTTTTCTTCTGTTTAAAAGCTATTCCATTGTATGTGTATCCATTCACCTATCAGCGGACATTTGGATTGTTCCACCTTTGGCTTTTGTGAGTAGTGTTGCTGTGAACACAGGTGTACAAATAACTTCTCTGGCACCCTACTCTCAGTTCTCTTCTGGGGATGTATCCAGACGGAGCTCAAACCCATAGGGTAATTCTGTGTTTAATCTTTGAGGAGCTACTATTCTGCTTTCCACAGCAGCTGGACCATCTTACATTCCCATTCACGGGACACAAGAGCTCCATTTCTTTGCATCCTTGCCAACACTGTCATTTGCTTTTTTTTTTGAATAATAACTATACTTATGAGTGTGAGATAACAGCTTTTTATTTTTATTTAGCTTTTACAGTTCTAACCAGGTGAATTGAACATAATTTTTAAAGCATGACTTCCAGTACTGAGTTAGAAACACATGGGATAGCATTTTTAGGCAAATATTATTTTACAGATGAGAACGTAGATATATATATATGATTGAAATGGAGCCTCTAGTTTTTGAATTGGTGCTGTAAGCCATTGAGTTACATCACTAATACACGTCTCTTTCTTACAAATAAATAGCTTTATATGTTCATTGCTCCAAGGCATTGAGGGTAGTTACTGTTATATTCTAATCGGTTTTCCAGTTTTTTTCTTTCTGATAAGCTGCCAGATCATTAGATTTTGGCTTAGGGAACAGTGCTTTTGTTTTATCATTTGATGCAACAAACACAACTTTAAAGAAACATTTCTTGGGTTTTGATTTGTCTCATCTTGGTGGACAGTTGTTTAAAATGGAAGTTAGTTTTTAAAGAGATTTTTATACAACTAGTATGTTTTTATTAAAAACCTTCATAGCCCTGAGAGATTTAAACCCATTATATAGTAGTGGAAACTATGACCCTGAGCTTATGTCATGCCTAAATCTTCACACAAAGTTTTTGATATCCTGTGCTTTTCTACTAAACTTATTAGTTATAATGCAAAAATCTCAAAATGTTGATTTGTTCATACAGTTTACTATTTCATATCTTACTGATGCTTTTTTAAAAAAAATTTAGTCAGGTAGTAACATTATGGAAAATAGTATTGTAAACTTTGCTCTGATTGAACTTTGCTTTTTTCTGTTACCATCCTAAAATAGAAACATTTTGATGTTTTTTCCTGGCTTTTTTATTGTCCTTTCTATTTTTGTCTTCATTGTATTAAGCCTTCTTTAATCTGTATTCACATCATGACTCATGTGAAGGTAAACCTGTTTGAAAACTTTGGTTTAGTCTTGGTGATAGAAAAGATTGCCTAGTGATTAAGCTTAGGACAGGTCCAAACTTGTTCTAAACAGGCTTTCTATAAAGCTTTAATTTTTTTAATGTTTTGAAAAAATTTTAAAAACGTGACAAACGTTTTAGGGTTTATAACTCTCTTACTAGCTGAATCATTACTTAATACTTGTAAATATTTTTAAGTTTGTTCTTGTAAAAATGTAGACAAAGACACATTTGCAGGTAACTCTTAATGTGAAGACAAGAAACTGAAAGAATTGTTTTGAGTTGATTAACTAGCTTAGAAGTTAGCTTGATAAGTGAACTTTTAACAGCTATTCACTTTAACTTTGCCATGCCATATGATTACCAGTGACCATAAGTGAAACCAGACAAGGAAGTAAAGGGTAAAAGCATACTAACATATAACCTCCTATGACTCATTAGTATATTGATAAAAATGCTGACTTTTAAACATTTTAATAAAGTTTCTAGTAACTGTTTTTGTGGAGTATGTTTTGATACTTGAAGCATGTTTTTTGTATGCTGAAATTGAAGCCTATGTTAGTGATCTTTGCTAAGATGGTGTAAGTAATAATTTCTGTGGCCTTGTGGGGCCAACTGCCTTGTTTGCTGGTGTTTTGTGTCCACGAGGAACGAGAAGAGCCCTAAGACTTAAAGACATAGGGGGAGGAGTTCTTAATGGAAGGGAGCTAGTTGAGGTTCCATTTTTCTTAATAGAGTCAGACAGATCATCTCTTTTCCTTCCCAACTCATAGAGACTGCCTATCCTAGTTGATGTTTTCAAACAGGTAATGCTTTTTAAAATTTGTTCTTATTCAGCCTTTTTAGTTGTTCTTGGCAGGGAGGTTGGTCCTATAAAAGCTGTTCCTTTAACACTGAAATACCATTGTGAGGTAATATGTTAATGTTACATAATAAGTATTTAGAAGTTGGCTTATGAAGCAAACTGTATGAATGAAGTTAAATACAGAAGTAGTATGACCTCTACCCAGTTCCGCGCGAAAAGGGAGACATGAAATTGTCTCATTGTCAGAATTCTTTTTGTAAATCTCAGAGTTCGCTTAGTTTGTCCACTGGCCTTACTGGCTAAGGGGTAGTAACCTAAAGAGAGAACTAAAAATAGAGATTAAAAGTATGGTTTCTTGGAGATTAAACCTCTATCTCTTTGTATGATGTTGACATGTTAGGTTTTCAGACTTTTTTATAACATTTTATTTAAAATATTTGTAGTTTGACTTTTAAAATGCAAATAGAAGTAGCCACCAATTTTGTATCTCATCTGAGCTCTTTGCAGTGGGTAAGTGACTCAAGCAAACCTATTTTTTTTTTTTTTTTGTCTAAGTTGCAAGTGGGATTTTTTTTGAGGTACTGGAATTGAACCCACAAAGTGCCAAGCCATGTAACCTCAGGCCTTTTTAAATGTTATTTTGAGATAGCCTCCCCAAGATACCGAGTCTGGTCTCAAACTATACAGCATGGCCTTAGCCCCCCAAACATTCAGGGTTACCAATTTGTACCACCACACATTGCCCAGAATATTTAAGTTTTGTCTTTTTTGAGACAGACTGTAGTCCAGGCTGGTCCTGACTGCACTGTGCAGCCAAGGCTGGCCTCCATCTCACAGCAGACCTCCTGCCTCAGCCTCCCATGTGCTGGGATAACAGGCACGTACCGGCACACCCAGCCTTTGTGGTGCTGGAGAGTTGAACTCGGGGTCTTGTGCTGACTTGGTATGCTTAGTCAGCACATATTCTAATGCATATGGCCGAATTTTTTGCAGATCACAAGTTCACTGTGAATGTTTTTGTATCTTTTAAGACGTATTCATGAACACCTCAGTCATGCATGTTTCACAGCCTGTATTTTACCTGATGTTAATAAACTACATATCGAATGTTTATTATTGAATGAGTGTTTATTGCTACTAATTTTACATAGCCACACATGAAATTTTGGGCTTTTCCTTCTCCATTTATTAGTGCTTTGGTACCTTTAACTGGGTTTTTAGGGTTAACTTTTTAAAAAATTCTGTGTCATTCAGTTATTATCATTATACATACCTTGACACTCTCAAGTTAAGATATAAGGAAATAACTGTTACTGTAGTATCAGTTTCCCCTTGTTCTGTGACTTTGCCATTCTGCATTTTGCCTACAACTGCAAGTACATTCTTGTCAAGCTTGGCTTCCTGCAATGAAGCAGCATTTCCCCTTCATACACAGTGTACCTGAGGAATGCATCAGCTGTGTCTTCCCTGCTTCTTTCTTTTTTCCTGAGTCTTGAGAGAGAGTTATAGGCTGTAAGGCTTAAACTACTTTCTTATTGTTTGCATCACTGTGCTTAGTATTTGGAAGACTCATGCCAGGGAAGACAGGCAACAGTTTAAAAAGGAAGAGGTGGAAGTAGTTAATACAGAAAAAAGCAGCTGATCCTATCTGTATATGTTAGCTTTTTGATCAGAGAATTAAGCTCATTAGGAAGGTACATTAAAATTTCAGATTCTCTTTACCAGCACATTCTGTTTTCATGAAGCACAGAGTAAACCTTTTACTTCAAGATTAGTCGTGATGTAATTAACCGCAGAGTCAGAGAGTGTACAATGAATGCTAGTTTTTTACCCTTACAGTAGTTTTCATAGTTAAATTTTTACATTAACTGATACGGCCACTTTAGAAAAGAGGTACAGCAAAACCAGATATTACCAGCAGATAAATGGGTAAACGAGATCATGTATCCATGATGTGGAATACTGTTGTAACACTGAAAAGCAACAATACCTGGCACATGTTGCAACATTAATAAATGTTACAAAGTGCTTAGTGAAAGAGATCAGACACAAAAGATTACACATGGTACTGTAATTGTATAGGATGTCCAGGAAAGAGAAGGAAATTTATAGAGGCATTGGTACCAGGTGTTAGCAGTGGGTATTATCTATGAACAAGCACAAGGAATTGTTCAGAGTGATGGAAATTCTTTAGATAATAGCCATGATTGCAGAAATGTTGAATTTGAATGTAGTTGAGCTATAAATTATGGAACTACTCATAAACAGTGAATTTTATGGCAGATAGGCTATACTGCACATGTAAAAGAAACATTAAAAATACGATACTAATTTACTCTGAAGGTTACGTTGTGTTATGTTTGGGATCTGTAATGTACCCCCAAAGACTCCTATATTTGGATGAGCTGGGTTACCTGTGGAGCAGTGTGCTGTTGGGAGGTAGGGCCCAGGTAGAAGGGGTAGACGCTTGGGGTTTGACTTGGAGGGATTGTATCAATTTGTTGAGATTGGAGGGCTGTCAGGGCACAGATTTCAGGCTGTGTTACTGACTTGGGGCCCAGGAACTGAGGGAGGGCCAGTCACCCTGGGTGTAGCCCCTTCGTACCCCAGCACCCCAGCGTGAACTAAGAATGGAAAAAGAAACGTTGTTGCAACTCCTTTCTGAGAAAGCTTTTGCTTTTGCCTTAGTCTGTAGACATCCACTCCCTCACTTGGCTTTCTGTCTGCTATGTGGTGAAGGGCTGTTGCCAGCCATTTATGTATGGACTGTGTGAGACCTGAAACTGAACCAAACTAAATCTTTCGTCAGCCAAGTTGTGCGTGTTGGGTATTCTGTGCCAGAACCAAATAAGTAGGACACATTGTGTATTCATTTTGTTCTGTAATTTCTATAGGTAATACCTTCCCTAAATGTGATCTAAATGTTTGATAATTTTCTTAGCCTAAATGAGAATATTTTCTTAAGAAAGAGGTTAGTGCCTAATTAGACAAGTTAAATGTGATAATATTATATGTGTATGTAAATACGTCAATGTATATTTTCTCTAGAAAAGCTGCTCTCCCCTGGGTTTGTAATGTAGCTAAAACCAAAAGTGATTACCACTACTTTCTATTGTATAAAACATCTTGACTCTTCTTTCTGGTTAATTGAGGCAAGCTTGTAATCCCAGCACCCTGAGAGGCTGAAACAAGAGGATTCTAAGTTTGAGCCCAAGCTGGACAATTAAGCAATTTAGAGAGAGAGAGAGACCTTGTCTTGGAGTCAGAGATAACAGATGGGCTAGGCTGGTACTCTTTGTGAAGGCTGTTGCTTCAACCTCTAGTACCACCAAAACAGTAACAAACAACCATCCTGACAAATGAGAAGTTCTATGACAGTAGTTAGGCTACTTTGTAGTATAGCTTCTCTGTTCTGCTTTCATCTGTTGAATTTTTGCTTCCTGAAAGTCAGTTGTATTTTCAAACCTGTTTGTGTCTTTTGTTGTTCTTACTATTTCATAATTTAATAGGGTCTAAACTGATGTAGTGGTGTTAGAGCAATATTTTCTTTTGCAAACTAGATTGAATACTTTTAAAAGACTTGATAAAGGCAAATGGTTAACATTGATTTGTGTTACATAGATGCGTTTGAAAACACAGGATTGGAAACTGAAAATCTAGAAAGATTTCGTATTAAAATTTCTTCACAAATTTCTGTAGGTTATGTTCCACCCAGTGACACTGAAACAAGGAGTACTAGGTAGCTCATTATGTATGACTATATGCAAGAAAGAAAATACTGAACTACAATCCTGAGACCTGTTGGAAGATAATCTTGGTCTCCGAAGTTCTGAAAACATAACCAAGTTGCCCCATTTCAAAGGCTTACTGTGAACATTAACATTTATAACATCTTAATAATTTTGAAGAAAAATGTTGAACTTAGCCTGAAATTACTAAGAGCTCCTATACCTCTTTGAAGTCATATTCTAAGAACGAACATTTATATGTTTTAAGTTAAAGTATTTAAGAGGTAGGTGTATATATGTATGTTCAGTAGCACCCCTTTTTTAATCACCTGTATTTAGTTAACCAAGCACATACTGGTTTTGCTCACATTGGATAAAGAAGAGTTTCCTCTATGATGGTTTTCTATATCACAGAAATCTATATTCAGAATCATAGAAGTCAGACTTGTGAATTAGTTTATGCTACTTTTATTACTTGTATCTTCATGCTGAAAAGCAAGACAATAAGGAGACCGAACAAAAGATTTGGATCTGGAGCTCCCAGTAAGAGTAACGAAGTTTAAAAGTAATGGGAGGCATTAAAAGGAAGGAAAGCAGTTTGAGAGAAACTTGAAATGTTAAAAACTTCAGGGTCGATAAAGTTAGGAACTTACTATCATTGAAAAGTTGGGTTTCGTTGAAGTTTGATGTGAAGATTTAAAACATAAGTTTTTGATAAGATTAGATAAAATTAGAAATATGAAGATAGTTCTAATAAAAGAACAGTTTTACCTTTTTGGCCAGTAGATGTCTACCAGGCCAGATGATAGAGAGTAGGGGGAATGATGTTACACTGAGGGCTGTGCAGACCTGTTTACATTGTTGATAAGATAGAGCTCTCTGGATTCATCTTGTAGTTTGATTGGGTTTCCTTGTATTAGTTTAAGTTTATATTTAATGCAGTACTTCAGAAAATTCGGAGATCACTGCAGTGGTTCTTAATTGTTTTTACAGATGCCTCCAAGAATCTGGTGAAAGCTGTGGGCTCTCTTTTCCAAATGTTTATGTATAAACACACCGAATAATTTCCTAATGTGAAATGGCTGACAGATTCATCAAAGCTGAGACAGTGTTTGTTGAGAACAGAAAAGAATTATATTACCAATTCTTCAGTAACTTAATTTTTTCTGTAATAAAGCTTATTTCAGTATATTTTGGTATAAATAAGGATTTCAAATTAAACATAGCTATTAATTCTTGGTATGTGTGCTCTATACCAATATTCATTTTGAATGCCAATAATCATTTTAAGAATTTGCAAATGAAATGATGAATAGTAAGTAACCTGGTTAATATGACAGTATTACTTGATGCTATTCTTGTATATACATTATAGAGCCTTTAGGTGTTTACTAGTACCTGTCAACCTAAGTAATATGAATCTGTATTCATTCATCTCTTTTACTTCAAAAATGTGATCTTGAAATAGTATCTAGTAAAGAACTTTTATTGAGGCACAGTGTGGCTTTGAGGAAAAGATAGGATCTGCCTACCATAGCATCTGTTCCCCTCTACTTTCTGCTTATTTGCCTCTTCCTGGGGGAGTGTAATGTCTGCCATTTTCTCTTTTCTTTTGTAGGGTAAATTAGCCACTTTCTAAAGCCATTAGATATTTCAGTAGCCTTTGTAGATTGTAAATATTTAATTTCATATAGTTTGGGATGTAGTAGTGAATTCTGATGTTCCTTACCTGAGAAGTGACTGCTTTTGCTATTTTCTTCTTCTAGTAGTAGTAGTAGTAGTAGTATCATTTTTTTGGATAGTAAATCTAAGGCCTGGTGAATGCTAGGTGCAGACTACCACTGTTTAATATCCACAAGCTAGCCTTGAACTTGGGATCTTCTGCCTCACCTTCTTCCCTGGCATGATTTGGGTGTGGAATGTTCCCCCCCAAACCTCATATATTTGGATGTAGTGAGATAATTGTGGAACTGTGTGTTTTGGGGAGGTAGGGCCTGGCTGGAAGTGTATCAGCTTGTTGAAGTTGGGAATAGCCGGGGCCAGAGCTTTCAGATGTGCATTGTTGAGTTGTGGGCCAGGAAAAGAGAGAACACCCAGCCTAGGAGGCAGCTGGCAGGTTAAAGTAATTAAAGGAAGGAAAAAAGAAACTTTGTTAGAGCTTCTTCAGAGGTCTAGCCTTTGGGTGAGTCTCCAGACTCACTAGGCCTCCCTCTGAAAACTGGTGTGCTTCCTCTGTTATGGCTTCTTATCAATGGACTGTGTGTGAAATCTTAAACTGTGGAATAAATAAATCATTCCACCCTGAAATTGGGGGTGTTGGGTATTTTGTCCCAGCAATGAGAAAATAAGACATGCCCTCAGAAGCTGGATCACAGATTTGTGCCACCATACTGGGCTGTTTATTTTGATTAGAGGTTACAATAATTATGTTTATAAAAGTTGTACTCAGAATTACTTGTTTTGTGTTAACTGCAGGACCGTGTATATGTACAACAGAATAATGTGGAAAATGTCTACAATTTGGGATTAATTATTTTTCGAGATCAGGTTGTACGTTATGGCTGTATTAGGGATCATCTTCGGCAAACTCTGTTGGATATGATTGCAAGAGAGCGGAAAGGAGAAGTTGTAGACAGGTATGCTATTTAACTTTTTACCTTTGGGGTTTGGGTTTCCAGTGACTGTGTCTTAATCACCATGATAGTTTTAAAGTACATAGAAGGTTGAATGCCCCATGTTAAAGTTTTCAAAGGCCACCTATGACAGTTACCTAGAATTTAAGCAGATGTCTGTCATACTTTGAAGAGACCATTCTGTGTTTTGCCTAATGTGCTTTGTGAAAACAAATCATGAAAGATTTTTCTTTCTTTTTTTTCATTACCTTTTTGAGCCAAGGTCTTGCTGTGTTTTCAGCCTTGTCCTAATCCTCCAACCTCAGGCTCTCTAGTACTTGGGCCCGTAGGTGCATTGTAACATGCCTAGGTGGGCTTTTAACTAAATTTCATTCTTAATATTTTTGAAGAAAAATGTTGAGCTTAGTCTGAAATAATTAAGAACTGCTATAACCCTTCTAAGTCATACTGTTTTTTAATACTAATATAAGTATAATGCCATTCTGTGATCTTCTGCTAAAGTGATTTGAAATATGTAAGATTGCTTTCTTTGCTTCTCTTTTTAGAGGACCCCTTAGCGAAAAACTTGTAAAGTTCTTACCATTTCCAGTTGATGCTTAGTTATGATTGCTTAAAAGCCATTCAGTACAAAAATGATACTAATGCCTAGGAGCTGTTGTGTGCTGTACTCATGTCTGGCTTTACACCCTACCATGTCTACATGCTTTCTCTCTGCTTCCAAATAAACAGCTGTGGTTTGAGGTACACAGGAATACATGGAGCTGTAAGAATAGGGTTAGAACAACTTGACATAAGTAGATATGCAGTCATGATACTCTTTTCAGTTCGGTTACTTGAAATTCTTATGTATAATAGAGTCGTTTGTGAGATTCAACATTTTAGTGAAAGTTTTTAACTTTTATAAATACGTTTGTCTCTGCTTTTACATTTTATATGAATCCTTAGTAATTTGGTTATAAAGTTAGTTAACTTTCTGTTTTACAGAGGCGCAATAAGAAATGCCTGCCAGATGTTAATGATTTTAGGTCTTGAAGGAAGATCAGTCTATGAAGAAGATTTTGAGGCTCCTTTTTTGGAAATGTCTGCAGAATTTTTTCAGGTAATCAATGAAGATGTAAATAAATGATCTTAACAGGATGTTCTCAACACTGGTGAATGTAATTATTCATTTGGTCATTTTGACCTGCTTGATTGAGGCCCATTAAGGAAAGGGACGTGCAAACAAATACCTTCAGGACACTAGCTCCGCACTTTCACATTCTGTGAGCCTCACTCATTGATTTAAAACGTTGTGTAATTTTAACTTGTATACATGGTTTTGAAAGTTACATGTTTTAAAATAAACTCAGAAATACACTTCACACTTTGTGTGTGTGTGTCTGTGTGCATGGGTGTGTATCAAAAGTAAGCATAGTAAGTTAACAGGCAACACATTACCAATGAAATTTTGGCTGTGCAAGCTTTCAGTAATATCAGTTACTTGCAAAATAAACATAGAGTATGTCTGATTCCACATATGAATTTGTGTTAATGACTATTAGTTAAGAAATGGTAGGTTAATCCCAAAGTAAATTGTTAAAAATTATATATATATAACCCCAAATTGAGTTGTTAAAGTTGAAAGTAAATTAATACTAATTTATAATGAGTAACAAGCATGAGGTGATACTTAAAGGTAACGATCAAGAGACATTCTTGGGCTGAAGGAGTAGCACAATGGTTAGATAGAGTACTTGCCTAGCAAGCATAAGGCTTTGAGTTTGATTCCCCAGTACCATATAAGCTGGGTGTGGTGGCGCATACCTGTAATCCCCAGCATTGGGCAGGCTGAGGTAGGATTGTCATGAGTTCGAGGCTGCCGTAGCTACATAGTTCAGGACCAGTCTGGACTACAGAGCAGTACTCTAATCGCTTTATGGTAGTTGGGTAGTATTTTCAAAATAGAATATCTGAGTAGAATATTAACTTCAATTTTTCCTCCAATAATAGGCTTCTTAAACATGAATATGAAATTGTAACTATAATAATTTAGGAAGTCATTCATAATATCCATTAGATGCATATAAAATGAAATTCCATGGATTTTGATGTCATTTATCCATTAAATTTTTTTTTCATAATGAGTCGGTGGCATATGAGGAAGAATTGTGTCTACTATACTGGTGAGCCCAGACCATGCTTTTGAGCTATTTATAATGTATGATGTAAACAGTCTTTATTTTCTAATTATCTGTGGAGTAGTTCTAGGTGTATTTTACAGTATTTTTCCCTTTACACGGTTTTAGTTTTCTTCATTGCCGTAATGCATTGGCAGTGGCATATGTACACACACGTGACCTTTGCCTGTGTATTGCGGTTTTATTAGTACTGATAGTTTCACCCAAGAATTTTGATTAGTGTATTGATACCTGTTCCTAGGAATCTGATTTTGTTTTGTTTTGCTTTTTGTTTTTGAGACAGAGTCTCACTCTGTAGCCCAGTGTGGTCCTAAACTCACTACGAAGCCCAAGCTCTCTGCATTCCTTCTGTCTCAGCCTCCCAGTGCTGGGATTATAGGTGTGTACCATCACACCCGGCTTATATTGTGCTGGAGAATAGAACTCAAATACTTGGCCTGACTTAGTACTTGTTAAGCTAGCGCTTAACCATTGAGACTTTCCTCTAGCACCGAATCTGATTAATTTTAAGAATTAAAAGTACTTTTCATTAACGACGTGGGGAGTATTATTAAATTTCATGCATTAAATTTATATCCTGTGTAATTCTTAAATACTCTTATTAATGCTACTATCACATAGGCTGTAATCACTTGGTTTAACATTTAACATTTAGTGGAACTTCTGTAAGGAAGACAAGGTTACTATAAAACTTTATGTGTACTCTTGAACCTCGGAATGGCCTGGCAGGAGAACTTTAGTAACCAGCAGTGAGCAGCTAAACTTATGGTAAACATGGTTTGTCTTTCTAGTCATAATTTTACAGTAAAAGGGAGAAGAATTGCTAATCTTACTTGGAGTCAGATGCTTATATGTGGAGTACATTGGCAAAATTGAAGAAACACTGCGTACAGATAATGTATTTAGTCTTATTTATGCAAATGCTTTAAAGGTATAATTCAGACTTAGGAGTATGTACTGAGAAATTATACAAAAATCTTAATATCTTTACATTAACTTCGGTTGATTTTTGATAAGCAAGTTAAAAGCAGAAAAACACTGGAAAAAAATGATGCCTCTTAATTTCAGATGGAAAGCCAGAAATTTTTAGCAGAAAACAGTGCTTCAGTATATATAAAGAAGGTAGAAGCTAGAATTAATGAAGAAATAGAGCGAGTGATGCACTGCCTTGACAAATCAACTGAAGAGCCCATCGTGAAGGTGGTGGAGAGGGAGCTCATCTCCAAGCACATGAAGACTATAGTAGAAATGGAGAATTCTGGGCTAGTACATATGTTGAAAAATGGAAAGACAGAAGGTATGTGTTCTCAATTGGAAAAATGTCGATTTTGAAGTTATGAACATCATTAACTTACCACTTGTTTTGATCTGATTTAATGATAAAGCTTTACACTGTTTATTGTAAGTGGTGATTTTAGCTATTTCTAGTGGTACTTGAATGGCATTTTTACCATTTTAGTTCATCTTAAGTCTCTCCATTTCAGGATGTTTTCTAGCAGACGATGTTTAATGTTCTTACTGAGGCTAGTGATCTCATACATTGCTGTATTTTACATACCACTGGGTTTGGATGCTCTGTAATCCTATATATTCCCTTGCGCTTTTCTAATTCTTTAAATTCTAAAGTTTTCATCTTAGCATTTAGTGTTTATTGCTGTTTACCTTTTTGTCCTGAAAAAGACATGAAAGTGATGAGTGTCTTAGAGCAGAGTATAAGAAAACAGCAGTCAGGTTGACCTTGTTCTTCGTTTCTGATGCTTTGCTTTTAAAACTTATTTCCAAAACATTGATAAGATATGAAGAAATAAACATTGTTATTATTATTCTCCTGCTTTCTAGATTAAATCTTGACAGTATTCTGCCTACCTACTTGTAGGAAAATATACATTGCTCTTGATACCAGGGGTCTAGGTAAGGCGTGAAAAAAATTTTTTAAAGAGACGAGAATGCAAGAGAAGTATGGGCACCAAAGTTGTAGGAAACCATGAGTAGAATCTTTGCCTTGTCACATGGTTATATTTCTGTATATATGTCTGAAAAGTTGTATGTAAATTTGTTTTTATTGGACAAGGTAATTTTTTTAAAGGATTCTTCTGGTAAATTCTTGTAAAAACAAAACCTTTTCTAGTATATTCCCCATATTTTCTGAAATAAAATACTCTTGGATAATTGTCCACTATATGGTTGACAGAGTTGTTTGTGCTGTAACATGCCAAGTGGCAGATATTTTAGCCTATATAATCAATTATTTCTGTCCCCATAGTGAGAAAGTAGCCATAGACAATCACATAAGGAAAAACTATTGACTGTTTTAAAACTGTATGAGCTCCAAATTTTGAGTTTCATGTAATTCTGACAGAACTGTTTTTTTCCCCCATGAACCATTTAAAAATGTGAAAACTATTCTTAGTTCCTGATCTGTACCAAAACAAGTGGCAGAGTATATTTGACCTGAGGGCTGTAATTTGGTGATTTCCAATCTAAGTGGTCCCTGGTAAATTGGAGCTTTATAAAGTTTTTTTTTTCCTGCTTAGATAAGATAACTTGATAAATTGTCTAATGTACTAGTTAGTATTGAGTTACTGCCTTCTTACCTGTTTTGAGTATGTATGGGAAGGAATGATTAAATGAGATGCAGATTAGGACCTAAGAAGTGTTTAATAAAGAGAATGGTTGCTAAACATGCTTGAATACAGAGAATACTCTGTAACCTTGCATGGAGAGATGTTGAAGGGTAGGTGTGCCTAGCAGTGGCAAGCCCCTAATAACATGGAGGAAACAGCGTGATAGTGCAGTAGTTTGTAGTTAGTATTTTCAAAAGGTTAAGTAGTTATCTGCAGTTCCAAGTTACAGTTTAAAATTCCAACTTCAGTTTTCCAGCCTATTGCTAGAGACCTAATTATGAAATGATTTAATGTGTGAGCCCCACTTTTGAGCTATAAGTTGTGACTGTGTCAGAGGCACAGTTTAATCTTTAAGAAGCCAAATTCTAGTATCAGAAGTAGAAAAAGAACTTTCTTACTGTAAATGAAGAATAAATTTTCCTTGTCTAGATTTATATATAGACAGCAGTATGAAGTTCAAATGATGTCAGTTTTGTGTGAAGAAATGATGTTTAATTGTTGAGTTCCAAGTATTTTTCACTATCCCGCACATTGAATTGCAGTGAATTACAGTGGTAGTAATTTATCTCTGTAAACTTCCTTTTGAGTTTCTCTCAGGAAGGAAGGCACCATTGCTCCTTAAAGTGACATGAAGTCAATTTGTGGGGCAAAATTTTTGACATTGGTAGCCATGAAAATGTGCTAATCATTAGTGTCCTGCCGCCGAGAGCATAGTGGTCTGAGGGCCCCACTGTTGCACAGCCTTTGATCCACAACTGAGTTTACTTCTGACCATGTCGTATGCCCCTGGACTACTTTTAGGTATTCACTGTGCCTGGTGGGACTACAGTGAAATTGTATTGATGTACTATAGTTAAATATACAACATACCTAAGCAAAAAAAATTTTTTGGGGTGGTAGTGGTGGTTGTGTAGTTGTTTTTTGGTTTGAGGCAGGGTCGCACTCTGTAGTTGAAGCTGGTCCGGAAACTCATTGTGTAGTCATTTGGCCTTGAACTCAGAGCAGTCCTCTTGCCTCACCGTCCATCTGGAGTGCTGGAATTATTGGCTTGAACCCAGGGACTTGCTCTTCTTGCTAGGCAAGTCCTCTAACTGGTGAGCTATGCCCCTGGCTCTCCTAAACAAAACTTGTAACAACATAGGCTCAAAATAAGCTTCTCTCAAGAATACAGGTTCAAATTTTTCCTTAATCTTTAATGTAGTCAATTTGTATTTTCTTTCTAATTGCAGACCTTGCTTGCATGTATAAGCTGTTCAGTCGTGTGCCAAATGGTTTGAAGACAATGTGTGAATGTATGAGTTCATATTTGAGAGAACAGGGAAAAGCCCTTGTCTCTGAGGAAGGAGAAGGAAAAAACCCTGTTGACTATATCCAGGTAATGAACACAGAATATTCTCTTTGTTTGTGATAAAGTCACAAGCATTACAAAAACCCCTTTTACTGAGTGTTTTTATTATGTGTCACATAATTTACCCTAATTGTCTAGTGATAAACTAGTGTGTGTTATTAGTTTACTAGACAGGAGAATGAAGTGAAGTGGTGAGAAGGGTCTTTGCTTCATCATAAATATAGTACACATACATTGAAGACAATGCTTCTGTCATTTTGAATGGGGACTGCAGAGGCTCAAACAGAACATAGATTCTATAAGTTTACTTCTGAATATACACATTTATTACTACAAAAAATTATGCAAATAAGGTTATTTATGGAAATTTTTTTACAGTGTTTCCTAAATTTCTTTGTTTTTCTTTATAAGGGCTTACTGGATCTGAAGAGTAGGTTTGATCGCTTTCTCCAGGAATCCTTCAATAATGACCGTCTCTTCAAGCAGACTATTGCTGGTGACTTTGAGTATTTTCTCAATCTCAATTCCAGGTCTCCTGAATACCTCTCATTATTTATAGATGATAAGCTGAAAAAGGGAGTAAAAGGGGTAAGTAATGATGTGTTTGGAAATACATTAAATTTATTAATTTGAAGTTATAGAATGAATTAAAAAATTAGGAAATGTTTTAGATACAAACTAAAGCAGAACCCTTTGTTATGCTTAAATAGGCTGTGGTCTATTAAAAAGTATTGTTTAAAGTATTTATAATTGTTAAAAACAACTATCTGGAAGAATCAGGTACAGTGTAGATGACCGAAAGCTGGAAAACTGTCCCGTAGTACAGAATGTTGCTTGTTTTCATATAGTTCTGGAGGTTATATATCAAGTAATACTTGGATTTTGGACATTTGAAAACATCGACCAGCTCTTTGAAAACAGTTTGAAAGCTGCTAGTAAAGTCTAGAAACTGAATTTCAAACAGTGGATATCTCCAGGGTCTTAAGAAACATAGATAGTCAGGTTAAGTATATTTTAATTGCACATGAATTGTTTGTTTAGTGTTTTTGTTTTTGTTTTTTGCTTCCTTTTGCAATTTTGGGGACAAAAGAGACAGGCAGTAACTTGCCACAAGTACATATAGGCGGTAGGTGTAATAAAAAATAAAAGTATTGGTAAGGCTGCACAGAAATCACACATTTAGTTTTTATAGTACAGCCTGTCTTCGTGTCATCTTGCTCTTAATTAAGAGATAAAAAGGTAAAGAGCCTCTTTACTGCTTAAGAACTAAGGGTTTTAAATGAGCTTCAATGAAAAGATGTCACTTTTGCCTATGCAGGTTTTAACCTACTATTATGCAGAGTTTTCTAGAATCTTTGTGAATGTGGTTCTGTTTCATCTTCTACCTGCCACCCTTCAGACTAGCTTGTCACCTTGTGCTTCCACCTTCCTGGGGGACTGGAGTCACTTTCATCCTTTTGCCACTGCTGTGTTAGATGAGAATATAAGCATTGTGCTGCTGTGCGCAGTAGGAGGCAGTTTCCCACACCACAGTCCTGCATTCAGCCTGTGTTTTCAAACAGTAGTATACTCAAGGTATTGAGGGGCTGTGTTCCTATTTCCATACAAGTAAAATTTTGTAATTCTTAAATTATCTTTTATTTTGCAGCTAACAGAACAAGAAGTAGAAACCATATTGGATAAGGCAATGGTCCTTTTTAGGTTTATGCAAGAAAAAGATGTGTTTGAGCGTTACTATAAACAGCACCTGGCACGAAGGCTTTTGACAAACAAAAGTGTTTCTGATGACTCTGAAAAAAATATGATATCTAAACTAAAGGTACGGTGCACTGTAGAGCACGCCTTCTGTTTATCACTTAATGAGCACCAGCAGCATGTGGTGAGGAAATTATTTACTTGATTTTAAATGTTTTTTTCAGAAATTGTGAAAGGGGGATGGTTATTTTTGAGCAGGATACAGACTGTACTTAACGTTGTTCAAGTTGTGGGATATACACAGTTCTCTGGGATTTGTGGTGTAGTGGCAGGATAAGATTAATACAGCATTATAAAAGGAACTACCACCATGTTATTCTGTTGGATACAAAAAGGCCCGTAGATGACCTGTAGCAGAATGACCTGGGTGCTTACTGAAAATGCAAAGCTCAGATCCATACTTCTGTGAGGTACAATGAAAAGCAGTCTGGGGATTTTTATTTTAAAGTGAAATCTTGGGATTATCCTAATGCGTTCTAGAATTTGGTAGCGAAAAGATATACAAGGTCAACAGGGATGGCAGCTACATGAGTGATTTGTTTCTGTATTTTCTTATAGAAAAATCATGTCAGTTTATGTGTACTTGTGATTTTCCTTCACAGACTGAATGTGGGTGTCAGTTCACATCAAAACTGGAAGGAATGTTTAGGGATATGAGCATCTCAAACACAACCATGGATGAATTCAGGCAGCATTTACAGGCAACTGGGGTAAGAGTCTGTATTAACTTCTACCTAGATATATTTGTAAAATTTTTTCGTAATGGAAATTTTCATTAATGTAACCGACAAATGTATAGATCTTAACGTAAGAGAGAGGGTGGGAAGAGGGATGAAGGACTTGTAGGAATGGGAAAATCACTTAGAATGGGAGGGAGGAAAGGACTAGAGGAAAAGAGGGAGGGGAAAGTAGTCAACAGTGATATCTATGGACATGGATTCTCCCAAGTTGTGTGGACTTAGCATGTTACTGAATCTGTAGTACATTCGTATTCAAATTAAAATAATAGCAATAAAAACTCCCCAAAAAGTCATGTAGTGACACCATATATGTCTGATTGCTTAAAAATTTTTCTCCATATGACGTCTTTATATAACTGTACTAATATTATAATAGTATTTTTATTCTAAAATTCAACAGATCTTTATTACTTTTGAGTGAATGCATCGAAAATTTAATAGAATTACTCTTGTTACAATTTTTTATAGATTGTAAAAAGAATAGTGGACATTGGTAAACCTTACTAGAATTTTAAAATTCTTTTCACTTTACCCTAGGTTGTGTTATTTTGGGATGGTTATTTGCCCTTCTTATCCCTTGGTATTCATTCTCATCTGTGATGTCAGCTTAAGTCAGTCTCATATACTAAAGAAAATTATGGGATAAACAAATTGTAAGAGTGTGGAAATTAGTGTGTGATGAGGGGGTTTTGGATTGTGACACTTAGAAGGTGGTAAGCTGAAACTTCTGTGGCTTTTGAGGGTTTTGTGTGGTTTTGCTGAGGTTTGATTTTTTTTTCCATATCTTTTTAAAATTTACCTTAACCTTAAGTTTGAAAATTTAAATTACAATTTGAGGGTTTTTTTTTTAAGTGACTAATGTGTAGGCTACATGCCACTCTGTAGTTAAGATAGTTTTTAACCATTGACAAATACAGAGACTTTTCCTCTGGCGTGGAAATAAGGGATCTTCACTTATTATTGCACAGTCCCATCCTGTACTAAAAATACTGAAAAATACTTAATTTTGTATGATGGGTGAGAGAGAGAGTGTGTTGTGTGTGAAGACAGTTTGACTCCTTTTTAAATAATAGTACAGTTTGCCGCACAAATATGTAGTAGACAAAGTCCAAAAGTAAGCATGGTAGAAATCTACAAGAGAAGTTTGGGTGAGCCAGAACTAAACTGATAAAATTACCCAAGGTGGTATTTATTTTTGTTTTTGTTTTTTTGTTTTTTTTTTTTGTTTTTTTTTTCTTTGCTTGTTTATACTCTTTACAAATTTGGACCTCTGTCTAATACATTGATAGATAGTTATATTTTTGTGCATTTTTTGGTGTGATACATTTTTTCCATTAATCATTCATATATCAAGAGCTATAAAAAGGTAATGATATAAATGATATTCTGAAGAAATCATGTTAGAAAATTTTCCTGGGTATATTTGTCTTAAGATACTTGAAGGCCTGTTTATTAAAAAATAATTTTTAACCTCTTAACCATCTTGTTGAAATTATTTCATTAAAGAAAGAGGAAAAAAACCTGGTCATTCACCAAGGTAATTTCAGTAGATTGTTTGCGTTTGTGGCTGCTGTTACAGTTTGTGAATTTTCCAGTGTCTTGTATTCATGAATACTCATGTACATCCTGTGCCTGTGGTAGAATATTTATTGACTAGTTTAGTAACTACAGTAAACAGAGTACTTACTAAGATGTTCAGGGTTCCTTCTATGGGAGCGTAGGCTAGTCTGCTTGCACTTCTATTCACTGTTAGCTTGCCCCACTTCCAACCATCTCCTACCCCAAAGTACTGGGCATTGCACCCAGGGCTTTTGCACTGAGCTACGTTCCGTTTTTAATTTTTTAAATTTTGAGACAGGGTCTCGTGAAATCATATACATTGGCCTCGAACTTGCAATCCTTCTGCCTCGGCCTCCCAGGGTACTGGGATTACAGGCCTGTGCTACCAGTTCTTGGCTTGCAAGACTATTCTTTACATACAGTTATGTATTCTTTATAATTGTTTATGCTGAAGCCTGAAGCTTTAGGCCTCCTAGACATTAATCTACTTTAGAAAGCTTTGATGAAAAGTAGCAGACTGTGCAAAACAAATCTTAAACTTTGAAATCTTTTGAGCTTTTATAAAATATCACTACTAATCCATAAGCAGAATATTCTCTGTAGCTTTCTTCAAAGTTCTTGGCCTGTTGAAGTATTCCAAGTCAGTAAGTCTTGTACTTAGAGGTCATATAACAAATGCTATTCATAAAATCCTAGTATTATGAATTATTTTATTTAGACAAATCTTGTTTATTGAACTGTAAGAAATTTTAACTGTCCATTTCCCCCAGTGTTTCTGTTAAAATAAGGTTAGATCAAGAAGGCCACCTTCCCATCATCATTTCTAATTATTTATATCAGCAAATTACATCCTTTTTGACATACTATACTGGAACAATTGCTTTGGTACCCGCTCCTGTCTTGTGCAGTCTTTGAATATAAGCTGAATGGTTTTAAAGTACACCAAGATGACTAGAAAGAGTAGGATTGTAGTAATCACTACCAGAGAAATGTTTCTTTGGGGTTGTTCTCCTCTTTAATTTTTTTTAATATTGTAAAACTGCTTTCTGTGCTAGCATTTTCTGCAGTGGGACTGTAGCAGAGAGTACAACAGACAAAAATACCCACTATGCTAGAGCTTACATTTTAATCAAGCTTATGGATTTTAAACAGATAAGTAAATTGCTGTGGAAGAACTGTAACAGCAAAGAATGCTCTGAGAACACCTGGTTTAAAAAAATGTCATTTTGAGAAGAAAAAAGCTTGAAAGAGAGTAGGGAGCAAGCTGTATAGAGACACAGCGGAAGAGAGGAGAGTCTTTCCATTTTTAGATTATGAGTAGATTTCATGCATATTGCTAAAGGGTGGATGGGTTGATAAAATTGTGACCTTCCCTGTCTTTGCATGTGGATGGTTCTTCACCTTGACTGGGGCATCACCCGAGTGTCTCCGATCTGATACGTACACTCTTGTATCGTCTAAGATTGTTTAGCTTCAGCTTCTTTAAAGTAGTTATTATTATTATCTTATTGTTAATGTATTATAAATGCTATTACCAGTAAGTAATAGGCCATTTGTGTATTAAGATGTTAAATATTCTAAAACTGAGATGAAAAATATTCTCAGAATTTTTCTCTGAAATTACAGGAATAGGACACTTTGACATTTTACTTTTTAAAATGATTATAACTGTAGTTTTCAGTGATACCAATAAGACTTTATTGTAAACAAGCCAACAAGTATCTTGTTTAGTATTTTTAAGAGAACATCTTAATAGTTGCAGTTATTTGGAAAGTACTAACTAGATGGGCCTAAACTTTAAGATCTGTTTTATGTACTAGATATTGGATATGGAGCCAGCTACTTTAGTTTCAGTGCCTACATGGAACAGACAACAAGTCCCTAGTTCATGTTAAGAAACTGCCTCTTCCTATTTATGTAGGTATCTTTAGGTGGTGTTGATCTCACAGTCCGGGTGCTCACGACTGGATATTGGCCCACTCAATCAGCCACACCAAAGTGCAACATCCCCCCAGCACCAAGACATGCTTTTGAGATATTCCGAAGGTAAGCCTAAGTCAAACTTTGTATTTCTTTCTCTTTTTTTTTATTTTAAGGGATTTGTTTATTTATTGAGACAGGGTCTTGCTTTGTATTCCAGGCTAGTCCTGAACTCACCACGGAGCCCAGGCTGGCCTTCAACTCATGGCATTTCTCTTGCCTCATCCTCCTCAGTGCTGGGATTATAGGGATGTACCATCATGCCCAGCTTTATGTAGTGATGGGGAATTGAACTCAGGGTATTTAGCATTATTGATGTTGCTAAGAATGACTAAAGTCCATTTTCAACTTTATATGCCAAAGTAGAATGTATCCTTTATGTTTTTAGTATGTGAAAATTAGTTGCATAAAACTATTTTTGGAGAAATACCTTGTCCTTTTTAAAGTATAAGTGGGTGGTTAGTTAGGAATTATACTTAATGTCTATTAGTAGCTAGGATAGATAGATTATTGAGTGTGTCTTTTCTAAAACATAAGTGCATGACTAGGGAGTATATCTTATACGGTTGATATCTGGCACTAGCCTAGGATGAATTACTTGTTGTATGGAGAAAGTAGTCTTAATAACAGGTGGCTAAGCAGCGGGCTGGGGGAAAGTCCCGCAGGAACTGTGTGGAGTGTTGCCTTTGTGCTACCCAGCTAAGTTGCTCCGGTCTCATGTACCACATTTCTGCTGTGTAAAAGTTGGAGCTCTGCTCTGCTGGAGTTAGGAGGTTTCCTTTAATTTTTAAAGTCTCTTATGTTTCTAAGGATTGTTGTTTTGTAATTTGTAATTTCAAATATGCAAATGGTACCAACCTAAAACCTGGTTTGATTTGCTTAAAGGTTCTACTTAGCCAAACACAGTGGTCGACAGCTCACACTCCAACATCACATGGGTTCTGCAGATCTTAATGCCACTTTTTACGGTCCAGTTAAAAAGGTAAATGTTGATACTTAAAATTACTCTGTAGAACTCACTTGTGCTTTATTTGTGTCCGCCTTGGTGAATGATTTCTCTAATGTCTCATATATTTAAAATGTTAACATGCTAGCTTGGTTTATTACTTCTATTTCTATAGATGCTAAATAACTTCATTTAAAAATATGATCGTAACAGTAAACATCATTAAGGAATAAAATAGTATTACATAATATAAGGTATCTTAATAAGATTAAACTAGTAAATATGTTCCATAAAATAGTAAAATGTAAGTTGAGGCATACAAAGCCAGGAGATGTCTTCCCAAAACTGTGAATTTCTTTAGTCCTTTTTCCCCATTTTAATTTTTATTTTTTGCTATTAAAAAAAATTTGCTTTAAGTTCTCTCTTAAATATATTTTATTAGTGCCTGTTAATGTTACAGAGTGTTGGCTTTCAGTGCATGGATATTTGTCGTATGCATCTCCCCTATAATTCTTTGCGCACCGTCTCCCTTTGCACGGTTCCCTTACCCTTGTCTAATCGTAGTCTCCCTTCTGCTTTGCTGTCATCTGTTTTAGGTTCCGTATATTAGAACATGCAATACTTGTCTTTCTGAGTCTGATTTATTTAACTTCACACGATGATCTTCAGTGCCATCCGTTTTGTTCCAGATTGCATAATTTCCATCTTATTTACTGCTGAACGCTACTGGGTACATATATACCACATTTCCTTTATTCATCCGTTTTGGGATACCTAGGGTGGTCCCGTATCTTGGCTCTTGTGAATTCTTGTGAATTGTGCCACAATAAACATGCGTGTGCAGATACCTTTATAGTATGCTGATTTAATTTCTTGGGATACATATCAAACAATGGTATAGATGGATCAGATGATAATGAGGAATCTCCATAGTGATTGCCACGGTAGCTATACTCATTTCCATTCCCACCAGCAGTGTAGGAGGATTCCTTTTAGCTCTCATTCTTGCCAGCATTATTTTTTCTGTTAATGATAGCCTTTGTGTTTGTGGAGTGTCACAGAATTTCATTGTAGTTTTAATTTGTATTTGCATAATGGCTGAAGATACTGAACATTTTTTCATATACTTATCAGCTGTTTTTAACTTGGAAAAACATTTAATTCACTTGCTTATTTACTGATTGGGCTATTTCATTTTTTAGGGTGAAGGTTTTTTGTTCTTTATATATTGTAAATATTAATCTTTGGCAGAGCTTTTCTCCATTCTCTGGATCGTCTCTGCACCCCGATGGTTGTTTTCTTTGCTGTGTGGAGTTTTTTAAGTCGACAGAGTTTTCGTTGTTGATTCCTGCTATTATTTCCTGTGCTGTTGGAGTTTCTGTTCTTGCCTGTACCTTCCATTGTCTCCCCTTTGTTTTATTTTACCAGTCTTAAAGACTCAGATCTTACCTAGGTCTCTGATCCATTTTGAATTGATTTTTGTACAGAATGATACCTTGAGTCTTGTACATACTGAGTATCCATCTCTCCCAGCACCACTTGTTAAAATGACTTTCTTTCAGAGTGTGTCTTGGTTTTTGTTCAAGAATCAGCTATAGTTGTGTGGGTTCGTTTCTGTGTTCTCTGTTCTGTTCCCTTGATCTGTCTTGCTGTTTTTTGTGCCGGTGTGCTGTGTTAGTATGGTATAATTCTTATTTCTAATAAATCAAAAGCAGAAAAATTGACACCTGCAATTTGTGAGGCTTATTGTTTATGTAAAGTCATTAAAGAAATTAATGAACTTTGATTTTTCTTCCTCTTTAAAAAATAATTGGATTTTTATATCAAGAATTGTGAGACGTAGAGTAATAATTTTTATTATTTGGTATGGGCCAGATCAAGGTCACTTGCCTTAATATCGAAAGTTGCCAAGGAACTTCTTGAAATTATTAAAATACTTAAATTGTTATCAAGGCAGCATTACATCTGAATTTTTTAAAGATTTTAATAAAATCATCCCGAATGATGGGTTACTGTAAATAACCGAGTTACTTTTTGAAAAAGAGTATGTAAATTATCTATATAGATGGATGTAGCCATTTTTATTGAGACAAGGTCTGCCTGGCCTTGAACTAGTGATCCTTTTGCCTGAGCTTCTGAGTAGCTGAGATTACAGACATGTGTCACCATGCTTGGCTGTGATACTATTACATATTTAGGTATGAAGAGGAAGTTCAGGAGACCAAAGAGCTCAGCTCTTACTGCTGTGCTCTTTCATTTTGTTGTAAAAGAGAAGGATTTTCTAAGTTTTTTGAAAATTTAAGAAAAATCATTTTTAAAACAATGCACGTTAATTATTGAAAACATGAAAATGTACTTTAAACCTCTTACAATGTAGAGTAGGAAACAGCTGTGAGAATAATAGTTTATTCCTAAACACTTTGGCATTTTTTGATATCTCAATGTGATCACGTCACACAGTGAAGCAAACTAACCATATTACTCTTGTTGGTATTGTAATGGCAGTGGTGTTTTATAAATGCATTATTATTGTCATCCTGTTGTATATTGTTAATGTTTAGGAATTGTTGATTACTTATTCAGCTACGTTAAAATAAAGAGCATCTCTAAGGATTATATATTTTGTATGTATGAATATAAACGTATTTTTAATAGATTTTTTGCATAGGAACAAATTAGTTTTGTTGGATTTATTTATGAAACATGCTGTAAAAGTTAATATATAATTTTATTTACTTATTTTAATCAAACAGGAAGATGGATCTGAAGTTGGCGTTGGGGGTGCACAGGTGACTGGCTCTAACACACGGAAGCACATATTGCAAGTCTCCACTTTCCAGATGACCATACTAATGCTCTTTAATAATAGAGAAAAATACACATTTGAGGTATGGGTTATAGTTGTATATATTTTAAGCAACTGGTTCTCTACTTTATATTACTATAGAATGGTTCATTTTGCCCTTTTTACAGTTTTCTGTTAGGGGAACTGTGTGTCATGTTCAGCTTTTTTCAAAGTTATTTTTTGAGACAGGGTCTTGCTAGAACTCTTAGAACTCAAGGCAGTCCTCTTGCTTCAGCCTCTGGCATGCTGGGATTACAAGGGTGCGCAATGCTGGTGGGGAATCAAAATGAACTGTGTCCCACCCTGCCCTCAACTTCTTTGATATAATATTTTTGAGATTCATCCCCATTGTGCAGATATGTCAGTTCATTCTGTTTACTGCTGAGTTGATATTCAATGAATGTGCTATATTTTCATTATCATTTGGGTTGTTACTGGGTTGAGCTGATAAGAATAAAACTATATATTTAACCTAAGAAGCTTTCCAAACTACATCACAAAGCATTTGTACTACTTTTCATTCTTACCTATGGAGAAGAAAGGTTCAGTTCTTCCACACCTTCTGCATCCATTTTATTGTGTAACTGCATCACATGGATGTAATTTTCCTTTCTTTTGATGAAAAGTGATGCTGCTCATCTTTTGTATGTTTGTAAAAATTTTCTTGTGTATTTTGTGTGAAGTGTATATTCGTATCTTTTTTGTGCACTTCTGGATACTAGTGCTTTGTCAGATATGTATGTTCTGAGTATTTTCCAGATCTGTTTGCCATGATTCACTTTTTAGTGTGTTTTTGAACAGAATATCTTAACAGTGACAGAGTTTGGTAGTTCATTTTTCATTTTATAGTTTGTGCTTTTGGCACTTAAATCATTACTTATCATGAAATTATACCGTCTAATGTTTTCTGTTAAGCATTTTATAGTTTTCATGTTTAGGTATGTGATCATTTGTTGTTTTTCTTTTTGTTACACAATCAGTAGCTCATTCTAGCATCATTTATCGAAAGCACTTTTTTCCTGTTGAATTATTCTGACCTCTTTGTAAAAAAATAATGAATTAATCATATAAAGTTGGAGCTGTTCTCACTGTTGCTTCTTTTTTTTCTTTCCTTTCTCCTTATGTCCATATCCCATTAACAAATTCCTTCCTGCAACCATCTTTTTTCCTTAGAATAATTATGCTGACTTTGTACTTGCTGTTTTGTCTTACCCTGTGTTAAAACATACTACTTTAAATTCAGCTAATCTTTATCTGTATCTTCAAAGAAAGGGTCTCATAGTTGAATTGAAGATCATACGCTTCTTGGTTGAGTGTAAACTTGATACTAACTAACACTGTGAGAAGTTTTAAAATCAAGTTGCTGTCTTTATACCTATTTGAAAGCCACTTTTTGCATATAGGTGAATATAGGAAGGAAAATGAATTTGAAATTAACAAGAAGCTTTTTAATTTCTAGGGGTTTTTTTGTTCCTTGTTGTGGTACTGTAGGTTGAGGCTAAGCTCTAATTCCTAGCCCTCCCCTCTCCTTTTTGACAGTTGCTACATTGCCCAGGCTGAGTTTGAACTTGATCGTCCTGCCTTAGCCTCCCAAAGTGCTGGGATTACAAGCCTGCGCTTTTAAATCTGTGTTAATACTCAGAGGTCTATACTCCTGCATGTATGATAAACATAATTAACAGATGATCATTTTGTGTTACATGGTTATGGGAAATGTTTTTAAACCTACGTGTTTTAGTTCAGTGACTAAGTCAGAAGAGTTTTTTTCTTATGTTTAGCAGATGGATCTACTTTACCCAGGGATTAACCTTAATTTTCATGTACAAGATGTATGGAATTGAGTCTCAAGAATATTGAATAAATAAGCATTGAGTGTTTTATAAATAGTTTTTTGTAGATAATTAAGAATTACAGAATTGTTGTGAAAAATATATTTTAAGCAACATATTCTTCTTGATAAATGCAAGGGTTAATTTTCAGAGTCTCGTTCATAAAGGACTGGCTCGAATAACAGGATAAGCAAAGTGATTATTAAAATTGTTACATTTTGGTGCTTTAAGCTTTTTCCCAAGTTGGATTGAAGTCATTGATGCTAGTGAACAATGACTAAGTAGAAGTTGAAATTAAGTAGAAGTTGCCTCTAACGTTGGCAGTTTTAGCTAAGTCAGAAGCCATCAGAATAAGAAGCATCACGTCTATTAGTGTGATGTGCCTATGGCTTCAGACCTTTGAGGTTGCTTACACTTCAAAACTAGGACATCATGGTGCAGATATATGAAGTTTGTTTTTACTTATATTGTATGTTTCTTTACAGTCTTCATGGAGTAGTAGTCACCTTTTTTGCAGAAGTCAGAGGAGACAGTTGAAAATATTTAATAATTTTAAAGGATGCTGGTCTTTATTTTTAAATGTTGAGTTCAGAAAGATGTATTGTTTATGACATATTAAATACTTAGAATTCAGTGATTTGAAGCAACCACTAATAATTTATTATTTCATTGTTCCTATAGGTTAAGGATTCAACAGGAGCTCCATTGTTAGGTCCTGGCTTTGGTCTTCTATTGCTTAGTTTGAGGTTGAAAAATACACTTCCCATGTGGCTCATTTGGCTGGCAAATTTGTTGAGGCAGTGGGTAAAAGGCTTTAATTTCCTCCTACACCAGCCTTACTACCTTGTTATTTGATTGTCCTGAATCCTAGAGGCTAGCTTTCCCTACAGCTTGTCATTCAAAAGGCCCAGGCAGAGTCTGTATTTATTTTTAATTGAACCTTTATAGTCACATATTATCTCTTTCTTATCTCCTTAGTCTCCCAAGTCAACCCTGACTGCACAAGGTTAAACATACAGGGTCAGTGTGAGCCATCTTAGAAGTTGACTGCAAATGACATTAAATTGTATTGTCACATTTTGTCCATAGTCGTCAGGATGCTGAGACTTTTTCTGCTTTTGTATATATTTTGCACTAATGAAAATTTACTATGAAGTAGAACAGCTAGTAAAAGGAACTGTATATACTGGTTGTCATCTTAATACTTTATAACACTGGGTTTTGAAAGAGATAAGGCGATAATATATTTTGTTGTTGTTCTCGGTTATATTTTTAAATTTTTTTCCAAGGTAGAATTGTAAATATAAAAGCTAATTATGGGTATTAAGGTCAGATGAAATTAAAATAGAAAACCATTAAGCATTTCATTAAGAATCTGTAATAATCATTGGTAATACAACTGTACAGTATATTAAAGAAAAGTGATTGAACGTACAAGGAGAAAAAGACAGGTCTGTAATCATAGAACTTCTTTAGACATCAGCTAGCCAGAAAAGTGATGAGGGTGGTGCATAGAAGATTTAATAGCACAATTAAGTTAAAATGTAAATGACGTAGAGAACTTTGGACTAAGAAAGCAAGTACTTGTATTCCTGAAAAATCAAGAGTAAATATATAAGCTTAGTACCAAACTGAACAAGTCTCCGTTTATTTATATAAAAAAGCATAAATATTAAACAAATTATTAGTCATATTTGGGAGTATATTGAAAGAATAATACACTGTGCCTGGTAAACAGGGTTTATCTTGGAATTCAAAGAAAGGTCTAAATTTGCTAAAAGGTAGTAACACCCAATAACAGTAAAATTAATTAATTACTAAATTGCCATCCACCATTTTAAGGAAAAACCCAACTGATTACCAGTCTCCGTGCCTTATTTCTGGAATATAGGACTCTTAGCTACCTAAGAATACTATGAAATGCCTTTATGTTAAGATTATACTTAACAGTTGAGATTTAGACAAGACACTAACAGTAACAAAAAAACAAAAACAAAAGAAACCCTAGGCACTTTGAGACAGTCTTGCTCTGTAGTCCAGAGTGGTCCTGAACTCACTACATTATCCATAATGGCCCCAGATTCACAGTAATTCTCCTGCCTCAGCCTCCCCAGTGCTGGAATTACAGGTGTGTAATGCCCAGTTCAAGTGGTACTAGGTGATCAAACCCAGGGCCTTGTATTTTCTAGACAAGCACTTTAGCCACAGAGCTATGCCACCAACTTGGACTCTTTTTAAAAACAAGGATCCAGATTATTCAGATTCTTATCTTTGTTACTACTTTTGAGACTTGTTCTGCAATCCTACCAAACTAGGAAAGAGAAGTGAATTTGGTAAATTATCAGGAAAGAACACAATGTATAAAATCCATTACAAACATGTGATTGTCAATTGGCAGCATGTGATAATCAACTTAGAAAACATTCTTCAAGAATTCTGTTGAAAAATTATCTTTCTGTAAATCAGTATTCAAGAAGTGACATGAAGAAAGGCATTTTTTTCCAAGAATAATAATCTTCATAATCATTTTAACAAGAAATGCAGAAGACTTAAACTAAGAAGATAAAAACAAAAGAATATGATAGGGCACATGTGCCTGAATGGAGCACTGTGTGGTAAAAGGAATTTTTTTTAATCAGCCATACATTTCATTCAGATTCCAAATCAGAATTCATCCGGACAAGAATATGAACAAGTAAAGTAAGCAAAGCTTTTTATTATAGAGAAAGAACAGTCTTAAAGTATGAAAACAATGAGAGGGGAAGAATCTGTGATAATTATCTTAATAAGCAAGCCTGTAATAAAATGACGTTTTTAAAAGGCGTGGTCAAATGGCCTGTTTGAACAAAGTAGTATTCAGAAGGAGATATGTAAAATTTTAGGCTTTGAGATGTGATCAATTTATTGTTTAGTAGTAAACTTAAAATAATTGGTGTTTTATTTGAAGGAGCAGGATTGGGACCTTCCACATGTCTCATCAAATTCAAAAATAAGTTCTAGGTACATCTAAAAGCCTAAATACAAATAATCATAGATCTTTGAAAGTAATAGAAAAATAGAACCTTTTAATGACTTCAACATAAGTAAGATCTTTTTTTAATGTTACAGAAATATCAAAGGATGAAAGTGGTACATTTAAAACAAATAAAATTCTTTAAAGGTATCTTTAAAGTTAGAGAGTAGGAGAAATGATATAACAGAATCGAAAACTGTAACATAGAGCTTGCATGAATCCTTGGTTAAGTGCACATTAAAATAATAAAATGGCATTATTAGGCTAGCACATGGGCAAAAGAAAAATAATCTCGTGTTGAAGACGATGTTAGAGAATGGATATTCATACACTGGGATGTAGCTCAGAGGTAGTAAACATTTGCCCAGCATGTATTTGTCAAATAAGTGTTTCTCAAATAGGAAAGTTTGTAACTAGAGAAAGCAAGTATATTTCTGGAAATCTGTATTTCACAAAAACTGGATGTTGGGATCAAAGTTAGAGTAGCATCTCACACAGAATTTGGGTACAGTCTCAGTCGCCATCTGTATCATGACAACAGTGCTGTGGAATTTCCTGTAGCTTAAATCTCTGTCCTAAGACGAAAATCTGAGAAAATAAAAAAAAAATCTTGTGTTAGGATTCCATTTACATTAAATATACCAAGTGGTTGTGTTCTTACACAAATACATGATATACTTGTGTTTATATATGTCTTTGTAGTTGAATATGGGTGTAGAAAGTTTACCTATTGAACTGCAATAGTTACCTATGGGAATGACCTGTCATTTTAAAATACCGCCTAAAAACATGTTTCCAGGTCTCTGAACATGATTAAATGGTAACTAAAATAAGTAAATGGGTCATTTATCATAGGCATAACAGTTACCTTCTCTGTCCTAACAGTAGCACCTGTTTGATCTTATGAGTTAACTTGTCCATTCTAATAATAATTAATAGCACTGTTTTCTAGAGTTGTGTAGTATTTTTAAAGTGTCTAAAATAGTGAACACATAATCAGAGATTTTTGGAGCAGAAGTGTGTGCATTATCCCTGGAATTCACACTTCTCTATATCCACACTTTTATTCAATCACCTCTTAATCAGTGATACATCCCTAGAAACATAAGAGGGCTAAATTATGTATGTTCTCTCCCTGTTCCATTGATATGAGAAAAGCGTAAAAGATTAAAAATAATATAAAATCCTTTTACTCCTGTTTCTTTCTCAGTGTTTCATTTTATTCATGCTATATTATGTAGCAAAAGTTATCTTCTGGACTTGGAGTGTTTTTATTCTCCTTCATGGTTAGTGTTAAATTCCAATGTTAAATTCCAGTTAAATTTTTCATTGATCACACAGTCAGTTTGAATTCTTAGCTTTTGTTTTATGATAGAAGACCTGAACTCAAGTTTTTGTTTGTTTATGGAAAAAGTTGCTGAACAAAATAGCAGTGTGTGTAAACTTGGAAGAAATGTGAAATATTTCCAAAAGTGATAGCGATTAACACTATATTTTTACCCAAGTAATAAGGCAGTTCTTCATAGTCTTTGTGGGATATCATTTTTAAGAATAGCTCTTACATCTCCAGAAGCAAAGCACACATATCTTTTAAAATACTATGTTTGAGTCACTCTTCTAATTGGCTTAAATAATGAGATTTTTCTGATGAGTCACAATGTTAAGAGAATTCTTTGTTGTAAATTTTTCTCTAAAATTAACCACTCTCTAACCTGCATGGTCAGTTTGCTTAATAATTAATCTTTCAGAAAGTCTAATTTTGTCAATCTGATGGGATTTCAGGAAATTCAACAAGAGACAGATATTCCAGAAAGAGAACTGGTTAGAGCCCTGCAGTCCCTCGCCTGTGGTAAACCAACGCAGCGGGTTCTCACGAAAGAGCCCAAGTCAAAAGAAATCGAAAACGGTCACATATTCACTGTTAATGACCAGTTCACATCCAAACTACACAGAGTCAAGATTCAAACAGGTATCTGCAGTTGTATTTTTTCCTTTTAAAAATTGTGAATTTCTTTCATGAAAAAATATTGTATACTGGATGTCTTTCTTGAAGAAACACTTTTATTCTTAACAAGTAATGATTACAGTGGTACATGACAATCATAAGGAGTAAAGCAACTTCAGTGTGTGTACGTATCAAAATGCAATTCAATCTGCGTACAGTAAACCTTTTAAAAAGTAATTCATCCATTTACCTGCAAAAGCCTCCACACCATTGGACTTTATAGATGCATAGTATTCCATTGTGTATAAATACCACAGTTTGTGTATCCATTGGTCTGTTGATGGGTATTTTGGTTGCTTCCATATTTTAGCTATTGTTAGCTGTGCTGCTATGAACATGGGTATACATATATCTCTGTTATCTTTTGTTTTGGCCTCTTTTGGAAATAATCCCAGGACAGGTGTCGCTGGATCGAAGGGGATATTTATTTCCAGTCTTTTGAGAGATCTCCATACTGCTTTCCAGAGTGGTTGTATGAATTTACCTTCCCACCAGCAGTGCAGGAGGGTTCCTTTCTCCCCACAGCCACACCAGCACTGATTGCTATTTGACTTCTTGGTATAGGCCATGCTCTCTGGAGTGAGATGGTATCTTAGCGTTGTTTTGATTTGCATTTCTCTTATGGCTAGTGATGTTGAGCATCTTTTCATGTATCTATTGGCCATTTGAACTTCTTTGAGGCTTTTGCAGGCAAAAGGAAGAAACTTGAGAATATCATGCTTAGTGAAGTGAGTCAGAAGCAGAGAGTGAACTCCAATGGTCTCTCTGATATGAGAAACCCAGATCACAACTATCTCATGGAACTTAAAACCAAAAACAAAGTGAACCAGGGCGGGTAGGGCGGGGAGGGAGGGTGGGGTGGGTATGAAGAGGGACAAAAGGAGAGTGGGAAAGTCCTTGTCACCTTGACAAAGATACGTTTGTGCACAAAATGCTCAACTCCTTAAATTTTGCGCTTATACACATCAACAAAATGGGGGGAAAATTAATTCATAATATCAGCATGGTAATTTCGTGTTTTCCAACAAATTAAATACAGTTTTATGAACTATTAGTACTTAGATTTTTAACTGGTTAGGTAAACTAATAGTCAAAGAACATTATTTTTAAAGCTGATTTATAGATTTCTCAGATTTGGCAGTTCCTTATGTAAAGTTTGATCTTTAGGTATTATACTTTTTAAAATATTTTCTAAGGTTCACGGATCTTAAAACTATTATTTCTGTAATTTAAAAATACAAAAATATCACTGCTTTGAAATTTTTGGTACAGCATTTATAGTTGATAGTGAGAATGCTACACATTATATACCATGGAATAATTTTTTTTCCTCCAGTGCAGTATATATAACTACTGATTTGGACAGGAATGGATTTTAGATTTCAGGGCTCATTTGTGTCCTAGATTTAGAGGAAAATATAGAGATCTATATTTGAATTACCTAATTTCACTTTGCTGTGCCCAAGATAATTAACCGTAATCTCAGAATTAATAAAACTAGGTGCTAGTATTACCACAAATAAGCTTTTCTTTAAGGGTTTTTAGTTTTTGTTGTTGTGTACACATGTATCTCATATGTACAAATGCTAAGATAGCTTTTATTGTCTTAGCAAATTACACTGAAAGTAGTATTCTTTTGAGGGGGTGGAGGGTATTGGAGATTGATCTCTGGGGCTTTACTTTTAGCTATAGCCCACCCTGATACTTATTTACTTGTGTCTTTTGAGTTAAGATCTTAGGTAATATTGTCCATGAAGACTTTGGCAAACAGGTGGTAATAAGTTGCTCTTAAATATCTTTTACCAACACCTTGTTGGTGCCTGTTACTTGCTTATTCAGCCAAAATAACAGTTCATCCACTTATTTTCTCTTAATGCTCAGGTACTATAGCTGTATTTTGAGCTTACAGGACACAGCAGATACTCACCTGTATTCTAGTGAAGTATAACTTGGACCCGTGATAGTAGAATACAAGTTGACCTCTGGAAGTCACAGTCAGTGAAAATAGTTTACTGCTGATTTTACCACCACTACCACCATTTTTCTAGCAGGAAAGGAATCCTATAAAAATGAGATAGATTTTTACTGTCCTCTCAGATCTGATATTTTGAAGAGAACATTGAAAATGAGCATGGAATATTTTCATTTTGAGTATTCACCTAAATTAATATGTGTGTCTATACTCAGAAGTTGACATGCATTTTTGTCTGTGGATGTTGTCTGCTTAAGAACTATTTTCATTACATTTTCATCACATTTGCCTTTCTTTCTGTTTTAGTTGCTGCCAAACAAGGTGAATCCGACCCAGAAAGGAAAGAGACAAGGCAGAAAGTGGACGATGACAGGAAGCATGAGATAGAAGCTGCTATAGTGCGGATAATGAAATCTAGGAAGAAAATGCAGCACAATGTTTTAGTAGCAGAGGTGAGAACACGTCAGGCTGGGTTAATGGAGAAAAAGCAGAATGACATTATTAAATTTAGGAAAATTCTGTGTTCAGTCAAAGCATAATATATAACAATTAAAAGAAAAACACTCACTTGATAATTAAACATCACTATAAATAGGTATATATGCAGTATTTTCATTTTTAAAGCAGAGTTTTTAGTCCAGTCTAGTCCTGAATTCACTGCTAAATCAGCCCAGACTGGCCTCAAACTCACACCATCCTGCCTCTCTCCCGAATGCTGGCATGTGCTGTGACATACATGCACTTTTTAAGAACTGATTACTTTTAATGATAATAGTAATAGTATTGTCTTACATATGAAAAATATGGAAAAATTCGCTGCTGTTTTTTGTAAACAAGCTACCTGGATTTCTGAAAATTAATAATTAACATTTATTGAGGGTTCCCAGTTTATAAATTAAACTAGGGAAAATCTCGGAGGAGGCCATCAAAATGGTCAGATAAGGTCTAAATCAAATAGTAGTGGGTAAAGAAGTGAGTCGTGAAAAAAAGATAGGGTCACTGTCTCTGAAGAGAGTTGCCAAGGAGGGAGGGTTCAGTGATGTAAAATAGTAGAATTGAGAGGATTTAACAGATGATAACAGGAAATGAGTGGGAGCAGCTGAGCCTCTTGGGTTTCTGGCTTGAATGTTAGAGACTGGTTCCTGTAAACAAAACAGAAAGGTAATATGCTGCTATAGTCAGTATGCTGATCAGTATTATTTTTTACAAGTTGACTTCATTGTATTCTGGTGTGTCCAAGGACAGTAACCAAAAGTTTACCCCAGGTAGAAGTGAGGAAAAAGTGAAGGCTAGAAAGAAAATTGTGAATTCATTGTACAGGAGTATAGTTGGTTGAAATCATGGATTCAGATTCTCTTGCTCAAGAATAACTTTGAGAAAAAGATGAGAACTATTTGACAGACTTCTTCCTTACCCTATAATAGAGAATTATGAGACTAGCATATGACATTGTAAGAAAGCCTTTTGAGCACTGGTTTTCAAGGTGTAGGTTCAGAGTCAGCTGCATTAACGTCAACTGCAGTCTTGCTAGAAATACAGGTTCTCAAGTCTCCACACAGACGTACTGAGTCAGAACCAGGGCCTAAGCCTGGTGGTCAAGTTTTCACAAACCCCTGTAAGTGATCTTGAAGCATCCGACCTGAGAACATTGCCAGGGAGAAAAATGGAAAAAAAAAAAAAAAAAAAAAAAGATAGGGTCACTGTCTTTGTAGAGAATTGCCAAAGAGGGTGGGTTCAGTGATGTAAAAAGATAGGAAAAGACTAAGGTGGATATGTAAAGACATACTGGCAATTATGTTATCTTTTTCCAGACATTTTTATTGTACTGATAAGGATAGATACTCAGTGAGAGTGCCTTGAGAAGTACGTGGGACTGGAAGCCATCAGGAGTGCCTTGTCCTCTGGGTTACAGACTCGAGGGAAAGGACAGATTTCTGGGAAATTAATAAGCCAGAGTGAAAGGAAAGCCTCCATACAGATAGGTGGCTACATAGTTTTACGGACAGGATAGAGTATTGGAAAGAGCATGAACTTTGAGGTCAGAAAGGTTTTGATTAATCTCTTCTGACTCTTTATTTACTACGTACTCATCAGTTTTTTATTTTTCTCTTATAAAATGAGACATCCTGCTTTGCAGAGTTAAGAGCATTAAATAAGTTTATACAGATTGATTAGTAGTAAGTTAGTAAACTCTGGCTGCACTTAACCATTTGGTTATTACTGATAAACAGTATTTAGGATCCTGATTGTAGTTGGAGAATGACAGCATCAGCACAGTGTGAATGGATATCCTCCAGAGGCATGGCATCTGTTCACTCCTTTAATGTCCTGCTACTAGGTTTTAGAGCGAGGAGTGGTAGCCCTGGCTTTGGAACCCAGGCAGGCTGGACCAGAATTCGCAAGTCCTGAGAAATAATAGCATTAAAGTGGTTGAACTACAGAGTGATATATATATTCACACTAGTATGTTGGACAGCTAATTTTTACTATTACTCACTTTAGCTTTCACATTCTGATACAAGGAAGTGTGCTGTAGCTATCTATCACATTTCTAGATAAGACCTTTTACGTAATGCACTTTGAACTTTGCTAATGGAATCACCAACGTTTGGTCTCTATTAAATGACTTACCAGTTGTATTCCGTGATAGGATTTTTGTGTGTTAATGTTGAAATGTTAAAATTTTTCTCATAATTTTTTCTGAATTAGTCTTTGTATCTTCTTCTTAGGTAACTCAGCAGTTGAAGGCACGATTCTTACCAAGTCCAGTTGTTATTAAGAAACGTATTGAAGGACTTATTGAGAGAGAGTATTTGGCACGAACACCTGAGGATCGCAAAGTATACACATATGTAGCATAAAATGCGTTCAGAAATTTGGTTTATCTTGGACTGTACTCTTCGCATGAACTGGGAAATTCTTTTAAATCATTAATATTAAGACGACCATCTCTTCTATTAAATAACAGTACATGTTCTAGACCATTCAGATCAAGCCTTTACTCCCTTTGAGAGTTTTCAACATCAGTTGATTGAGCTTGAGGCTTTACGACGTTTATCCCTGTAGAGATCATCTTTACAGTTCCTTGGGAAAATGTGAATGTGCCGCATTTTGTTTTCAATACTGTATGAAAACAGAAAAAAATAAAACAAAGATTTAGAAAATACAGCTCATTAAAATAAAATTGTTGGATTTCATTTCCCCAGGTCTTCAGTGTTGATATAAATGTGTTTTTGTAGTGTTGCCTATTAGCACTTTGCGCATTGTGTAAGTTGGGTAACAAAAATGACGAAAGAAATGCAAAATTTCCAGTTATCTTGCTCTGCTTAAGACTTTTGTTAGCTCGTCCTGTTTAATTTAAAGGCTTAGAAGACAAAGCATCCAGTTTGAGCATGCTTTATCCAACCACTTGCACTTACTGATCTTTAGCCTTATGACCGGGAACCTTTGTTTTGGCCTCAGTACACATCTTGATTTTGCTTTTTCCTATTGTAATTTGAGATTTCCCAAATTAAGTCTTAAAATAATTAGGTTTCATTCTGAGTTCTTTTCTAGAGAAAGAAGATATTTTAGTATGTATAAATTGTATAATAATTTTTTGCTGTTGTACTCACTGCTGATATAGTGGATTGTATAGAGTAATGTTTTATTTCATTTATTGTAGAGAAAAATAAGTGAATTAAGTATACACATACCCACTAAATCGAGTATGTCAGTATGTCAGAGCACAATGTTGGCAGCTGGTTAAATGTAATTCAGCCCCTTTGAAAAGCACATACAGCCTATACTTTGTTTAAAAATACCTTAGGTACCCTCCACATGCTTGCACACACTATATATACATATATGTATATATATGTATACATATATATATATATGTATATATATGTATACATATACACACACACACACACACATAGATGAAACTGGTACATTATTTTTTGTTTGAAAATGCAATCTAATGATGCAATAAATGTGATTACCTTGTTAGTTTTAACAAAATATTCAGTTTTTGCATCTGTTTTGGAAAGTGATTAAGCAATATTTTTCAGACTTGATGATTCTTGGATATATAGCTCTTCTTTGAAGAAGCATCATTTCATGTTTTCAAAAATGTGCTTTGTGCTGAAGATTCATGTCACTTATTCTGTGCTTCCAACTATCACCAATGTTTTACCTGATTAATCTGCCAGGGTTTATAGTTCACTTTATTTTAACTTCAGAGTATTCTATGGTCAATTTTATTTAATTTTATTTCATTTTTCTCATAAGACAATGTTTCAGATATGTCATTGGGGCAAACCACTATAGATTTCTTTTGTTGGGTAGGAAAATGAAATGTTACTAGTAAGTTCAAATAACCAACCCTCCGTTGACTTTAAATACTGTTGATACATTTATTAGAATGTATGTTTCAGAAGATGGTTTCTGTTGAAATTTATGGTAAAGTTACAACAACTGAATTCTAATATGGATTAAAAACTCCACATAAATATTTTCCCCCATGCGTCTTGGGTTATAATTTTCCTTGTAGACCTGCAAGCATGCTTACTGCGCTTAGTTCGTGTCCATCTCTGGTGTGGATTACTGTGTGCTCTTAGTCTCTACATTTTCCACATACACATGGTGCAGTTAAGATGCCCGTGAGCAATATAGCATGAACATTATTCTCAGGACACTCACCATATTTGAATGGTAGTGAGTTGGAACACTGAAGGGTTTCTTTCTGGTTTAGTTGCAATTTTCTGTGAGGAAGGTGTTTATCTACAGGAAGACACTGGATTTTCAGTTTGAAAACTTACTGTTCTCAGTTCCCAGCTGATTAACACTTTGGGAAAACAGACAGCTTAGATTGCCAAATTAAGAAACAAAACATGAAAAATGTAAAGTTTTACCTATTGGTAATATCCTAGATGAGACGTTAATACAAATTTAAGTACTAGTTTAAAGCATTAGAGGGTAACCATTTAAGTGTATGTCGTTGCTGCAGGTCTCGGGTTTAAAGATGTATAGGGTTGACACTTGTGCTTATAAATGCTTACGGTTACATTAAAATCTCTTAAATTACTCTGGAGTGGCTGGGAAATGCTAGCAATGCTCCCTTAAAGCTCACCGAAGACATTTGTTTTAACTTCCAAGTATTATTTCAGCTCATGAGATACTCTTATTGGCATTGCTTCTCAAGCAGTTGGTCACTGATAGTGTTTTGGGGCTTTGTGTGTGTGTGTTTTAATTTCAAATAATAGTGCATCCTAACAACTCAGTCCTGTTGGTCTGAATAAATTGTGGTGACTGACTTAAATTTAAGGAGGGTGGATACCTAGTGTTCCAACTGCAAAAGTGATGCAATGTCTGTTCAGCAGTTTTATTTTCTGCTAACATTTGAAATCTAAGACTGTTGAATTGTTACATTGTTAAAGATCGAAAATGCACCACAAGTAGGAAAATGCCTCACAAAGTAGAAATGATTGGGATTACAGGGATTCTTTATGCAGTGAATTTTAAAAGGAAAAGAAACGGATGCGTGCTTTAAAAGATGTTGTAGAGTCACCTGGGTGGGCACTGTAAACCTCTCCCAACCTCAAAGATACTGATGGCCTTCTGGGTGTGAATCATCATCATAGTGGCACTGTTGATGAATATTGGGTGACAGTATCAGGTAAGAATCCGTGGTCTTAAAATTGTGCCTACATTTCCAGAAGACAAGTACCTTTGCATCATCTCAGTTAAATATTTAGTATATCAGTTTGGAAAATAATGTGTTAAGTCCAGGTAATGCTGTTTTATGTTTATTATATGGAGCATAGTTGGTTAAGTGTTGATAAATAAAACATTAAAACATTTCAGGTTAACAAAAGTTACAGAAATGCAAAACTATACTGACAAGTGTGTAACATGTGACAGACACTGTTTTGAGTCACTTGTGTGTCATTTGGTTGTCCCCAAGCTCTAGGAGATAACCATTATACCAGTATTGCCCAAGGTTCTGCTTTTAAAAAGGCAAAGTTTAGAGTTGGTCTTAGGCTTGACTGTAGGTTCTGGCTGAGCCCATCTTAATACTGATGCAGATGGATATGATTTTCTGTTTAATTTTTACTTTGTATCATATTCACATGAATAAAAGAGGATGTAATATGAATACTCAAGTTTCTGTGAGCATCTTAGGAATTTTGTGTAGTTTTGTTGCCTTTGTATTTGCTAATGCCTTCTGTCAAGAAGGGAAACAATATTGATGACTGCCATTCTGAAATGTATGCATTTAAACGGAAGTAAGACTATCCCCTACAACCCTAGTGGACGTTTATTTTTGCACAATATAAGTGGGTCATACAGGTAGATACTTGATTCTAGACACTTCTGAACATTATTGCACGCTTTTTCTGTACCAGTTCTTCAGCCGGAAAGCATAGACATTGATCAGCGTTTCAAGCAGTGGATGACTCAAGAATTTCGTCATGAAGCCACATCAGAAAAAAGGCAACTAGAACATCTTGAAGCCTCGTTTAGTAATATTAGAAATGATAGATCTTAAAACATGTCATTTAAATTATTTGATCCTCAATACTAAGGTCTAAGTTGATCTTCAGTGAGCCAGACAAAAGTAGCTTTATTTGCTACGTGAGAAACTCCAATTTGTTGTTTTTAGTGCCCTAAAGTAGTTGTAATATTCTAGTGACAAAATACGGTTTGTATATAGACTTTAGCTCATATAAAAATTCATGCAGTATGGAAAATTTCTAATCTCTGCATCTCCAGAATATTTCCTGCAGTTGAGATTCGCAAATAGAGCCCTGAAAACAATGTGTGGTATGTGGTATGGATAAGCACTGAGTAAACTCTCAGGTGAATGTCCTTAATGTTCCTTAATTGAAGTCTTTGGAGAACTTCATAAATTAACATGTGTTTCACATGTTGGGAAATATAATAATGCTCATAACAATTTTTGACAACTGGAAATCATTTAACGAGTAGAAGTGGAAAATAGACCAGCTTTTGGGTTGTGGTTATTAAATGCTAGTTTCAAAGGCTTCATGCAATGTCATCACTGGCACTCTGATACAGATTTGTTTGGTCTTCCTAAGAGCCTATGAAAGAACACGCTTAATAATATAAAACTTCACCCACAATTTCACAGGGCAGGACTTTGGACTCTAACATTCTTCTCAACCCTGCGCTTCTAATAACTACTGAAGTTTCCCCAGAATTTTATTAATTTGAATTTGTATCTTAAGTGGCTTTTCTTAGCAAATACTTGGTTGAAAGTTTCTGTTGATTTTTTAGAAGATATTCTTGATACTGTGAAGCCTCTAATGAGTCTGCCATAAAAAGTCATGTTAGCCATACATATTAATGTATGTGATAGATGTGGACTATTTGCAAATGCTTAGAACTGATGTCAGATATGAATACCTGTGGAGTTACTTTCTGTATCATGTTACCCTCTTGAAAAAGTCACTTCTGTACTGGTTTATGTAGATGTGGTGATAGACTGAAGATTTCAGAAGCTTATCTAAGGAGTGTGGAGTCAAGTGGGAAAAAGAACCAAATCTTCATTTTGTTTCATTGTGACTATCAACAGGCAGCCAGTGTGTGCATGTAACTGCAAAATGGGAAGACAGAAACCTGTTATAATTTCTATCTCTAAAGGGAGAGTGGCTGGGGTGAGTACCTTTCAAATCAAGAAATCCTCTATGTTCGTTGCGTTTTAAAATTCCTCAATGAGGTTATCTGCGAAGACACTTTTGTAATACTTGTAGGAAAAAAGCTCACTTTAGTTAACTATATTTTGACCAAAATTAACATACAAATTTATAATAAGGGGTTTGTCATTACAGTTATAGAAAGCTATGGTGTAGATTCCCAAAAGCAGGTCAAAAATGAGCAGCAAGTGCTTTGGGGTTTCCACCTCAAATCACACACCAGATTTGCCTGGGAACTATCAGAAAAATTCTCAAATATATAACCTTGAGATTATGATTTAATAAGTTTGAGATGATTGTTTGGGACAGCTGGGTTTGGGGACCATTGTTTTAAATTAAGTATTTGAAAGTATATAAACTCCAGTTTCACTAAGAAGATGATGAGTTTAATTTGCGAAGAAGTGCACGCTGTGAAGTTTTTTTTTTTTTTTTTTA